>JAVJIF010005390.1:0-84427 GCA_038442645.1 Agave tequilana
AAAAATAATGATAAATGATTTACTAATTTTTCGAGGAGGATCTGAGCAAAAAAAGCAGAAAAGAAGAAGAAGAAATTTATTGGAAAGACTAGTTTTTAGAAAAATAGATTCGCTACTATATAAAATAATAATACGTTAATAAATATATATTAAAGATAAATATGGTAGCTGACATGAGAGTTGGCAAATTCTTAACAAAATAATAATGTGGTGACCTTCATATATTATTTTTTATATTTTCTATTATTTCTTTACAAGATGCATAAATTTTATTTGTAACATATGAATTACTCGGGGCACCATCCCAAAAGACTAATCTTGTTAGGTGGAGTTGCCCAAATCCTTATAAACCCAAGACTATCCTCACGTCTAGCCGATGTGGGACTATTTGTTCGACACAAATCCCAACAACATAAGTTCATACATACATACATACATACATACATACATATATATATAATATATATATATATATATTATATATATATATATATATATATATATATATGGGGTTACTGTACCTCAGCCGACGGCTGAGAGAGTTTCTCAAACCTCGGTGACGTGGCTGAATATATGCCACAGATCGGCCGCAGAGTGTAGGCGCCAAAAAAAACAAAAAAATCCCGCCTAAACATTCGTGAATCAAAATGACAAAAATACCCCATAAATCCCGCCTAAACCGTGAATCAAAATGACAAAAAAATCTATTTTAACTTCTAAACTGCCATAAACTCATCCACAAACAAAATTACCTAAAATAATTTTCAGTTGAATATATCTACAGTTTATAATTCGTAATTCTACTACATCGAAAATATAATAGAAAAAAATTGGATGAACATAATGTAAAATAAACAGAAGCATGCCTTCTGTAACAGAATTCTCACCGTTTTACAAATTCCGCGATCATAGTCGCAGTCATAACATAATAAAACTTTCAATCATTGCGACCATGGTCGCAAACTTAATACAATAACTTTCAATTTTAAATGACAACTGCGACAATAGTCGCAGTCATAGTATAACAAAAACTTTTTTATATCACGCATGACCATAATCGCATTCCTTATAACATAAAAAAATAACAGACGAAAACATGTTATCGTACAGCACTGCGACCTCCTTCAGCACTGCGACCAAAGTCGTAATCTTTTTTCGCATGCCTTATGTAAAAGATTTTTTATAATTTTACAAGGTAGTTTAGCCATGCGACCCTGAGATCAGTTCGCGTATATCACATCTTATAAAAATACTATATTAATGCACTAAATTTAATGAAGTAATTAGTAATCTATCTATCGTGATACAACAACTGTAATATCCCTATTTTTAAAGTACGGTATTTGGATAAAATATACTGGTATTTTAAATATGTACATGTATTTATTTTCATGTGATATAATATTACTCGTTGTTAGTAATATCTATGTTGTTACTGTTATTTATTATTATTAGATTGGTCATGTAATGTATTGGTATTATTAATATTATTATTTTAGTTAAGTAATGTTACTACTAATGTTGGGTTACTATTTTGTAGTGGTGTTTATTATATTCCTCTTCCCTTGAATCATATTCATGTCTTCTCCTTGATCCTACCCCTACCCAATCACATTACCCATTGGTGATCCGATACCCATAACTCTATTTGGATTCTTTACCCATTATCTTGATTACCCATCTACCCGTTTGGATTCCTAATCCTACCTTAGCCCAATAACCTAATACCCAATTATCTAAGTGGATCCTAACCCATGCCCGCTAGCCTAACCCAACACCTATTCATCTATTGGACCTCAACCCGTTAGCTTATACCCATCTACCCGCAAACCCAATACTCTTCCTATAAATATTCCTTAACCTAAACAAGAAACCCTAACCTAATCTTAACCCTAATCTCTCCCAATGCTACAGCCGCCGACCTCTTCTCCTCCCTCTCCTGTTGCCGCTCCCCATCTTCCCTTGCCGTGTACCACTTCCCTGTGGCAGCACCTCCTTCCCCTGGACGTGGCCGAGTCACCCTTTGTTGCCGCACACCTCCACCTGATGGCTGCTCCCTCCTTGCAGCCGAACACCAGCAGCCATCTCCTCCACCAGAGCAGCACCCTTGATCCCCTTCTCCAGCAGGCCGGCCATCTCCTCCCCTGGCCGAGCCCAGCAGGAGCAGCAGGCCGCAGCGCCCAGGCCAGGCACCTCCTTCCCCTCTCTAGTCCAGGCGCTTCTTCCCTCTGCAGACGAGCAGCAGCACCCTGTACAGCCTTGTCAACCACCCGCAGCTGCACCTCTCTCTCCCCTGCAGCCTGGCGCCTCCCTACTACAGCAACAGCGAGCCGCATCTTCAGCAGATCTCCCTGCACAGATCAGCAGCACGGCCACGGCAACAGCCCCTCGGCCAACCACCCGCAGCAGGACAGCGACGACAGTCCAGACCGCCGCATCCCAGATCTGAACGCAGTCCGGGCCGAGCACAGGCAGCGAGCAGTGAGTTCTCTTGATCCACGCCAAGTCGTCGTCAGAGACCGGCACGGTGGCCTTCTCCAGCACCCTGGCCACCCTCCCATGCAGTCCGACAGCGAATAGTAGCATCACAGCAACCGTAACGGCGACACGCCCGGCAACGATCAGATTTTCCGAAGTGAGTGTTTTCTCCTCCTTTCGATTCTTTTTATTATGTGTACTTGATTCTTATTATGATTCCATGTGTACCTGCATAAGTGTAGAGATTCTGTATATTGTGTGAGAGAGAGAGATACTTATATGTGTTTAATAGCTTGGGAGATCAGTTTTTAGTATGCCCTGTTTCTGTTCTGGCAGAGGTATTAGTCGACTAATACCTGTTATTAGTCGACTAACACCTCTGTTAGTCGACTAACCCCAGGACCCTAGTCGACTAGTACAGCTTCAAGGTTATGTTGATTCTCTGTATTTTCCTCTGCTGGTCGACTTGATCACCTTTATAGTCGACTTGCCTTGCCTTAGTCGACTTGAACCACCTTGAATAGTCGACTAATACTTCTCTAGTCGACTAGTGACTTCCCTCTAGTCGACTAATATTGGCAGATTGTTGTGTTTAGTCTCTTTATGGATTGTGGACTTCACCCATGAGTTATGTAATGGATATAGATGGATGTACATGATTTCTAGAGATGGATATTAGATGGAATGACTTGACTTATCATGATAGATCTTATATGCATGGATTGGATATGTTGTCAAGTGTTGGGATCTGATGTTGACCTTAATAGAAATGTGAACCCTTGAGAACTTGGGAATCAGATTAGATTGTTAGAGTGAGAGAGCTGTGCCTGATTATCTTTATATGTTGGAACGGTGATTAATGTATCAGATTACTTGATGTGTGTTGATACTCGATTGTTATGGAACTATTGGAATCATGAGTTAGTTGTAATGACTTGGATTCATAGTTGAGTATAAGAGGTTATCCAGAATCTATATTCTTTATGTTAGAGTCTGACTTGTTTTGAGATGAGATTGACGTTGTTGGCATTTGGGATTTGTTTAGATGATATGTTGTTGATGTTGAGTACCAAAAGTAGATATTCCAGACCACATGTTCTTTGAGGATGTTTTCTATACAGATATGATTGTGGTGTGTGTTGACTATTGTTCTCGAGGATATACAATATGTACTTCATGTTGGTTATTGATTACTTTAATTGATAGAGATTGATTTATGATGATGGTGAGCTATTCAATGTCGGTAATGTTGTACTTCAGAGTGTTCAGATAGCAGTCATTACTTTATTAGTTGGTGAGATCATTTATTGACGACTTTGAGGAGATGAGTTGATTCCATACTTTGCTGGATTATTCTATTCTTGACAGTAGGTTGTTACTCATCTTGGATAATCTTGTTTTACCTGTGAAACTTGACTGGTTATTCTTTATATATATATATCTACCTGACAACTACCATGTCCATGTTACTAAAATTGCTGGGAAAATATTGTTACACGGTAACAACACTTTCATGTTATACTTATTATATATTCCTGTATTACCGGTATCCTGTTACTTGATATTTTATACTCCTATTATACCGGTACCCTGATTACACATGTTGATATTGTTACCATGACTACCATTGAGTCATCCCAGTGATTTAAGTAACATGTATATTAAATAATCCTGATAAACTAAAACATGATAACAAACAACTTGCACTGGGATTGGGAGATTGATGGAGGAGACAGCGTCCGTATTTTGGGTGGACCTAGGATTTAGGTTGCGCAGCCGAAAGAGGGTTCCACTGCAGGGTTCCCGTGGGTGACTGGCACCCCGTCATGTTTCCTGTTATACATGTTATACATGTACCTGTTCCTGTTTACATGTTCCTGACTACCTTGCGGTAGGTCCTGGTTCAGCGCCAGGAGTCTGGGCCGTGGTCCCGGGTATGCACGGGACCCACCTAAAGTATGGACAATGTCTCCAACCGATCAGTTTCAATAATTTAGGGCATCGATTGGCATGTGTGGTAGGCGTAGTATGGGAAGCGTCTATTACGTGTGACAATTAGTGTTCGCTGATATAATTAATAATAAACTGTTGATACTTTGTGACTGACCGTAATCACCTGATTGTATATCTATTTATATCATTATGATAGACCCATGATTGTAACCAGGACCAGACTTATGACCAGACTTGGACACCAGCCTAGTGACATGTGATAGGTTGTATATTTTGACATCAGTTTACTATTGTGACAGTTGTCTTCTATCTTTATTCGTGTTGTTATCATATATATTATAGTTCAGTTATTTATCTTGTTATTCAGTTTCTTAAATCTGCAGTTGTTCTTATTATTTATGCACATTGTTCTTCTGCACGAGCTGTTCCCTTTACACACACACTCACCATGGTCGCGTTCTGACGACCCTGGATTTGCACGTCCAGATATTGGACGATTGTTCTATTGTGCAGGTGTTCGATGAGACCGTCCATTATGCGAGGAGCTTGAGTTCCTCTCTGTTTCTGGTATTTTCATCTCTTTTATATTTCTGTCATTTCCTGATTCCACCTTTATCGCTTTCAGCTGCCATTTTCTTGTCATTATTCATCTGCTATTAATGTGATTGTCATGGATATGTATTATTGCAGTGATCGATGATTATTATAGTTCTGATTTATAGCTTGTTCAGGCTAATTTAGGCTTAGCGTGTATACGTGGGGTATTTTCCTCGCGTATATACGTCGCCGACCTTCGTCGCGACTCCGTTTCCGCGGATTTTGGGAAGCGGGGCGTGACAGGGTTTTCTTTGGTATCAGAGCCTGGTTTTCTACTTGCGATTTGAATTTTGACTCTTGTTTCGCAAGAGAGACCTAGTTCTTATCGGTTACCTGAGACAAGTTACATTTACACTGCAATATACATATACTATCCTCCTGATAATATTGACTCCATTTGGAATTGATCGTCCTCCCTTTGGAATTCCATTCTTAATCTGTTGATATCCATGATTCCAACACTTCATTTAGAGTGATTTGGATGTCCATCTTGATTTCATCTTTCTTTCCTATTCGTTTCTCCTAATTCTATCTCTTGAGATTGGTTACTCCTTGTTGAAGCCGGTACCAGAAATCAGAGCGCGCAGCGGAATCGTGGTGTCCCAACGAGACGATATGGAAGCATGTTTGTATTCTGTCTTGATTCTTGATTCTTTTATCATTCCCTACCTTATTTGAATTTCGAGGACGAAATTTTTATTAAGGTGGGTAGAATGTAATATCCCTATTTTTAAAGTACGGTATTTGGATAAAATATACTGGTATTTTAAATATGTACATGTATTTATTTTTCATGTGATATAATATTACTCGTTGTTAGTAATATCTATGTTGTTACTGTTATTTATTATTATTAGATTGGTCATGTAATGTATTGGTATTATTAATATTATTATTTTAGTTAAGTATTGTTACTACTAATGTTGGGTTACTATTTTGTAGTGGTGTTTATTATATTCCTCTTCCCTTGAATCATATTCATGTCTTCTCCTTGATCCTACCCCTACCCATTCACATTACCCATTAGTGATCCGATACCCATCACTCTATTTGGATTCTTCACCCACTATCTTGATTACCCATCTACCCGTTTGGATTCCTAATCCTACCCATTAGCCCAATAACCTAATACCCAATTATCTAAGTGGATCCTAACCCATGCCCGCTAGCCTAAACCCAACACCTATTCATCTATTGGACCTCAACTCGTTAGCTTATACCCATCTACCCGCAAACCCAATACTCTTTCTATAAATATTCCATAACCTAAACAAGAAACCCTAACCTAATCTTAACCCTAATCTCTCCAATGCTACAGCCGCCCACCTCTTCTCCTCCCTCTCCTATTGCCGCTCCCCCATCTTCCCTTGTCGTGTACCACTTCCCTGTGGCAGCACCTCCTTCCCCTGGACGTGGCCGAGTCACCCTTTGTTGCCGCACACCTCCACCTGATGGCTGCTCCCTTCTTGCAGCCGAACACCCGCAGCCATCTCCTCCACCAGAGCAGCACCCTTGATCCCCTTCTCCAGCAGGCCGGCCATCTCCTTCCCTGGCCGAGCCCAGCAGGAGCAGCAGGCCCCAGGCCAGGCACCTCCTTCCCCTCTCCAGTCCAGGCGCTTCTTCCCTCTGCAGACGAGCAGCAGCACCCTGTACAGCCCTTGTCAACCACCCGCAGCTGCACCTCTCTTCCCCCTGCAGCCTAGCGCCTCCCCACTACAGCAACAACGAGCTGCATCTCCAGCAGATCTACCTGCACAGATCAGCAGCACGGCCACGGCAACAGCCCCTCGGCCAACCATCCGCAGCAGGACAGCGACACAGTCCAGACCGCCGCATCCCAGATCTGAACGCAGTCCGGGCCGAGCACAGGCAGTGAGCAGTGAGTTCTCCTGATCCATGCCAAGTCGTCATCGGAGACCGGCACGGTGGCCTTCTCCAGCACCCTGGCCACCCTCCCATGCAGTCCGACAGCGAATAGCAGCATCACAGCAACCGTAACGGCGACACGCCCGGCAACGATCAGATTTCCCGAAGTGAGTGTTTTCTCCTCCTTTCGATTCTTTTTATTATGTGTACTTGATTCTTATTATGATTCCATGTGTACCTGCATAAGTGTAGAGATTGTGTATATTGTGTGAGAGAGAGAGATACTTATATGTGTTTAATAGCTTGGGAGATCAGTTTTTAGTATGCCCTGTTTCTGTTCTGGCAGAGGTATTAGTCGACTAATACCTGTTATTAGTCGACTAACACCTCTGTTAGTCGACTAACCCCAGGCCCTAGTCGACTAGTACAGCTTTCAGGTTATGTTGATTCTCTGTATTTTCCTCTTCTGGTCGACTTGATCACCTTTTTAGTCGACTTGCCTTGCCCTAGTCGACTTGAACCACCTTGAATAGTCGACTAGTGACTTCCCTCTAGTCGACTAATATTGGCAGATTGCTGTGTTTAGTCTCTTTATGGATTGTGGACTTCACCCATGAGTTATGTAATGGATATAGATGGATGTACATGATTTCTAGAGATGGATATTAAATGGAATGACTTGACTTATCATGATAGATCTTATATGCATGGATTGGATATGTTGTCAAGTGTTGGGATCTGATGTTGACCTTAATAGAAATGTGAACCCTTGAGAACTTGGGAATCAGATTAGATTGTTAGAGTGAGAGAGCTATGCCTGATTATCTTTATATGTTGGAACGGTGATTAATGTATCAGATTACTTGATGTGTGTTGATACTCGATTGTTACGGAACTATTGGAATCATGAGTTAGTTGTAATGACTTGGATTCATAGTTGAGTATAAGAGGTTATCCAGAATCTATATTCTTTATGTTGGAGTCTGACTTGTTTTGAGATGAGATTGACGTTGTTGGCATTTGGGATTTGTTTAGATGATATGTTGTTGATGTTGAGTACCAAGAGTAGATATTCCAGACCACATGTCCTTTGAGGATGTTTTCTATACAGATATGATTGTGGTGTGTGTTGACTATTGTTCTCGAGGATATACAATATGTACTTCATGTTGGTTATTGATTACTTTAATTGATAGAGATTGAGTTATGATGATGGTGAGCTATTCAATGTCGGTAATGTTGTACTTCAGAGTGTTCAGATAGCAGTCATTACTTTATTAGTTGGTGAGATCATTTATTGACGACTTTGAGGAGATGAGTTGATTCCATACTTTGCTGGATTATTCTATTCTTGACAGTAGGTGGTTACTCATCTTGGATAATCTTGTTTTACCTGTGAAACCTGACTGGTTATTCTTTATATATATATATATATATATATATATATATATATCTACCTGACAACTACCATGTCCATGTTACTAAAATTGCTGGGAAAATATTGTTACACGGTAACAACACTTTCATGTTATACTTGTTATATATTCCTGTATTACCGGTATCTTGTTACTTGATATTTTATACTCCTGTTATACCGGTACCCTGATTACACATGTTGATATTGTTACCGTGACTACCACTGAGTCATCCTAGTGATTTAAGTAACATGTATATTAAATAATCCTGATAAACTAAAACATGATAACAAATAACTTACACTGGGATTGGGGAGATTGATGGAGGAGACAGCGTCCGTATTTTGGGTGGACCTAGGATTTAGGTTGCGCAGCCGAAAGAGGGTTCCACTGCAGGGTTCCCGTGGGGTGACTGGCACCCCGTCATGTTTCCTGTTATACATGTTATACATGTACCTGTCCCTGTTTACATGTTCCTGACTACCTTGCGGTAGGTCCTGGTTCAGCACCAGGAGTCTGGGCCGTGGTCCCGGGTATGCATGGGATCCACCTAAAGCATGGACAATGTCTCCAACCGATCAATTTCAATAATTTAGGGCATCGATTGGCATTTGTGGTAGGCGTAGTATGGGATGCGTCTATTACGTGTGACAATTGGTGTTCGCTGACATAATTAATAATAAACTGTTGATGCTTTGTGACTGATCGTAATCACCTGATTGTATATCTATTTATATCATTATGATAGAACCATGGTTGTAACCAGGACCAGACTTATGACCAGACTTGGACACCAGCCTAGTGACATGTGATAGGTTGTATATTTTGACATCAGTTGCTTGTTTACTATTGTGACAGTTGTCTTCTATCTTTATTCGTGTTGTTATCATATATATTACAGTTCAGTTATTTATCTTGTTATTCAGTTTCTTAAATCTGCAGTTGTTCTTATTATTTATGCACATTGTTTTTCTGCACGAGCTGTTCCTTTACACACACACTCACCATGATCGCGTTCTGACGACCCTGGATTTGCACATCCAGATATTGGACGATTGTTCTATTGTGCAGGTGTTCGATGAGACCGTCCATTATGCGAGGAGCTTGAGTTCCTCTCTGTTTCTGGTATTTTCATCTCTTTTATATTTCTGTCATTTCCTGATTCCATCTTTATCGCTTTCAGCTGCCATTTTCTTGTCATTATTCATCTGCTATCAATGTGATTGTCATGGATATGTATTATTGCAGTGATCGATGATTATTATAGTTCTGATTTATAGCTTGTTCAGGCTAATTTAGGCTTAGCGTGTATACGTGGGGTATTTTTCTCGCGTATATACGTCGCCGACCTTCGTCGCGACTTCGTTTCCGCGGATTTTGGGAAGCGGGGCGTGACAACAACAGTCTAGAAAAAGAGATGCACTAATGTTAATCACGATAAAGGAAAGATGTGCACCATACGTAATCTAAAAATATAGGCAAAACATTCTATAACAAGTTTATTTGTACTTCACGTAGTAAACCTCTGGATAAAAGGAACTCTTCGGATTCTCCAGCCATAACTCTTCAACCTATAACAATTATTATTACTATTCATGTTCTTTCACATTATTGACCTTTATATAGTGCTTGTAACTAATATATTATCTCATATCTAAAAACTATATTTTTGCTCCTTTTCAATTTGATTTCAAAAACTTCCAGAAAAACAATTCATTCTTGAATCATGTTTTCCCCATCTTTTTCCTCTGAACACTCAGAATTTAACTTCAATCAATCCCCCACTGGTCCTCTTTCTTCAGGGTATTCTAGTGAATCTGATACCAGTCTGGAATCTGATACCAGTCTGGACTTCACTCCTTTTGACTATCTCACTATATCAAATAATATTTTAACTGATCCTCCTATACATGATGATGATGAAGTTTTCATGTGGGTTAGTGAGGAGGACATTATTCCTCTGCCACTTGACGAAGGCATGCTTGATGAAAGCATGTCCTCTGATGCTATAGGCTCGCCTTCTCGCAACGGATCGGACGAAGAGCTTGATAGAGACAATCCATTCTGGGAGTTTATCGATGAACCAAAAAAACCTCAAAAATAGGAAGATGATGAGGAAATAATTGATGAACAGGAAGACCAGGAGAATGAAGAAGATGAATCTGCTTATGATGGTGATGATGACGAGGATTATGATTTCCTGATCTTCTGATATTCAACGTTATTTTGTCTTCTCTTAAAAGCTTTTAATGCTCTTTTTTTGTAAGGTCTCTTTCTCACCATATTATGTTATAAATAAATTTTACTTCTATCTGTAAAATAATCTTTCACATTTTTAAAATACATATAGAGTATACCGTATAGGTATTAATTCTGCATCTTATCTGAGATAATGGTCGCAGTACTCATATTATAATTATATATGAAACTGCGACCACGGTCGCTGTCCAGTCATAAATAGTTTGATCGTTTTGCATTCAATAAAGTTATAAACAGCTACCATGATCGCAGTCCAAAAATAAATTATATGAACAGATAATACTGCGAACATCATCGCAATCCTCTCAAATCAGTATATTTCACTGTATATCACAAATTAGAAAAATTGCGACTGTTGATCTTAAACACTGCGACCACAGTCGCAGTACTACTTCGCATGCAATAAATTACAGTGAAGATCAAACATATAAAATCATACGTAAACTGCGACTATAGTATCAGTCCTTAGACATCGTTATTACATATAACTTAGCAAAAAAACTCACCCAAAAAAATGTTGTCGTGAGTACTGCGACCATAGTCGCAGTACCACGTCACAGTCCTACTTCGCATGCAATAAGTTACAGTGAAAATCAAACATATAAAACCATACGTAAACTGCGACTATAGTATCAGTCCTTAGACACCGTTATTACATATAACTTAGCAAAAAATCACCCAAAAAAAATGCTGTCGTGAGTACTGCGACCATAATCGCAGTACCACGTCGCAGTCCTACTTCGCAGGCAATAAATTACAGTGAAGATCAAACATATAAATCATACATAAATTGCGACTATAGTATCAGTTCTTAGACACCGTTATTACATATAACTTAGAAAAAAAACTCACCCAAAAAAAAATATTGTCGTGAGTACTGCGATCATAGTCGCAGTACCATGACTTGCTCTCGTTAAGCACTGCGATCATAGTCGCAGTCCTTGTCCGAATTCAATATGTAAAAAATAATAATTTATACATTACATGCGAAAAAAAAGTAAAACTGCGACTATATTAAAAAATCATTAAATTTCAAATCAGATAACAAAAAAATAATAAAGAAGGATTCAAATTAGTTTCGTGATTTGATAAAAAATGTTTGCAGTTTGGCCGCAGTTATAAAAGATAATTGTGACAAAATTGAGTAACGTCAGAAAATATAAAATTATAATAAACTATACAAATCTACTGTCTTTTACAGCAGGGCTATTTAGTAATTTCAACTATTTCGGTAAGCGGGCCGTCCTTTCTAGTGTGGCTAATAATGTGCCACGACACCGCAGGCTGAGAGGGTCTCTCAGCCGTCGGCTGATATACATCTCTCTCTCTCTCTCTCTCTCTCTCTATATATATATATATATATATATATATATATATATATATATATATGAATTTGCAATTGTATATATTAAGGGAACTTCTGTTACATTGAGAAAATTTGTACTTGTATTAGCGTATGTGTAGCTATAAGTTCATTGAATTTAAAAGTGTATACATGCAAATAAAGTCTTTTGAGGGATAAAGAAGCAAAAATCTAAGTTTCAGAAGGTATATATACAGAAACCCAATAATAAATTAAGGAGCCAAGCAAAATAATATTAAAACAAGTGTATGATGAGAATTCATACTTCTCCCCAACAACAGTAGGCAGTCTCGCGGAAAGATAGAATTACAGCTCTTATTCTTGTAATATTGCACTTGTTGCACAAGTACACAAGCTGTTCTTCCATAATGCAAACCACATAACAGACATCACACATAGGCAAGCATGTATAGAGATACATATATCAAGCAACTAATCAGTGATAGATCTCGATAATGCAACGCATGCCCAGTGCTGAAATTATTTTATACTCTTTGAAACCAGACTCTATGAAGAGTTTCTTCCATTCATTTTCAGTTCTTTGCTTCCCAGTCAAGAGAACCATCATCTGAATATCGAAGTAAAGTTTTGTTTCTGTGAGCTTTGGGTGCACACCAACGCTGCTGGCATCGACCACTTTTTCGATTATGATGACTTTCCCTCCATTTTGTTTAGTTGGAGTCGCTTCCTTACATCGTTTCAATATCTTTACACATTCGTCGTCATTCCAGGGCATTAAAACCCACTACAAAATAACAAATCCATCTTACTGGGTTAGTGGAAGAGAATTAAATTTATATCAAAGACACTTTCCTGCACGAATTGGAGTTTGCTGGCTAGTTTCAGAGAACAAACTTACACATGCTAAAGGAATTTAGAGTTTAATCATATACGTAACAAAAATTATTATATAATATATGGGCTAAAATTCTCAAAACTACGGTGAACTATCATATATTTCTCAGACATCTATCTCAAAATTTTAAATTCTCAAATAACTAAAATTTCTCAGAATTTAGAAGTAACTATTTTATTTTTTTGTTAGTTAGCTTTGCCGGATTATCATATGCTCCTCATGTGGTCACCTTATGACCACAATACATCTTTTACATAAAAACACGGGTTGTCTTGAATTATAATACTTAAAGCATGAGACAATTTGACCTTTTAACATTCACCATTAATGTTGTTTATGAGGAATTGTTAAAGATTGTAGTTATTTGAGAATTTATAGATTTCAATGATTTTCTAGGAAATCAGTGATATCAAGTAGTTTTGAAAATTAAATCTAAGATACGCCTACATGCATACGTCAGTTTACCTTGAGAATCAACACATCTGCAGGCGGAATGTGCTCAAACATATCTCCTGCTACATACTCAATCACATCGCTCTTCTCTAAAGTGTTGATCACATGAGGGAGTTCTAGCAAAGCACACTTTATGTTCGGGAACGCCTTTGCTATGGCTAGCGCAATCTTGCCCGTGTTCCCCGCCACCTCCACCAGAGACTTGACTCCTTGAAATTGGTCAGCGCAATCCTCGATAATCACTTTGGAGATAATGGCAGAATCGCTGTCCAGCCCCTCCATCAACATCTTCCTCAGTTCAGGCATTATCGCCATGGCCTCCCAGAAAGGTAGGCCATGGCACATCGCGAAGGCTGTGGGCGACTGCTCGTTCTTGAGCCACGCAGGAAGTGACTGCCATGGGTCAAATATTGGCTTAAACAGAACCATCTCGACCATGGGTGTTACCGAAACCCCTTTGTCCCTAACAAGAACTCTTGAGTTGGGGGTGAGGGAGTAGATATCTTCGTCAGTTTGTTTGAAGTAGCTGTTGTGGACCAAAAGGCCCATGAGACGTCGGAGACGGGACTCTGGGGTGGGATGGAGAGAGCGGCGGCGAGGTCGGTGAGAGCGATGGGCTTGCCGTGGTTGTGAACGGCATCGGGTATGCCAAGCTCAATTGCACACTTGAGGGAGAAGGATCTCATGAAGCCGAACATGTCGTGCCATACGTGAGATTGAGCTTCAAGCAGCTCTTTTGAGCTCAAATTTCCTTCATTAGACGCCATTGTACTAATTGTGTTATTATTGCTTCTTCTTCTAGTTTTTGTCGCAATTGGTATGGGCATGCGAATTCATATCTATATATAGAGAAGCTGGAGAGAGCGTCGCTTCATTGGATCGGAAGCAATTGTGCCAGCACCTCATTTAATATTTTAAATTCTAAATTTAATAAGGGTGGTTCCTACATCCTATCTATTTGCATTTTAATTAATATTAAGAATTCCGTGTCGACAAGGATGAGAACAGAGTGGGAATATTTCGCCACCGCAGCAGATGAGAGCCAAAATGATAAATTAAGTGCTTCTCATTTAGCCCCGAAGCTTATTTGGATCCCATGTCTTTTCCAGCAAGCGGAGTTTGTTCCATAGAAGAGATGAAATATAGTCTCTATTTTTTTCTCTTTCTTACAAATCTTAACTTTTGCTAATCAATTCTATTAGTTCTCCAAACCAACTCTCAAATCTAATTTCTAACTCTTCCACTGTTCAACTCTCAAAAATTTTAATTTTAACTTTGATAACACAACTTGGTAAATGAAGTATGGGCCCAGCTTTCGGCCTTATTTTTTTCCGATTCGTGTAAATATATAAGAATCTTCAAGTAAACTAGAAGAACTGCACCCTGTAACTTCTATCTACCTATCTACTTAAATGTTTATTAAATTATTATTATCCTTGTTTCTCAAAAGAAAAAACGTAAGGGAAAAAAACTGTTATCCCTGAGATAAAATAAGTGAAGAAAATGAGACACTCTGATGAAAATATCATCACAGGTTTCCTTTTTTCAAAATAAAAAAATAAAATCATAGTCACCCTTATGTCCTTATCAGTGATATAATAATACATACAGTCCACATCTGTATTGGATTATGTTACTATCAATGAAGGAGGAGATGGGGATGAGAGAGTTTTAGAAGCAGTCATTGTTATTACAGATGTCATGTTTTTAATTCGGTACAAGATATTTTGATTAAGAAGTAGTCAACTTAATCGAAAGACAAAATGTTTAATATTTTTTTGAACTCCCTTTTAAATGACATGTCCCTAAATAAGTCAAGAAAAATATTTTAATCATTTATTTTGCAACATGTCTGATTCACGTAGTAGTAGTAATAATAATAATTTTGATTTCATGAAAAATCTCCTCATTTTTAGAATGGTCTTTAAATAAGTAGAAATAATTTTCATAATTTTTATAGGCATGACTTTGGTTTCTCAAATTTTGATATCACAACAATATAGATATAGATGTGTGATAAAATATATTAAACAAATTAGAAAGAATGAGGGTGAGGGAGAAGATATAGTTATATGCAAGACTACTTTTAGTAAAATACTATTGAAAGGGATTTATTTGAAAAAAATCTTCCCATCATTTCACGTCCCCACTTTCTCCATGCCCCCCACCGTTTTAAGGGAGGGAGCACAGCTTGCCAGATCAAAAATGGTACGGTTTTATGGGAAAACGATGTGGCGTGTCCATCAGGTTTTTATGAGGCTGTCTATAATTAATATTCAATTTTATAATTCTCCCTCCTCCAGTTTTAATTGTCGTTTTCTATGATCGGAGACGAAAATTAAGAGCTAGCGGGGAGTTGAAATTTGGATCGTAAACGTAGTATTGAAAATAATAAAAATACATTGAAAATTATCGGGATAAGTTCTCAAGAGGAATTTTTTATCTGCACTTCAATTTGTAATCTGAATCTAAATGAGAGTAAAAAGGCAATAGCGAAGAGGCAGATTTTTTACGTGAAAATTCAATTTGAAAAAAACTACGAGAAGGAGAGAATTCACTATTTGCAAAGAGTTATAGCGAATGAACAAAGCTAAAACTTTAATGTGATCACAGAATATAGTGGCGTTTGACGAGGGAGACTGTTCTCTTTATTGAAAGGGAAAGTCTAATTGTGGATCTCTTTTCTCTTTCTTCTATTTTCTTTTGGTTATCACTTGTTTGTCCTCCCATACTTTTTCATCTCCCAGTGTATATATACTCGGGGAGTTTCTATTGACAGTGCGGGTCATGCAGGTTTTAGTAACCGTACGATCTACACGGGATTCTGTCCTTAATTGCGGAAATGATTTCTGTCACTTTCTGTAACACTCTGCACTGGAGTAGGAGTCGTTTGTAACGTGTGAAATATGGAATAATCTGGCAACGGTATGGACTCCATATATGTAGGCAGATATCGATAGAGTTGGTTGCGGTGGTTGCTTTACTCGGGACGGAAGAACTGGTCTCGGGCGGCGTTGTTCTTGGAAGAAGAGCATCCTCAAGATAATCGATTTCTCGACAGGAGGAGCGATCTCGAAAATCACCGGACGATGCTATACGAGGAGTTGCTAAATGGCTTTTCTTGTTGTTATCTTCGGGAGGTTCTGATAGTGAGAGACACATGTCTTGATCCTGGTGTAGGTCAGAAATTGACCACCACAGATGCTCTTCTGCTTCCTCTTTCCCAAGCTTCAAGGAGAAAGAGTAGAGTGTAATTGATTAGGCCCTCTCTTAGGAAGATGAGGCGCCACATGTATTCTGAAGGGACTAGTTAAAATGTCTCTTTGCATTCTGAGCTCTATTTGGAAACTGGTAAAAACAACTAGTGAATTAATGATCCAAATCCGACTTCATAATAGATGAAATCGTATGGCAGGAACGAGTCGAATCTAGTTGATCTGACATGCCGAAAAATTCGAGATTCAAACTGACTTTTAGATGTGGTGAAAGTTTGAATTCAAGTTCGGCTTCTGTGTTTTTAAATAGGGGGATTCTAGAAGTGGGAGGCCCATTTTCTCAAAACTCTCTGCCCCTCATTCTTCTTGTTCTGGTAGATTACAATGTCGCTCTTCTTCTTTGTCCAATAGAAAAAAGAGAAGGAGACGATAGAGATGGCGGAAATGGCTGATGCGTCGCATCGATCCGAGTCTTGTTACTTTGATTTTCATGATAATCTTGTCTGTAACTTCAATTTTCGTGACAAGCCCTCGCCGCCAGAGCGGGATAAATTGGGCTCAAGTTCTGACTTGATTTGTTTAAACATATCTTCCCCTGGTGGTGGGTCTAGATGGAGTGTGGACTTTCTCAGGTGGCAGCAGTGTTGGATCCTGATTCCATCATCGTCTTTCATGTCTTGCAGTCTTCGCTCTAAGCCGGATCCCGTGGTCCTCGCAATAGGAGATTCTTTTCTGAAGGCAAGGCTTGGGATGATTAGGCATTCGTGTTTTTGAGGCTTTTGGTTACTTGTTCGGGATGGAAGGTCCGAGACGTGATATCATCACATTCTTGCACATCTAGAAAAAGATTGTCTGGCTGCCTTGGAGGCGTGTTCTGATTAGAAGGGAGGAGATGGTCCTTTATCGGGGATGTCTCCTCTTTTCTGTGAGGGAACTTCCCTAAGCTTTCCTCGAGGTCCGTGGAAGGAGGCATGAATAGTAGAACTATATCGATGCGAAGCGTCTCCTGGCTAGCAGATCTTTGTTCGGTTCTGTATCAGAATCTTGGCGAGTTTGAACCAGGATTGGATTATCTACATTTCTTTTCAAATAGCAAACATGAATATGTAATAGATCTCGTATCACTCTTGTTAGATGTAACTGAGTATGTATTCGAATGTATATTATTAGAAAATTTTATAATGAAAGTAGTAATATTCTGGAACGAAAGCGTTTATCTAGATCTTGCCTGATTTACCTTGTATTTGTGTTTGTTTGGAATTGAATGGTTGTTCGGGAAGATCAGTTTTGACTCATAGATGTTTGGACTGGCTTGACGTGTAATTCCTGAGTGCTTGTTTATCCCACAGTGGTACCTATAAGTCTCATCTCCAAGTGGGAAAATCAGCAAAATTAAATGCATTCATACAACATAAATAGATTAGGTTCATCCCCTTAATTAATCACAAAATACGAAGTGTTTTGTTCATTACACGAAGAGTATTCTCTAATGTATTCGGAATACAAGAAGTTTGTAGTTAGGTTCAATGTGTCTTGAGAAATCGAGGAGACAAACGGGATACGAAAAAGTCTAGTTTATATTTCCAACAGTATTTATGAATCTTATTACGATAATGATCCACATGTACAGGAGATTATCTATTCTAAGTGGCAAGATGGTGTTTCGGGTTCACCAATTGCAAAGGTCACAAGTAAATTACACCATTTGCGAAAACATTTGCGCTGGCATGCTAAGGATAATCAAGGTGATATTAATCAACAACTAAAATAATTAGAAGCTCAGATTTTAACAATCAGGAGCCAAGATATGACAACTGTCCTACCAAATGACCCGTGGAAAGAGTTAGAATCTACATTAGCTGAGCACCACAATTGTCTTAAGGATCGGGAACAAATTTAGAGACAACATTTTCGTATAAAGTGACATATGTTGGGAGATTGCCATGCTAAAATTTTCCATCACCTCATTAGATCAAAGCGGCTTGTTTTTCATATAAAATGACTTCAATTGTAGGATGGTTGTTGGGCATCAGACCCATCTTACATTCTCAATGCTTTCTCCATGCATTTTAGTCAGCGTTGGTCGCTCCCTAATTCTGATATCTTGTCCAACAAGCACTAGTGCACGTGTTATCTTACCTTAAACTAAGGTCTCTACTGAGCAAAGTACTTTGCTTACTGTGCTACCACAACTTCAAGTTATTAGGGATGTCGCAATTGGATTGGCTACGTCAAACTCACCAGGTAAGGATGGCTTTACTGATGAGTTTACTAATTAATATTCGTCTCTCAGGAAATTATTTTCATTCATGCATTGTTACCCTATATCTGAAAGGTGAATGAGATACATTGATCCCAAAGAAAAATCGACTGGTAAGTCCAATAAGTATTTTCCCTATTCTCAAAATGTATATTTTCACATTGATCGTTACACGATGGCACATGGTCTTACAAGAGATTATTTCACCAGAACAAGCAGCATTTGCAGGAGGGCGAGATGTTGCAAATAGTTTTTTTTTTTTAAGTACAGGAAATATGGTCGTATATTGGATCTAGACACATCACACGCAGCAGTATTATATTGCTAGGTTGGACATGGAAAAATTCTATGATCATTTAATTTGGGATTTTCTGGATATTGTATCATGAAAGTAGGGTTGTGACGAACACTGGTTCGATTGAACCTGGCCTGTGCTACACAATTCACATTGTACTTAAAATGACAGGGACATTACTCGACAGGGATTACTCCGATGAATGGTTTGCGTCAAAGGGATCCCCTCGCCCAATTTTGTATATTCTAGCTACAAAGTCTCTTACTGTAATAATTCGTCATGCTAGGTACAGAAACAAATCAATGCCTTCAAAATTTAAACTTGGAGGTACTAATCACACGCACGCTTTGCTGATGACACATTATATTTGGACAGTAGTAGCTTCAGAATGCTAGGTATATAATCAGTTATTGCAATTATATCAATTTGCTACGGGTCAAAAGGTTAATTCCTCTAAATCGCACTTATATTATAATGTTGATTCGGGTCTCTTGGTTTTCTACACACAAAAGGCATATGTTGATGCTCGCCCAACGGAAGAGGACTTTCATTATCTAGAAGTGCCTATTACTGAACGCTGACTGACTTTTTTAATTTTAGGACTCTCCTATCCCATCCTCAGAATCACTTACATCAAGGGGACTACCCTAAAGCTTTTTTTAGCTAGTCGGCAAATTCTGATTCCTTAGTCCTCACTGCATTGTCGATTCATTTCTTACGAATGATTTATGTTCCTCGCTCAGTTCTAACTCAAATGGAAAAACTTTTTGCCAACTTTTCTGCAATAAGCATAAAAGGCCAGGGTCTTTACCTAATAAGATTTTGATCTATAATGTGTCACCTTGATGCTCACGTGATATTCTGTGTTAGGTCATGTACTTGCCAAATCATCATGGTTATGGCGATTGTTGTCTCAGATATTTCCTTTCATTCAAACAAATCTTCTATGTATTATGGGAGTCGGTAAATCTACACGTGTTTGGTATGTCCCCTGGTTTAGACAACATCCATTGATTTGCTATCCTGGATATTTTCTAGAATGACATTGTTACAGATGATAAGGTCAATATGTTGATTGACTTTGCACGTCAACCACCTTTATGGAACTAGACCAAAGTTGTTGGCCCAATGCTACACTCACCACTTATGTTTTGATGATTCCAAAATTCATGTGGTTATGATACACTAATCATGTTCAAGTGTTGTTGAAATTACAGGATTCAAGAATTAATATCTTGATTTATTCTTCCTCAAAAGGAAGGTATTGAAGTGTTCAAGTTAATTCAAGTAAGAGATTCAAGCTCGAAAGATCAAAGCGTGGATTTTTTGAAGCCCACTTGAAGAAAAGTTGAAGACAGTGCAACTCTTATAAGAAATTAGAATGTTTAAATTTAGAGTGTTACATTAATGCTTCAAACACACAAAAATATTTTTCAAAATAACTAGTTTTTCAACTAGTTTATCTATACATGCTTGTTGATCTATTTATCATGACTTTTATCTATTCATGTTTACATGTATTTCATATTTCAAATCATTGCCAAACTTTTCTAATATAAATATATTATTTCAAAATTAAATAGATATTTAAAAACTCAATTTTGGGGTTTTTGGCCTTTGTCAGTCGACCACCCGAGTGTGCAGTGAGTTCTGCACATATCTCGATCGACCGAGGAGCTGACCAATGTGCACACAGATACTTATGTATCTGTGCACAAAGGCTTGTCCGAACACCCGATCAACCGACACTCTGAAATTCACTTAGCCATTGGGGTCGGTCGACCGGCCAGTTGACCGTTTTAGCTCAAGCCATCTTGCAGGTATTTCTATTTTTGGCTCTGGGTCGACCACTGGCAATGGCTATTTTGAATAGCCATGGTCGGTCGACGCCCGATCAACCGCCAGAGTGCTAGAAAGGGCAAATCGGCTAGTTTTTTTATTTTAAGTGTTTTTATCTTTATTTCCAACGAGTATTTTTCACTTTATTAGGGTTTTAACCATTGTTTTATGCCTAGATTAATGCTCTAATGATATTTATCTTTTGCTTATAAATAGGAATCACTAGAGAGAGTTTCATATCTAGAAAAATCAAGCAATATTAATAAAAATCAAGAGAAAGATTTGAAAAATTGTTTGAAAAATTTTCAAAGTTTCAAGTTTCAAGAGGTTTCATTCCAAATTATTTTCTGAAAGTTTTAAGCTCCCAAATTCATTATTTTCAACTGATTTTTCTCTCACACAAACTTCTTGAATCTCAAATTTCATCTCTAAATTTTAGTTGTAAAGAGAGAGTTTGACTTCTTTGTGGTCACCAAGTGCTTGTATTTTTCATTGGCTTTATGCTCACCTCTTGTGTGAAAGTTTGAAGATTAGAGTTGGAGCTTCGGGTTTTGTATAGACTATTGTATTGAGTTCTTTTTGAAAATCCTTAGTGGATAGAGAAATCGGTCACGCGGTGAAGGTAAGGACGTAGAGCAAGCTGCTCGAGCCTCAAAACAATTCCTTTTTGTTTGCGATTGTCATTTCTCTCACTCTTACTCATCCTATATTACTTATACTTTCTCTTATTGCTCTATATTGTTCATACATTTTATTTGCTCTATATTGCTTGCATCATTTATACTTGCCGGTTTTCTTATTCAAACAAGAAGGCAATTATGCGCCTCAACTCTTACTCAAGAAGAGTTAAGAGGAAGAGTTCTAGAGCGTTTAATTCAGAATTCAGCTTCACTTCTTGTTTTTGAGATGATCTTTTTTAATTATTACATTTCCGCATTATTGATTAGCTATCACCTATTCATCTCCCTGTAGGTGACTTTGAATTGGTACAGAGTATGGACTCTAGTTTTTAGATTTTACCACCTCTTCGAGATCCTCCTTTGCTAATCATTTTATTTTCTTTATTCTTTTGCATCTATGGCCGATTGTATTTTTGCAATCCTTAAGTAGCCGGGTTGCAAAAATGGTGACCAAATCATTTATGTTTTCCTAAGGTGATGAGGACACATAGTCCGATATTGCCTTAAAGGAATGTGATTCTAATGCCAAGGTTTACCATGCTCTTTTACAAGCTTTTAATGATGATAATATATATAGAGTTATTCCTTGTAAAATCGCACAAAAAAAATCTGGACACATTTGGTTGTCACACACGAGGAAACTTCACAAGTCAAAAGAGCTAAGATAGATCATTTGCTTTCCCAATATGAAATTTTTTGCATGAATGAGCGTAGATCTATTGATGATATGATCACAAGGTTTACTAAGATTACTCTAATAATCTTACTTCTTTAGGTGATTATATTGACAATGACCAAAAGGGGAGAAAGGTCATTCGGGAACTTCCACCTACATAGAAAGTCAAGTCGACAATTTTAAAGGAGCTCAATGATAAGGAGAATAGAGTTCATCAGTTTTATAGTCAACCTTAAGACCTATAAAATGGAGAGGAAAGAAAGACAAGAAAAGGCACCTTAAAGAAGGAGAAAAAAAAACTTGATTTCAAGTCTACTCCAGTCATCTCTGACGAAGATGAAGATGAACAAGAGGATGATGAAGATTTGTCCCTCCTCGTAAAGAATGTGAGGAGAATATACAATAAGATGAAGTTCAACAACCGAAGAAGATGGCAAGAGAAGGAGAAAAGAAGATCATTTTCTATAATCGAAAAAAGCCCAGCCATATCATTGCCAATTGCCTGGATACAAAGAGCAAACTTACTAACTCAAAGAAGCCCTACAAAAAGAAGGCGTTGAAAACTACTTGGGATTCAAAAAGTGAATCCAAGAAAGAAGTAGACATGACAAACATGTGTTTCATGGCTAATGATAACACACCCAAGGTAACTTCTGTAACTATTCTTTATGATTGTAAGTTATCTATAGATGACTAGGAGAAGATTTTGAAGAACTTTCCAAGAACTATAATTTTCTAAAAAAGAAATATTTGAAAATTAAGAAGGAAAATGAATTTTTACAAAATCAATTTATTGTTGTTTTCAAGGAATTTTTTTTTATCTTCTTCTCTTCAAAAGTCTCAAAAGGATTTTGATGCATATAAAATTTCATATAAATCTAAATTTCCTTGCATTGATGAAAATGAGTTTTCCATGATGAAAAATAAAATAAGTACCTTGAGCAATATTTTAAAAAAATGTCAGCTTGATAAAATTAGATTAGAAACCATATTTTCTAAGAGGCAAACTCAAAGAAAATCGTCTACAGATGTTTCTCACACGCACCATCATGATCACACACAAGCACAACACACTAATGCACATCATGCGCATCATGTTTATAATGCTCATCATGCTTTTAAGTATGCCAAGGTGCACTCATGCACCTATTGTGACCGAAAAGGTCCTTTAGCTAAGTTTTACTATGACAAATTGAATGTTTTAAATAGTCATGTTTGGCTCAAAAAACTAACATTTTAGGATCCAAAAAATTTTAGTACCAAAGTCAACAACTTTTTAAATAATATAGGTACGCACCAAGTCCCCAAGATGTAGGGAACGGTGGTACCTTTATAGTAGTTACTCACGGCACATGACATGGATATCAACAATTTTGCAACACTATCAAAGTCTAGTGAAGGTGGCATGTCACCTTCAGATGTGACTCAAAGGGAAAAAATATCAGTATAGGTAATATAAAATTGTTTCATCTCCTTTAATTGAAAATATTGCTTTAGTTGAAAGTCTCAAATATAATCTATTAAAAACTAGTCAATTGTGTAACAAAGGCTTAAGAGTTATTTTTGATGTCTCTACTTGTGATATTATTGATGGGAAAAATAATTCCGTCTAATTTTTGTTTTTATGAGAATAATGTTTATATCATTGATATGTTGAACCTACAATACAAAGCTACACATTTAATCTTTTTTAATGAAATTCTGGGTTGTAGCATAGAATGTTAGGTCATGTTTCTTTTGGCTATCTATCATGAATTAATTCTAAGAAAACAGTGAAAGTATTTCTACTTTGAAATTTAAAAATGACCACATTTGCAATGTGTGTCAACTTGAAAAACAAATCAAGTCCTCTTTCAAATCTATTAAGTATATTATGACATCAAGACTTTTAGAATTAACATATAGATTTATTTGGTCCAACCAAAACTAAAAGTCGGGGAAACCATTTTGTTTTGTCTTTGTTGATGATTTTTTGAGATTTACATGGGTTTTCTTTTTGGCACATAAAGATGAATCTTTTCTGTATTTTTATGTTTTCAAAAATTGTTGGAAAAAAATATTTTAGATTTTGTACATTAGAAGTGATAGAGGTGGTGAGTTTGTAAACTACTTCTTTATTACTTATTTGGAAAAATAGAATTAAACATGAACTTTCACATCATAGAACTTCACAACAAAAGAGAGTTTCAAAAAGAAGAATCGTACTCTTCAAGAGATGGCTAGGACCATGACTAGTGAATATGAACTCCCTCAATATCTATGGGCTGAGATTGTAAAACTTTATGTTACATTGGAAATAGAAATTATATTTGTAAAATTCAAACTGAACTCCTTTAGCGATTTACTATTTGAGAAAGCCAAAAGTTTCATATTTCAAAGTTTTTAGTTGTAAATGCTTTGTTTTAAATACTAAGGATAATTTAGTAAATTTGATGTCAAGTCATATGAAGCAATTTTTGTAGGCTATTCCAATATTAGTAAGTATATGAGTCTTCAATGGGTCAACTTTGACTAATGAGGAATCTATGCACGTAAAGTTCGAGGAATCCAACTCTTTTGTTAAGAATATTGTAGGTTGTAAGTTTAATTGTTTAAGTGAATACATGGAGAAGTTGTCGATAAGGACTCACCGATGCAAGAAGAAGAAAATCAAAGAGACAATGCAAATGGTAATGTTCAAGAGGTTGAAGTGGAACCAACTCAACCACTTTCGAAGAATTGAAGATATGCTACAAGTCATCCCAAGGATCTCATCATAGGTGATGTATTAAAGGGAGTAACTACTAAATTCAAATTTCAATATATTTATGATCATTTTACTTTTACCTCACAAATAAAACCCAAAAACATCCTCGAGGCCGAGGGCGATTTATATTGGTTACTTACAAAGCAAGAAGTGCTGAATCAATTTGAGCGTAATCAAATTTGACATCTGGTTCTTAGGCCTTATGATAGACCAACAATTGGCACTAAATGGATCTTCAGAAGTCAAGTAATGTAGTAAGAAACAAGGCTAGGCTAGTGGCCAATGGTTACAATCAAATTAAGGATATCAATTTTTGAGGGAGCTTTTGCACCTGTAGCATGACTTTTGCACCTGTAGCATGACTTGAAGCATATGAATGACCCCTACTTTTGTCTTATATAAAGTTTCAAATTATTTCAAATTGATGTTAAAAGCGCTTTTCTAAATGATTTTATTCAGGAGGTATATGTTGAACAAACCCCCGAGTTTGTTGATCCTGCACATTCAGATTTTGTTTTTAAATTAGAAAAAAATTTGTATGATTTGAAACAAGCTCTAAGAACTTGGTATGAAAGACTTAGTAGCTTTCTTGTTAAAAGAATTTTGTTAAGAATAAAGTAGATACCATTTTATTTACTAAGCATGTTGACAATGATATTTTGATTATACACCTATATGTCAATGATATTATCTTTGAATTTAATAATGAAAAATTTTGCAAAGATTTTGAATTATGCATGAAGGAAGAGTTTGAAATGAGCATGATGGGAAAAGTTAACTACTTTCTTGGATCCAAATCAAGTAAAAGAGTGAAGAGATCTTCGTCACCAAGCCAGGTACATAAGAGAACTAATCAAGAAGTTTGGGCCAGTGGATACAAAGATTAGCAAGACTCCGAGGGCTACTAAACCAAACTTAATAAGGATGAGCAAAGTAAAAGTGTTGACATTAAACTCTATCGTAGCATGAATGGTAATTTACTTTACTTGACAATAAGTAGGTCGGATATCATGTTTAGTATTTATATTTGTTTTAGATTCCAATCTTGACCTAATGAGTCTTATTTGATTATAGTAAAACACATTATTAAATATCTTAAGGGAACTATTGGTATAGACTTGTGGTATCTAAAGACCAGATAATTTTCAATGATGAGTTATTCAGATGCCGACTATGCCGATTGTAAAGTGGATAGGAAGAGGACTAGTAAAACTTATCAATAGCTAAGATATTGTCTTATTTCGTGATCTTCTAAGAAACAAAATTCTGTCGCCCTCTCAACCGCCAAAGCAAAGTATGTTACCGTCGAGGCTTATTGTTTACAAGTCCTTTGGATGAAACACTCTCATTGATTATGATTTGGATTATGATTATATTATAATTTTTTGTGATAACACTAATACTATTCATATGACTAAGAATGCAAATCAACATAGTAAGCCAAACATATAGAAATTTGATATTACTTTCTTGGAGATCATTATGAGAAAGATGATATTAAAATTGATTATATTTCTACCGATTTTAATTAGCAGATATTTTACAAAATCACTTCATTACAATAGATTTTCTTTCATTTGTGGTGAATTGAATTTTTGTACAATGGATCCTTGATTCCAATGTTTAGAGTTTTTGATTGTCAATTCGGTATCACTTTAGCATTATTTGTTTTTTTCAGTTGATTTCAATTGGTATTTGCTCTCATGTTTACACTTTCAATTGCTAGACTTTAATGGATATAAATTGGTATTTTTCAATTGGTGCCATGTTTTTTAAAATTGGAGTATTCTATCTCCTTTTTATGCATGACAAAAAATGAGAGAAAAAGTTATTTTGTCTTAATTCTATTCTCATGTTTTTATGCAATATTTAGTTGGTAATATTACTCTTTATTGCATATTTATTTAGCGGACGGAGGAATGAATAGATAGATGGTCGTTGTTATACATATTATTTTAATTGCCAATTCTATTAATATTGCATATGACTTGCTTACTATTGACATATCTATATGTCATATTGAACTTGATTTTATGAGCATAATTTCAGGGGGAGCTTTTTCAAGCTCTTCAATTTTTTTTAAATAACTCATGAGTTTTGTCATCATCAAAAAAGGGGAGATTGTTGGCCCAACGGTATAGTCACCACTTATGTTTTGATGATTCTAAAATTTATGCAGTTATGAGGTACTAATCAAGTTCAAGGCTTGTTGAGATTACAGGGTTCAAGAATTAAAATCTCAGTTAATTCTTCCTCAATAGAAAGCTATTGGTGTGTCCAAGTTAATTCAAGCATGGGGGCAACCCTTATAAGAAATTAGAATGTTTAAATTTAGAGTGTCATATTGATGCTCAAAAGTTTCACATACACAAAAATATTTATTAAAGTAAATAGTTTTTCAACTAGTTTACATGTTTGTTGATATATTTATCCTGATTTTTATCTCTTCATGTTTAAATATATATCATATTTCAAATCATTGCCAAACTATTTTTAATATAAATATATTAATTCAAAAATTAAAAAGATATTTAAAAACTCAACTTTGGGATTTTTGGCCTTAACAGGTCGACCGCCGAGTGTGTAGTGAGTCCTGTACAGATCTCGGTCAACCGAGCGATCGACCGAATGTGCACATAGATACTAATGTATATATGCATAGGGACTCGATCGTCCACCCAGTTGATCGACACTTTGGAACTCACTTAGCTGTTGGGGTCAGTTAACTGTTTTTGCTCGAGCCATCTTACAGGTTTCTCTTTCCTAGCTCTGGGTCGACCATTCAATCGACAGCTGATAATGGCTATTTTGAATAGCCCGTGGTCAGTCGACTGCCCGGTCGACCGCCAGAGTGCCAAGAAGGGCAAAACATCTAGTTTCTGATTTACACTACTTTTTCTTTTTCCCAAATGAGAATTTTTTTTTTACTTTATTAGGGTTTTAACAACTGTTTTATGGCCGATTAATTCTCTAATGATTTTTACCTATTGCCTATAATCAGGAGTCATTGGAGAGAGAGTTATATTTCAAGAAAAATCAAGCATTATCAAGAAAAATCAAGAGAAAGATTTGAAAAATTGTTTGAAAATTTTCAAAGTTTCAAGTTCCACGAGCTTTCATTTCTAATCATTTTCTAAAATTTCTAAACTCTCTAGTTCATTCTTTTCAACTGATTTTTCTTTTTTTTTTTTCTAAATCACATCTTTTCCTTCTAAAATAAAATATAATTTTTAAGACAAAGAATTATTTTTCTTTGAAATATCCTTTTTTTTTTTAAACAAAATCAATTTTTGAAGATAAAAGCTCATTTTCTTTCTTCAATTTCAAATTCTTATTTGTCAACATTTATAATTTTTCAATAAATTATCACAAAATATGGTAAACTCTTCATTAAGCATATTTGCATCCTCATCAAAATCGAATTTCAAGTTTACCTCAAGGGACTTATTCCCTTGGACCATGAAGCAAGTTTGGTCGGAATTATCTTCTTTTTAAAATCTCTCCATATCATTTGGACCTTATTCTTCAAGAGAGATCAATTTGTTCCACACTGCAAAAGCAAAACCACAATGAGAAACTCTAGAAATATAATCATTCTTAAGAGTTTGCTTTAGTGCAATCATGGCTTGTGCATTAGCCTCAAAATATTTGTCATTTTCAATATATGATCTTTTATTATGGCAAAATAAACATACATTTCAAGGTCTTTAAGATATGAGCTCATTTTAATTTTTCAAAAATCGATGTTAGAAACAGAGGTGGAGCAAAATAATCTATGAGTTTATGTAAAACAAGAATGTGATTAGCAATAAAAGTATCACCCCTAAGTGGTTAAACTGAATATCACAAGCACTATCTCTGATACCAATTTAAAGTTCACCTAGAGGGGGTGAATAGGTGAAGTGCTAATCAAATGCAGAATTTAATACTTTGCAGTAATAAATAACTTAACACAATTGACAACCAAGAAGTGAAGCTGAATTTTCAGTAAGAACTCTAGAACTTCTCCTCAAAATTCTCCTTTTATATAAGAGTTGAGGTGCATTAATAGCTTATTTGGATTAATAAAAGTGTAAGCATATAAACAATATCAAGTATATAAGTATGAAGAATATTAGCAATGCAAGATATGAAAGGAGAGTACAGTTGAGATATAGCCAAACGCAAATACGACGACATGTATCGAGATTCGAGCCACTTGCTCTACGTCACCACCTTTGTCGCATTAAGGATTTTCACTATCTCCATAAAGGAGCTCCATGAAGGATACAACTTTCAATCCTATGCACAAAAGAAGGCACTAAGCCTATGCACAAAACAAAGCTCATCTACACAAGAGGAGGGCACAAAGGCAAAGCACAAAGTAAAAGAAAGATTACAATCCTTGGTAACCACAAGATCACAAACACTATTCTTACAATACAAGATCTGAAAGGATAGACTTTTGAGATGAAAGCTCAAGCTTGTGAGATAACAAATATTTTGAAAATGAAGTTTTTTAAGAAAACAATTGAGAAAACTTCAATGAAAATATATAAACTTGAAGAACAAAACTTGTAATTCACCAAATATTATTTTCTTGATTTTTTTCAAAACTTTTCTATCTTTGAAACAAACACTAGAAAGATATGGATTTGAAGCTAAAAAACTTGTAAAAAAACTCTATAGAAGAATAGAAAGTATGCATTTGAAAACTAGTTGAAAAACACTTGAAATTTTTAATTAAAATGTAAACCAAATATCTCAATTTATGGGCAAAACAAAATGTAGTAGTTAGCTCAAACCCAAGCCAGATAGGCCTTGCAGTCGATTAGTCGATCAGTCGCCAACGGTCAAAGATATGACCGCTGGGGTTTCCGGTCGATCGGATGGTCGATCGAGCTTAACTCCAGAAAGCCATGCTCTCTGACGGTGATTGAGAACAGAAAATGGATTGAAAGTTAAGTCAAGAGCTAAAGTCAAAAAATTCTTAGTCTCTTCTCAATTTAACCGCATAGCAAAGGCTAGACGGGTCGATCCACAGGAAGGATGCGATAGAAGCTTTTCAAAACGATTTCTCTACACAGATTGCTTGAAAAAAGAGATGTTAGTAATAAGAAAGGGATTTAAGCAAAAGAAGTTATAGTCCATCAATCATCTATCCAACCAAGTAATAGTCTAAGAATGATTAACATTATGTTGAATCTATAAAGATTTACCCTAAGGTTTTGCTTCAGAGTCAAGTAAGATGAGCAAAGAAGATGTAAACCCTAATTACAGTGTACTAAATAAAATTATACTTTAGTTCATCCTAATTTCTAAGCATAGCATAAGAAAAGTCTAGCATGAAGTTATCAAAATATCTAAATATGAACTAAGAGTAATCATTAAAAAGTGTAACCCTAAAATAGTTTATCTTAACTAATTATTTATCTTGAAGAATCTTAACTTCATCCTAAGGTTTCAAACAGTCATAGAATATAATTTTTAGACTAGACTTAAGTTGATCGAGAGATTAGCAAACTATAAGATAAATTAGTTACTCATAGTGGAAGGGAAACAAAGCATGTTTTTTGAATAAGAAGATTGCTTAAAATAAAGAAGCAAATAAAGAGCAAAAGCAAGTAAATAATAAAGAAGATATGAAAAGAATAAAAACACCTTGTATTGATTTGTCACCTCGAATGACAATGGCTTCTCCTTCTTATAAACTTCTTCAAAGTAAAAAAAAAAAACTTGAAAATTACAATAAAAGTTCGGAAAGAAAATAGATCTAAAAAAACCCTAAGCTTGAGATTCTGAGATGTTTTTTTCTGTTTCTCTTCAGGGGTATTTATAGGTGATCTAAAAGTAGAGTTCATGTAGAACACCCCCCCAAAACTCTATGCACACGGCTAAGGATAGCCACATTTTCGCGGCATTTTAGGCGAAAACGCAGCATCTTTGGGGAGTCAGGACACGCGTTTTGAGCTCTGACTTCATCTCGTTCGTTCATGTGGAGATCTATCCTTAGAATCTTCATTTGATCCTTGAATTTTGAAATACTTTATTCTCCTAGATAACTTGAAGATCAAGTTATCTTTAAATCTGAGTTAAATTCAAATTTTCTCCCTTTTATCTTCGACTTGTGGCGCAAGCAACCGGAATTTGAATAGAAGTCCACCTCTATCTTCAATTGAGATGAGAATTTATTTTGTTTTATCCTTTTCCTCATCTAGATTTTAAATTAAATTAATTTAAAACTCAAATTTAAATGGGGTAGAATAGAAACTTCCTTTATCTTTCCAATTAATTTTTATTTTCATAATATTTGTGGGCTTTTGGGTCTCGTTTGGGCTTTCTCTTAAATGATGGAGGCCTGTACATTACTAAATAATAAATGAATTAAATAGTAATGTTTTATGTAAAAAATAAGTATGAAAATATTACTAAAATATGCATTATTGATGACTAACCAAGCGGTCGATCGAGAAAACCTGAGAGCACTACAGACATAGTCAGTCGACCGATCGGTCGGTCGATCTCTGCTGTGGTCAACCGGTCGGTCGACTGAACTATAACTCTCTTGGGCTCATGCACGTCTGTGCACGTCAGTCGACCGACAGAACGAATTTGGTCTATGGCCGGTCGACCGTGTGGTTGACCAGCAATAGCACAAAAAAAATATTTATGTATTTTTAATATTCTTTTTAAATTCAATTAAATTCCAATAAATCTCAATAAATTATACAAAATAAGTTCATAAAATATAATGAAACACAAATATGTGTGATAAAAAATCAACACAAATTATAAACATGTGAACTATTTTTGAGATATAAAAATTTAATCTTGAAACAAAATCTGTATTTTTTCAAAAACTAAACTTAAGTAGAAATCTAGTTATTTTAAAACTAGCATAAATAAAAAAACAGTTTGTTAAACTCATGTGAAGTACAATGTCTATGGATAGAATCCAATATACATATAAAATAATATGAACTTGTTTTGATGAAATTTAACTTAAGAATACCAAAACATTAACTTGTTAAACTGAAATCTAAAACTGATTAAAATAAGTTTCTTTTAATAAATAAAGCTTTAATATTTGTTGATAGAATACAACACACATTTCAAACTATAAAATTTATTCTTTTGAGATATAAATCATATAAACAGAAGATATGAGTTTAAAAAACAAAGTATAAAATCTTTTATAAATCGATATTGTTTAAAGTCAATCTTCTTGAAAAATCGAAACAGATTAAACTAAAAATCAAAACTATTGATCTTGAAAATCAATATTAAATTTGTATGTGTGAGATTGAGCCATCAAGTCTAATCTAAACATTACAAAAAATCTAGATATATAAACTCTAGATATAAGTTTCTTGTAGATCTTCTTCTCCAAGTAAACTTGATCCAAACTTGATCTATGTAGAGGTAGACTCTTCCTTGAGTACTTGATGCAATCTTTAAACATGAACACTTGAATCAATATGTATTAGCTTAAAAAATCTAAACACCAATTAAGATCCTGATTGAATACCTGAAATTTAAATAATGCACGATCATTAGTACTATAACTATATGAGTTAATTATCATCAAAACTAGAGTGATGGACCTATGTGCCAACAATTATTGTTCATTAATTCTTTTTGCTCTATATTGCTTGTCGGTTTTTGTCATCAACCTATTGGGTTAATTATCATCATATTTGTCGGTTTCTCATTCAAGCAAAAGGGTAATTGTGCACCTCAACTCTTATAAAAGAAAATAATAGGAGAAATTTTAAAGACCTTAATTGAGAGTTCGGCTTCACTTCTTATTTTTGAGGTGACCATTTTTAATTGTTACATTTCCGTATTATTGATTAGCTATCAACTATTCCCCCCCCTCCAGGTGACTTTCAAAAGTATCGAACATCTTGCCACAAAGTTGCATCTTCTTGCTAAATGAACTACAATTATCCAATTCGGAAAGCCCTGATCTTATAATCTGAACAGGATATTCTTCTGGAAAATACGAAGTGGCAGTATCCAATAAGAAGCTTTTAGTTTCTTCATGCCCTGCTGTTCCTCTTGATACCCCTTTTCTTAGACTTTGTAAGGCACTAGCCCTACCAAAAATTCAAATGTGCGCTTGGAAGATTTTACATCATGTCTTGCCTACAACGCGGCATCAATGTGGACTTAGCCTATCATAATTATGGACAACAAGAAAATTTGCACATGTATTATGGGATGTCTCACTGCATAAGAGTTATGGGCATTGGCTTCAGTTTACTCTGAAAGGCTGCCCTAGACGTCCTTGACAACACGGGAAGGATGGTTAGGAAAGGTAAATCACAATCTGACTAATTCCCGACAGTTGTTCCCCATCCATGTACTTTGGTATATGTGGTACTAGCGTAATGTTGACATTATCATAAGTTATTCACTTATTACATCGTCAGCTTTTCTTTGGACACAAGCTACCTCCATGATTTTACAACAATTGCAGTTGAAGTATTCTGATGTACAATATCACATCATTCATGGTAAACTCATATGTACGACCTGGCACTTATAGTTTTCCAATAATAGTATTGTTGGTCCTCACATACACGTGTACATTTAAGTTTTTCTATGAATAAGAATTAGAAAAATAAAAAATCAATTGAATCAAGTCTACAGCCTGACATAACACTTTCTACAGACAACAAAAAAAAAAAAAAAAGATATATACTCTGTGAAGAACACTATTCTAAGTCATTGCTGCTTGAGGTAAAACATGATCCCATTGCTTAGTTTCTTCCACATATACTCTGAATGAGATTTTTAAAGTATAGTTTACAACCTCTTTCTATCTACCTGTTTGAGAATGTGCAACACTGAGAAAATTTCCTAGAAATTTAGTAGTCCAACTAGTCCCAAAAATCATCTGATAGCTTCTTTCTTTGTTCATTTTGTTAATTTAGTTGAAGAAACTGAATTGTATATTTTATTGATAAGAAAAATATTTAGAAATTATTAAGCATACAATTATGATTACATAATTTTAAGCTAAATTCTCCAAAACTACTATGAACTAATATGGTTTTTCTAAAAGTTACCTTTAACATTTTTTTTTATTCTCGAAACTACCACAAACTATGCCTTTTGCTGGAAAACCCTGAACGTTATTGTTGGCGTAAGTAAAAAGACCTAAACATTTTATGTCAAATAAAATACTGCAAGAGTTGTGTACAGAAAATTTGCCTTCTTCTCCAAAATAAAATTTTGTATTTTAAATTTTTTCTATTTTTCAAGATGTTTTCTTAATCATAAATATTATACGCTATGGTTAATTATATGCATGGGTGTTTTTGTTATGAAAATATCATGTGCTAGGCACGTGACATGTTTAGATGGAGAGTTACGAAGGAAAGTTTTGAGCAAATATGCGAGAAGCTTTGTGGTAGTTTTGGAAAACAAAAAGGTTAAGGCATTGTTTTAAGTAAAACCTTAATAGTTCACAGTAATTTCTATGAATTTAGCCTACTTTTAATTTTAGTACTATTTTTTACAGCTTTATTAACTTACTTTTTCATTGTGACGTATTGTTAATGCGCATAGTTTGGCTCATAAACTGGAGAGTTGAAATACTGAAGCAAAGGATATGTTAGTCACATGCATACGTTGGCAATTTTCCAACTCTTTTTTTTTTTCAATTGTAGCATAGAGAAGAAAATTAATTAAACAACTTGAGTAATAAAATAGTTTTTGTAATTGTTGAGTTAAATAATAAGTGTTTTTAGCATATATACCCTCTAATTTTTAGCTTTTTGCTTATTTACCCATCAAAAATCTCTATTTGCATGTGTAGTCTTCTAATTTTAGGGCATTTATGGGTTTACACCAGTGGACACAAAATTTTGTTGGATATGAGAAAAATACCCGTCGCATATATGTCCATGCAAATTCAAGTTTGCAATACTCCATAGCTTTGTAAATACAAAATAATGATAAATCATTTACTAATTTTTCGAGGAGGATCTGAGCAAAAAAGAAGAAAAGAAGAAGAAAAATTTTATTGGAAAGACTACTATTTAGAAACATAGATTCACTGCTATATAAAAATAATAATACTTTATTACATAATATATTAAAGATAAATATGGTAGTTGATATGAGAGTTGGCAAATTCTTAACAAAATAATAATGTGGTGACCTTCATATATTATTTTTTATATTTCTATTATTTCTTTACAAGATGCATAAATCTTATCTGTAACTTGAGTTCATAAGGTTTATGAAAAAAAATGATATTTCGAAGAATATATATATATATATATATATATATATATATAATATATATATATATATATATATATATATATATATATATATATATATATATATATATATATATATTTGAATTTGCAAGTTTATATTAAGGGAACTTCTGTTACATTGAGAAAATTTGTACTTGTATTGGCGTATGTGTAGATATAAATTCATTGAATTTAAAAGGGTATACATGCAAATAAAGTCTTTTGAGGGATAAAGAAGTAAAAAATCTAAGTTTCAGAAGGTATATATACAAAAACCCAATAATAAATTATGGAACCAAGCGAAATAATATTAAAACAAGTGTATGATGAGAATTCATTCTTCTCCCCAACAATAGTAGGCAGTCTTGCGGGAAGATAGAATTACAGCTCTTATTCTAGTAATATTGCTCTTGCTACACAAGCACACAAGCTATTCTTCCATAATGCAAACCACATAACACACATCGCACATGGGCAAGCATGTACATAGATACATATATCAAGCAACTAATTAGTGGTAGATCTCAATAATGCAGCGCATGCCCAGTGCTGAAATTATTTTATACTCTTTGAAACCAGACTCGATGAAGAGTTTCTTTAATTCATTTTCAGTTCTGGTCTTCCCATTCATGTGAACCATCACCTGCATATCAAAGTAAAGTTGTGTTTCTGTGAGCTTTGGGTGCACACCATCGCTGCTGGCATCAATCACTTTGTCGATTATGATGGCTTTCCCTCCATTTTGTTTAGTTGGAATCGCTTCCTTACATCGTTTCAATATCTTTACACAGTCCTCGTCATTCCATTTATTAATACCCACTACAAAATAACAAATCATCTCACTGGGATTAGTGGAAGAAAACTAAATTTCTCAGAACTCTGATGAACTATCACAGATTTCTCAGAGATCTAGTTCAAAATTTTAAATTCTCAAATAACTATTATTTCTCAGAATTTAGAAATAACAACTTTGTTTTTCCATTAGTTTTGCTGGATCATCATGTGCTCCTCATGTGATCACTTCATGACCACAATACATCTTTTACATAAAACACAGGTTTTCTTGAAAACGAGACAATTTGATCTATTCGCATTCACCATTAATGTTGTTTACGAGGAATTGTTAAAGATGGTAGTTATTTGAGATTTCTAGTAATTTTCTATAAAATCAGTGATACTAGGTAGTTTTGAAAAATTTAGCTTAGGATATGCCTACATGCATATGTCATTTTACCGTGAGAATCAAGACATCTGTAGGCGGAATGTGCTCAAACATATCTCCTGCTACATACTCAATATATCACTCTTCTCTAAAACGTTGATCACATGTGGGAGCTCAAGCAGAGCGCACTTTATGTTCGGGAACGTCTTTGCTATGGTTAGTGCGATCTTGCCCGTGTTCCCCGCCACCTCCACTAGAGACTTGACTCCTTGAAATTGGTCAGCGCAATCCTCGATAATCACTTTGGAGACAATGGCAGAATCGCTATCCAGCCCCTTCATCATCATCTTCCTCAGTTCAGGCATTATCGCCATGGCCTTCCAGATAGGTAGGCCATGGCACATTGCGAAGGATGTGGGCGGTTGCTTGTTCTTGAGCCACACAGGAAGTGACTGCCATGGGTCAAGCATTGGCTGAAACAGAACCAGCTCGATGCTGGGTGTTAGTGACATCCCCTTGTCCCTAACAAGAACTCTTGAGTTGGGGGTGAGGGAGTAGATATCTTCGTCAGGTCGTTTGAAGTAGCCGTTGTGAACCAAAAGGCCCATGAGATGTCGAAAGGACGGGACTTTGCAGGGTGGGATGGAGAGAGCGGCGGCGAGGTCGGTGAGAGCGATGGGCTTGCCGTGGTTGTGAACGGCATCGGGTATGCCAAGCTCAATTGCACACTTGAGGGAGAAGGATCTCATGTAGCCGAACATGTCATGGCATACGTGAGACTGAGCTTCAAGCAGCTCTTTTGAGCCCAAATTTCCTTAATTGGACGCCATTGTACTAATTGTGTTATTATTGCCTCTTGCGCGAGTTTTTATCGCAATTGGTATGGGCGTGGGAATTCATATATGAATATAGAGAATTTGGGGAGAGATCGGAAGCAATTGTGCCAGCCACTCATTTAATGTTTTAAATTCTAAATTTAATAAGGGTGGTTCCTACATCATATCTATTTGCATTTTAATTAATATTAAATATTCTGTGTCGACAAGGATAAGAATATTTCACCATGGCAGCTGATAAGAGCCCAAGGTGAGAGATCTGAGTCCAAAATAATAAATTAAGTGCTTCTCTTTTAGCCCCGAAGCTTATTTGGATCCCACGTCTTTTCCAGCAACAAGTGGAGTTAGTTCCATAGAAGAGATGAAATATAGGCTCTCTTTTTTCTTCTCTTTATTTCATATCTTAACTTTTGCTAATCAATTCTATTAGTTCTCCAAACAACCAACTCTCAAATCTAATTTCTAACTCTTTTACCATTCAACTCTCAAAAATTTTAATTTTAACTTTGATAACACAACTTGGTGAATGAAGTTCGGGCGCAGCTTTTGTCATGTATATATGCATGCAGCATGGACTCTACTAGGCTGCCTTATTTTTTTTCCAGTTTTAATTGTCGTTTTCTCTGATCAGAGATGAAAATTAAGAGTTTGTGGGAGTTAAAATTTGGATCGTAAAAGTAGTATTGAAAATGATAAAAATACATTGAAAATTATCGGGATAAATTCTCAAGAGGAATTTTTTATCTGCACTTCAGTTTGTAACCTGAATCTAAATGAGAGTAAAAAGGCAATAGCGAAGGCACAGATTTTTACGTGAAAATTCAATTTGAAAAAAACCTCGAGAAGGAGAGAATTTACTATTTGCAAAGAGTTATAGTGAATGCACAGAGCTAAAACTTTAGTGTAATCACAGAATATAGTGGAGTTTGGCGAGGGAGACTGTTCTCTGTATTGAAAGGGGAAATCTAATTGTGGATCTCTTTTCTCTTTCTTCTATTTTCTCTTGGTTGTCACTTGTTTGTCCTCCCTTACTTTTCCATCTGACTGTGTACATATATTCGGGGACTTTCTATTAACAGTCCGGTCACGCGGGTTTTAGTAACCGCATGATCTACACGAGATTCTGTCCTTGATTGTGGAAATGATTTCTGTCACTTTTTATAACACTCCACGCTAGAGTAGGAGTCGTTTGTAACGTGTGAAATATGGAATGATCTGGCAACGGTACGGACTCCATACATGTAGGTAGATATCGATAGCGTTGGTTGCAATAGTTGGTTTACTCGGGACGGAAGAACTGGTCTCGAGCAGCGTTGTTCTCAGGAGGAAGAGAATCCTTAGGATAATCGATTTCTCGAGAGGAGGAGCAATCTTGAAAATAACCAGACGATGCTCTACGAGGAGTTGCTCAATGGCTGTTCTTGTTGGTGTCTTCGGGAGGTTCTGATGGTGAGAGATGCGTGCCTTGATCCTGATGTCCTTCTGCTTCCTCTTTCTCCAGGCTTTAAGGGGAAAAGGTGGAGCGAACTTGATTAGGCCCTCGCTTGGAAGTTGAGGCGCCACATGTATTCTAAAGGGACTAGTCAAAATGTCTCTTTGCATTCTGAGCTCTCTTTGAAAATTGGTAAAAACAGCTAGTGAATTAATGACCCAAATCCTGACTTCATAATGGATGAAATTGTGCGGCAGGAACGGGTCGAATCTGGTTGATCTAACATGCTGAAAAAATTCGAGACTCAAACTGACTTTTTAGATGTGGTGAAAGTTTGAATTCAAGGTGGTTTGGCTTCTGTGTTTATAAATAGGGGGATCCTGGAAGTGGAAGGCCCATTTTCTCAAAAGTTCTCTTCTCAGCATTCTTCTTGTTCTGGTAGATTACAATGTCGCTCTTCTTCTTCGTCCAATGGAGAAAAGAGAAGGAGACGATGGAAATGGCGAAGATAGCTGATGTGTCGCATCGATCTGAGTCTCGTTACTTTGATTTTCATGACAATCTTGTCACATAACTTCAGTTTTCGTGACAAGCCCTCGCCACCAGAGCGAGATAAATTGGACTCAAGCTCTGACTTGATTTGTTCAAATATGTCTTCCCCTGGTGGCGGGTATGGATGTAGTGCGGTCTTTCTCGGGTGGCAGCAGTGTTCGATCCTGATTCTATCATTATCTTTCATGCCTTGCAGTTTTCTCTCTAAGCCAGATCAGGTGGTTCTTGCATTAGGAGATTCTTTTCTGAAGGCGAGGCTTGGGATGATGAGGCATTCGTGTTTTTGAGGCTTTTAGTCACTTGTTCATGATGGAAGGTCCGTGACGTGATATCATCACATTCTTGCACATGTTATCAAAGGAAATGAGAAATGGCCCCATGAATCGATGCCCCAAACATCAAAAATCTCTACTTCAAGAATGGGGTTTAAGGGCATTATGTCTCTTCTCGAAATCCTACCCGTCAATTGGCAGTTTTTGCGTAGCTTACAGAATTCGAAAGAGTCTTTGAAAAGAATAAGCCAGTAAAATCCACTCTGCAAGACTTTTTCAGCAGTCTTGTGTGTCTAAAGTGTCCACCACACGTAAGCTCGTGACAAAATGTCAGCACGCTCCTATGTTCATCTTCAGGAAGACCCCTTCTTATGATTTGTTCAGGATAGTATTTGAAGAGATACGGTTCTTCCCAAAAGAAGAACCGCACCTGAGCAAAGAAACGATGTCTATCTTGACTTAACCAATCAGAAAGTATTTGCCGGTAGCAAGATAGTTCACAATATCAGCATACCAAGGATCGTTATACATAGCTAGGATGTGCACGTCAGGAAAATCTTCATTTATTGGTTTTGTTTCAACAGGTGCACTGGGGATACGAGATAAATGATCCACCACAACATTTTTCACGTCTTTCTTATCTTTTATTTTGAAGTCAAATTCTTACAGAAGAAGGATCCAATGAATGAGTCTTGCTTTAGTGTCCTTCTTTGCCATCAGGTATCTCAGCGCGGAATGATCTATGAACACAGTTGTTCTGTATCCGAGTAGGTATTGTCTAAATTTTTTCAACGCGAAGACTATGGGTAAAATCTCTTTTCAGTCGTGGTGTAGTTAAGTTGTGCATCATTCAAAGTTCTACTCGTATCATAAATCACATGCTTCCTATTATCGATGTGTTATCTTAAAACAGTGCTGATAGCAAAATCAGAGGCATCACACATGATTTCGAAAGGTTTTGTCCAATCAGGTACCGAAATGATTAGAGAAGAGACAAGTTCTTGTTTTAATCTCTCCCATACTTTTAGACATTCATTGTAAAAATAGAAGGGCACATCCTTTACTTATATATTCGTCAACGGTCTAGCAATTTTGCTAAACTCTTTGATGAGTCGTCTATAGAATCTGACGTGCCCTAAAAAAAATCTGATGTCTTTTATGCATTTCGGTTCTAGGAGTTTGGCAATCACTTCTATTTTTGCCTTATCAATCTCAATTCCTTGGCTTGAAACTTCGTGCCCTAGAACGATTCCCTTTTTGACTATAAAATGACACTTTTCCCAATTTAATGTCGAGTTTTTCACCGTGCATCTTTTAAGAACTAATTCTAGATGATGCAAGCATTGGTAAAAAGAATCTCCATAAATTGAGAAATCGTCCATGGATATTTCCAGAAAACATTCAACCATGTCTGAGAACAAGCTAAGCATGCACCGTTGAAGCGTTGTTGGGGCGTTGCACAATCTAAATGGCATTCTTACGCTATGCGAACGTCCCAAATGAACAGGTAAATGTGGGTTTTTTTAATCTTCTGGGGCAATTGGGATTTGATTGTACCCGAAATATTCATCTAGAAAACAATAGTATGCATGCCTGGCTAGTCTTTCCTCTTGGCCCAAAGGCCCATTACTCTAGTTTTGATGATGATCAACTCATGTAGTTATAGTACTGTTCGGAAGGTAGGAGTGTACTAATATTCAGAGAGAGAGGGTTTAGAGTCAACCTTCTATGCTTGTATGTGATGCTCAAAAACTCCAAAGTGTATTCACAATTTTCTTTACTCCTTCCAAATTACCGTCATAGCATAAGCTATTACGGGTCGATCCTCAGGGAGAGCTTGCGATGGAAGCTTTACAGTTTCGAAATTGAGTTTGTTTGAAGAAAGAAAACGAAAATTCTTCTATGTTCAAGAAAAACAAAATGACATGAAAAATAGAGGAAAAATTCTTTGTGGATTTTTTTTTGCATAAAAAGGAAAAGGATGGAAGGAAAATGGAAATGAACTTGGAAAACTTTACTAGCTTGAAAAGAAAACTTTGAGAAGGGAAACTTTGAAAAGACTTTTAGAGAGAAAAAATCATGACTAGCTAACTCTTCTAATTTACTAACTTACTAATCTCATAGGGTGAAGCATGCCTCATGTTGATTTATCGGCAAAGGTTTGTCTTACTTGTTTGGTCAAAATACTTTCCCATATGGAGGATGAGTGATCTTCTCGGCTTGTCTTGTAGCCTCATTGATTCATCGGCTCCCGAGATAGATTTTCAATGGTGGAATCAAGGAGTGTCACTCAAGGTAATGCTAAGGAAGAAGATACAAGATTCATTAGTCATTCAAAGCCATACTCGAGCTAGCATTGAAGTAAGAAAAATTGTACAACAAATAGCATAGTTAGGTGCTCCATCTCCATGTTCCATTAAGGCACTTGTTCTAAAGACAAGGCTCTAAATGAGGCTCACATGAATCATATGGAATGAAAACAAGCATTTGCCAAGAATTAAAGTAACTCATCTTCATTGAGAATAATAGAGACTTGAAATTACAAGATCACAATAAAGCATCCAATGAATCACATGAATTAGCAATCACCCACGAGTTAGAAGTTAGTAAAGTTAGTGGTTAGCTAGTCATGTTAGAGAGTTAGCTAGATAATGAAATGAAAAGCACACAACAATTCATTGTAAAAGAAGATGCAATGGTAATAAAAACTTGAAGAAAGTAAAGCACTAGAACAAGTAAAGATGAGAAGAAAGATGGATCAATCGTTGCATTCAAGTTGTCATCACTTCAATTACAAGATCTCACACTCTCTCTCTCTTTGCAGAATTCTAGGAGAAAGAAGATTACAAGAGCACTAAAGAAAGTTAGAGAAAATCCCTACAATTCTCTCAAAAATACAAGCTCTTCTCTCCTATTCTCTCCTCTCTCTTCGCAGAGGCCCTAGGGGTCTATTTATAGGCTCCAGGAGATGAGGTCCTCAAATCTCGGCCGTGGGATTAAACGCTGGCTCAACGCCAGATTCTTGACGCGGATCCGCGGCCAGAGCCGCGTTTCCGTGGCAGAATCTTGGCCGTTGCGCCAACGATTTCTGTTGCCATTCTGTTACGGTTCGTATGCCTCGCTGGATCTTCTAAAAAGTTGGGGATATTCGTGGACGACTCTAGATCTGGGCTTCTCTTTTGGGCTTTTTCTTTTGGCTCCTTAATTAATCCCATTAATTTCTTGAAAATTCCTTGATTATGGGCCTTCATCTCCATTAATGGTGGACCTGAAAAAGGAGAGAGAAAAGCAATAAAAAATCTTTTTTTTTTACATAAAGCATGATATGGAAGTGGAAAATGATGCAAAAATGAACTCTAATCACACCCCCATACCTAGCTTTTGCTCGTTCCCGAGCAAAAAGAGAAAAAATCCTAGCTAAATTATTGAACCACTTTCATAGGTGTCACGATTGCACTGAGCTCGTGCAACAAGTCGTTAAACCTCTAGGTTACCCTAGAGGAGGAGTGTTGTCTCCTGAGGGTTTTCAGCGGATTGCACCCACAAAATCCAAAAAAGAAAAAATGTTAGTGAAAAAATTTATGATCCATATTTTTCAAGAATTTCCTTGATCTATAGGTTTCGGGTTACCCTAAACTTGTCATTCTTTTTATAAGTGTCTATTTAGAGTTTTGTTTTCAACTTAGGTTAAGTTTTTAAGGAATAGAGCGAAAACCGGATTTTGCATCAAGCCTAGTATATATACATATATAAATATGAAGGATTTTTCTTAGACTAAAGTTCATTTATTTACTAATATATACAATATTTTTATTTTTTCTTTATTTTTATTTTTCTTTTTATTTATTTATTTACACCTCCTTAGCTTCCTTAGGCTTTCTAATTTACCTATATAGCGAGCCTCTTACCGATGACTCCCAAACCAGTCGGTCTTAGGGCACCAGATGAAGATACATCCCTAAGGTTCAAGGACTCGAGTAAACTAGGCCACGAATACTAAGGACTTAGCCACCTTTAGCCGTGACTAGCCATGCTTCTTAAGGCACAACTAACCAGCTTAATTAGTGGCTAAGTAATTATTTTATTTATTTATTTATATATATGTTTCTATTTTTTTTATTATATTATATATATGTGTAAATAGAATCACTAAGTCTTTGATTAATCCCTCAATATGTTTAATGTATATAATGCTAAGAGAGAATTAAAATCTAGCTATCTTTCTTATCCTTTTTCTTACTTAATCTAAAAATACAACAAAACTCCTCTTTTGGACTTATATTAAGAAATCTTAGTTTAGAGTATCCTTAATTCCTAAGATCAAGTTTGATTCTTTAAAAATGGATCAAAATTTTCTCTTTTTTTTTATTTTCTTCTTTTTTATGATTTTCTACAAAGAAAATGAAAAATCTAAAAAGAATAAAAAATTCTAAAAAGAAAATGAAACCTAAAAAGAAAATGAAAAATCCTAAAAAGAAATAAAAATCCTAAGTTAGTATCTACCCCCAAATACCTATCTCATGCATTGTCCCCATGTATGCAAGATAAAGTATGCATGAAATAGGTAAAGAAACAGTGTCACCCTCGTCGTCGTTTTGGACCAGCGGTGGTGCTAGATCCAGCTGACTGTGAACGCCTAAGACCGGCCTCAATACGGTCTAATCGAGATGTTTGCTGAAAATCACCTAGAGGGGGGTAAAAAGGTGATATGCTAATCTAATGAACTTAATGCAGAATTTAAAAACTAATTACAATTACAACAATTGAAGCACACACAAGCTAGCCAAGCAAATAGATATGAATGACAATTGTGAAATAATGCAAGGCACAATACAAAGAGAGAGAGAGAAAGAGTAAGAGTCAATGGAACACGCGCAAACAACAAGATTTGTTTCGAGGTTCGAGCACCTAGCTCTACGTCCCCGCCTTCACCCAGAAGGATTTCGAATCCACTAGCTTGTCCACAAAGGACTCCCACACAGGGAACCTCCACCGAGGATTTGGGGCAATACAATCACAAGGAGTACCCAACTCCTCTCCTTACAAACACAACCTCCTCCTTGAGGCAAAGCACCAAGCCAACAAACAATCACGTCACAACTTGAGAGATTAACACAAAGCTTACACAAGGATCACCTCACACTTTGAGGGATACTACCCACTTGCACAACCTCCTCAACACAATGAGGGTAAGGCACAAAGCCAAGCAAAGATTGGGTTTACAACTTGGTGATCAAAAGACCACAAACAATCTCTTTTCCCACACAAAGATCCTATAGAATAAGATAGTAGATGTAGCTCAAGTGTGGAGAAAACCAAAGGAATGGAAATCAGAAACTCAAAGAAAATCCTTAGGAAAAACTAGAAACCAAGATAAAGAAGTTGAATCAAACACTTTTCCCAAAAACCCTTTTCTTTGATTTTCCAAACCCTAGCAAAAACACCAAATAGATTGTTCAATTAAAGCCCAAAAACTTCTTTGATTGCTGTGAAAACACTAGAGAAAGCTCAAAAATTCGTCCAAAAATTCTTAGAGAAAACATCTTTCCAATGAGGTATTTATAGCCCATTTACAAAACTAGCCGTTGGCAGCAGATCCTGCCAAAAATGAACCACCGGTCGACCAGTCGGTCGACCGTCCAACGGTCACATTTGACCGCTGGCAGCTACCGGTCGACCGGGCGGTCGACCGTCCCCAGAACCAGAGAGCAACGGCTCTCTGGCCGGTCGACAGCTCGGTCGACCGGGAACAAACAGAGAGCAACCTGCTCTCAGTCGGTCGACCGAGCGGTCGACCGGCTTATGGGGCAGCCAGCGTGCACGTATCCGTGCACGTCGGTCGACAGAGACGGTCGATCGGCTACTTGGTACGGTCGACCGTCCGGTCGACCGACTTAGCCTGGCAGCAGCAGTTCTGGTCAGAAAAACATGTAATTTTTAATCCTAAAAATTCCCATAAAAATCTCTAAAATTACACAATAATAATTTTATCATTTTACAATGAAATATGAACTTGTGTTAAAAATTTCAACTCAAATTTCAAACAATATGGACCATTTTTGTGTTATAGAAATTTTGCCAAAAACCAAAACCGTATTTTCTAAAACTTAGATTTTTGAATAGAAAATACGTTTTGTCCAAAACTCATCCAAATACAAAAACATGATATCTAAACACTTTGAAGCATGATGCATATGGACATAAGTCCAATATATATGAAAATATATATATATCCATGTTTTTGACTTTAATTCCAAAAATAAGTTTTGTTAAAACACAAAACCTAAAACACATGAATAGGTATATCAAGGTAAGTTTGTCTAAGTAGTTGAAGCATGCATGTATATAGAACAAATCTAATATACACTAAACCATGTAAACTTATTTTGATATAATATCTATTCATGAAAACCAAGATCGGTTAAACCAAAACGGAAAAACTGAAAACCAATATCCAAAACATGAAACGTGTTTGTTGTGAACTTGAGCATATCATACTATTCTAATCTTTACAATTTGGATCTAAATACAAAACTAAACTATAGTACCGATGTCTTCTTGTAGAGCGCCGTCTCCAAGCCGACTCGATCCAAACCGTGATTCACCGAGCTTGACTCCAATGAGTGCTATATACGATCTTGTCGCTCGGGCTCTTGAATCACCATGTGACAAGCTTCCAAAACATCTTGTTGAAGCTAATCACCAACTAATAACTTGATTAATGATCTGAAACTAAAATCACAAGATTATTAGTACACATAACTACATGAGTTAATCATCATCAAAACTAGAGTGGAAGGCCTTTGGGCCAACAATCTCCCCCTTTTTGATGATGACAAAACTCATGGAGTTATATATGCATGGATTAAAGTTAAGCTTCAAAGAAGCTCCCCCTTAACTCATGCATAAACAAATAAATATAAATATGCAATGAATATGAAACATGAAACATGCATAGATATGCATAAACAATAAAATGCTCTTGATACCAATGAAATTTTCAAAAAACAAAACATGCTCTAGATATCAATTAAACTTAATATATTCAAAACATTAATATGCATATAAAAACTTGTACCAATCATGCATATATATATATATATATATATATATATATATATATATATATATATATATTTGAGATGCATATTAAACTCACAAATAATTCTCCCCCTTTTTGTCAATCATCAATAAAGGGGTTAAAGTAAAAAACAAAACAATAAATTTTCCCCCCTTTTTGTTTGAAACAAGGAATCAACAAAAGGGTTAAAAACAATAAAACAATGTTCTTCCCCTTTTTGTCTAAAACAAAAATGATGTAAATAAGGGGTCCAATTAAAAATGTGTCAATGAGGTGCATATTGATACCAAGTTAAAAGTGAAACTATACCAATTAAAAAAACAAAAATCTTGATACCAATTGATAAGTAAACAAATAACATACCAATTGTAAATAAACAATATTGATACCAATTGAAATTAAACAATGCAAATTTTGAATTTTTTACCAATTGAAATTATTATTCTTTAAAGCATAAGATACCAATGAAATCATTATTTTCTATCATAAAGCAAGGGAGTAGAATGCAAAATACATAGTAAACCAAATACCAATTGAAAGATGAAATACAAGTTTTTCTCCCTCTTTATGAAATACCAAATGAAACAATGAATAAGCTTGTATATGGATATCAATTGAAAACTAGTCAATTGAAACAAGATAGTCATTATAAAACAAGCTTTATCATGATCAAAATTTGTGCTCTAAGATATATGAGTATAATAAGCACAAATAAAAATATATATATGTATGAAAAATTAGATACCAATTGAAATTGATACTCTTGAAGTGCAGGCATACATATACAAAAAAAATATATGAGTATACAAAAATGTCAATATTGATACCAATTGAAAGAATCCAATGATACCAATTGAAACAACAATAATATCAAGTGTATATCTCATATACCTATCCTCCCAATCATGTTCAAGTTTAAATGATTTTTACCATAAAGCATACATGAGCATGGTCTCCCATCCAACTGCCCTTAGAAGGTAGGGTTTTCAAAAATAGGTTTGAAAATATAAAGTATTTGAAAAACTCTACCAAAGTGGAGAACACGAACTAGTTAAAAAAATATAAACTAGTACGAAATCCTTCAAGCAAGGAATAACACAAAATATTTTTCATGAAACATGAAAATCACATGATCACTAACACTCAAAGTCCATAAATCCCATATCATACTCATGAAAACATACTCATGAGAAACATAATAAAGTAAGTGAACGAGTGTAATGTGAAATACATAATCATGAAAATTTGCATTCAAGCTCAAATGAAATTCCTTTAAAAACATTAACACATGAAAAACTAAATTTTCATTACCAATTGAAATTACCTAAAAACATGAAAATCATCAAAACGATTTAAACTTCAAGGCATATGTATGTCATGTACAAACTAAAGTATACATACATATCCTAAACATAATGAGTCCACAAAAGTATATGCATGAAGGCACGTGGCTCAAAGGATGTATATGTATAATCAATAGTTTGGATAAGATAGACATATACATGAAGTTAAAACACATGATCATAGAAACATATCCAAAATAAGAAATACAAGTTAGAATACATGAATCATCAAAACTAGACTATACTAGCACATCTAATGGGTACAAATAGGCATTCAAGTACAAACATAAAAAGATTTACTTGTGGCCCATTCTATGTACAAGTATAAATTCTAATTTTCATGAAAACTTGTTGGCCCAAGGTTACAATCACCCTTGTTTAGTGTATTTTGATGATTACAAAACATATTAGTTATTTGTACTAATAACAATTGTTGTTTAAGTGTGTTTCAGGTTTATTATCATACTAGAAGTACTCTCACTCAAATACAAGGCTTTTGGACTCAAGACTATTCAATTGGGCTCAAGTTGCAACATTGAAGATCAAGTGAAGATAGCCCACCTTGAAGAATAGCTTTGAAGTCCTTTAGAAGTTTGTAAGTTTAGAATGTTAAAGTTTGAATATAGGAAATTTGGCTCTAGGATTTGCACACACACTTGTTTCATGTATTTCCTATGTTTTGAAAATAGTTTTTGAAAATGGTTATTTCTAAGTTTATGCCTTAGTTTATATATACATGTACCAAACCCTTATATCCTGAAAAACTTGTTTAAAACATGTGTATAAACTATTTTCTGCATAATACTTAGCTATATGTATTTTTAAAATATTTATCAAAATTTTTCTAACTCAAAACAGCCCTGTTTTTTCAGTGTCAGGCAACATCGGTCGACCGGCCCGGTCGACCGGCGCTGTGCCTGGACATGCACTGTTTGTGCATGTCCGTCGGTCGACCGGACCAGTCGACCGACAGAGAGCATCCTGCTCTCGGGAATTTTCGGTCGACCGGACCGGTCGATCGGAAGAAGGAAACTGTGTTTCCTCCTTTTGGGTCGGTCGACCGGACCGGTCGACCGGGAGCCAACGGCTACTTCCAGCTGGCCTGGCGGTCGACCGGACCGGTCGACCGCCAAGCCTGCAAAATAGCAACGGCTCTTTCCTCTTTGGGATTTTCTGAAAATCTGTTTTCTTTTTCTGTTTTAACAGACTTTTGGAGAGTTGTTGGGGTGCTTTTGCAGGTTGAATTAGGTGAAAAGAAAATGTTTTTAACTTATTTTTAACCCTATAATAGAGAGGAGAAGTCTCTCCTTCATACTACTAAGAAAAATTCCTCAAGTTTAGTTGTTTTCAAAAGAGAAAAGAAAAATAGTTTGAAGCTTTCAATTCCCACTCTTTCAAGATTGTTTTTCAGTTGTGTTTGATTCTCTATATCACTCTACAACTGAAGTTTTCTCACCACACTTCATAGAGCCAAAAATCCTATACTCATTCTATAGTGAAGTTGTAAATTGAAGTGAGAGTGTTTGTAAAAGATTGAGAAAAAGTGTAGTGATCAAGTTGTGATCACTTTGTTCTTGTAATTCCTTCTTGTGGAGCAACCTCTTCGGTAGAGGTCCTTTGTATTCGGTGGAGCTCGGTGCTGGGTCCTCGGTAGACCAATTGTAAAGGCATCCTCGGTGGATAGTGGAAACCCTTCACGGAGGTGAAGGCGGGGACTAGAGCAAGTGTGCTCGAACCTCGAAACAAATCATCTTGTTTGCGATTGCCTTTGCGTTATTCTTGCTTTACATTTCTCTTGCTTTATATTGTCTTGAATTATTTGCTTGAGAACTAACCCTCTACTTGTGCAATCTTGTCTTGTTTACTTTACTTGCTATACTTGTTGTGTTACATTGTGAGCATCTCATTTCTCATCATCATACTTGGCATTGATCGATCACACCTCAATACAACATGATTGCATTGCGCACCTCTAACCCATATCTAGGGGAATTGGGAGGAAGGAGTTCAGAACCTCGCAAGGGTATTCGGCTCTTAGTCGTGTTTTGAGAGATCGTTGCATCACTCATTTAATTAAAGTTTAAAAAGATCATTAGATTAGCATTCACACCTATTCACCCCCCTCTAGGTGTTTTTCAATTGGTATCAGAGCTTGGACTCTAGGATTTGGTTTAACCACCTTAGAGAAGATCCTAATTTGCTAATCATTTCATTCATACTCATATAGTAAAAATGGCCGATGGAATTAAAACCCCTCCTAAGTTTGATGGACTTAACTTTCCCATATGGAAAGTTAAGATGACCGTGTTTTTGCAATCTCTAGGTAGCCGAGTTGCAAAGGCCGTGACTAAGTCCTTTAGTGTACCCCCCGGTGACGAATCCACTTGGTCCGAAATAGAGACTAAGGAATTCGATGCCAATGCCAAAGCTCACTATGCACTTCTACAAGCCCTTAATGATGATGACATATCTAGGGTTATACATTGCAAATCCGCATATGAGATTTGGTCACACTTGATAGTCACACATGAGAGGACCTCACAAGTAAAGAAGGCTAAGATTGACCTTCTTCGGTCTCAATATGAAACATTTTGCATGCAAGAAAATGAAACCATAGATGATATGGTTACAAGATTTACCAAGATTACTAATGGACTCTCTTCCTTAGGTGAAGATATCAACAATGATCAAAGAGTAAGGAAGATCATCCGGCTCTTCCTCCTTCATGGGAAGTTAAAGCTACAACCTTGAAGGAACTCAACGACAATGAAGAGATGGAGCTTATAGGTCTCATTGGGAACCTCAAAACCCATGAGATGGAAAGGAAAGCAAGGGAGGACATGGCTCCTACCAAGAAGAAGACCATCGCCTTCAAGAGTCAAGCTACACACTCCGATGAAGATGATGAAGAAGAAGATGATGAGGAGCTCTCACTCCTTGTTAAGAATGTCCGGAGGATGTACAACAAGGCGAAGTACCAAGGTAGAAGGAGATGACAAGGAGGCAAAGAAGAAAGAAAGATCATATGCTTCAATTGCCAAAAACCGGGACACATTGTGGCGGAGTGTCCGGAAAAAGCAAAGCCTTCCACTTCAAAGAAGCCTTACAAGAAGAAGGCTATGAAGGCAACTTGGGATTCGGAGACCGAATCCGAAGAAGAGATTGACACCGCCAACATGTGCTTCATGGCCAATGAAAGCACAAGCAAGGTAACCCCTTCCACCCCTTTTGATGATGAACTCTCCATGGATGAATTAGGAGAAGCTTTTGTTGAGTTATCACAAAATTATGATTTCTTGAAGAAAAAGTATTTAAAAATGAAAAAGGAAAATGAATCTTTAAGTCATCAAGTTTTTACTCTTACAAAAGAAAAGGATGATTTGGTTTCCAACTTGACCACTACTAAAAATGATTTTGAAAAATATAAGATTTCTTGCAAAGGTAAGGCCCCACTAATTGATTCTAATGAAGTTTCTATGCTTAAAGAAAGATTAGATTCATTAAGTGTTGTTTTGAAAAATTGTGAATTTAACAAGAAGAAAATTGAGGCTATGTTTCCTAAGAAGCAAGCCCCAAAGAAAAATGCTTATGTTCATGTTCATGCTACACAACCTAAACAACATGGCAAAACCCCAAAACATGCTCACACTACACATCATGCTTTCATGTATAGAAAAGTGTACTCATGTTCACATTGTGGGCGGAAAGGACACTTAGCTAATTTTTGTTATGATAGACTAATTGCATCACATCATAATGTTTGGGTTCGTAACACTAACTTTCAAGGACCCAAGAAAGTTTGGGTACCAAAGTCAACTATTGTTTTAAATGATGTAGGTACTTTCCAAAGCCCAACGACGTAGAGGTTTGTGGTATCTTGATAGCGGTTGCTCACGGCACATGACTTGGGACATCAACAACTTTGCAACCCTATCAAGATATCATGAAGGTGGCACCGTCACCTTCGGAGATGACGCCAAGGGTAAAATCATCGGTATTGGTAATGTAAAACTTGGCACCTCTCCTTTAATTGAAAATGTAGTTTTAGTTGATGGCCTCAAGCATAATCTCTTGAGTGTGAGTCAACTTTGTGATAAAGGTTTTGATGTAGTTTTTGATAATGTTACTTGTAAAGTTATTGATAGAATTTCTAATGTTTGTGTATTTTCCGGTTTTCGTGAAAGTAATGTTTATATGATTGATATGTTGAACATGTCTTGTAATATTACTTGTTTGAAAGCCCTCGATGATGACTCTTGGTTGTGGCATAGGAGATTAGGGCATATTTCTTTTGATCATATTTCTAGATTAAATTCAAAGGAAATGGTGAAAGGTATTCCTTGCTTGAATTTTGAAAAGGACCGAGTTTGTGACGCATGTCAATTTGGGAAACAAACTAAGTCTTCTTTCAAGTCAATTAAGGATATCATGACATCACGTCCTTTGGAATTAATCCATATGGATCTATTTGGCCCAACACAAACCAAAAGTCTAAGTGGGAATAGATTTGCTTATGTTTTGGTTGATGATTTTCAAGATTTACATGGGTTTTCTTTCTTGAACACAAAAACCAAGCATTTTCGTATTTCCAAACTTTTAAGAAAAGAGTTGAAAAAGAAAAGGATTCTTTGATTTTGAGAATAAGAAGTGATAGAGGAGGTGAATTCATTAACCAACCCTTTACCACTTTTTGTGATGAACATGGAATAAAGCATGAACTTTCTTGTCCTAGAACTCCACAACAAAATGGAGTAGTTGAACGGAAAAATAGAACATTACAAGAGATGGCTAGGACAATGCTAAGTGAATATGGTCTACCACATTATTTGTGGGCCGAGGCCGTAAATACATCATGCTACATATCTAATCGTGTTTTCTTGTGTAAAAATACTACTAAAACTTCTTTTGAAATGTATTTTTCTAGAAAACCTAATGTTTACTATTTTAAAGTTTTTGGATGCAAATGTTTTGTTTTAAATACAAAAGATAATTTGGGAAAATTTGATCCTAAATCTTATGAGGCTATTTTTGTAGGTTACTCAAACACTAGTAAAGCTTATAGAGTTTTCATTAGATTATCTTTGACTATTGAAGAGTCTATTCATGTTAAGTTTGAGGAATCTAACAAGTTTGTTAAGAATGTTGTAGAGATAGATGCATTGGATGAAGGCATGGAGAAAGTGACCTTGGAGGATGCTTCTACTATGGGAGACAAACCAAAGGATGATGAAGGAAGCAATGCTAAAGTGGAAGAGGCACAAGAGAATGAAAATCAAACACATGAGGTGGAGCCTACTCAACCACTACCAAAGGATTGGAGATACAATCCACATCATCCCAAGGACCTCGTCATAGGTGAAGTATCAAAAGGGGTAACTACTCGCTCTAAAATTCAAGATTATTGTGGCCACTTTGCATTTATTTCACACATAGAACCCAAAAATGTGCTCGAAGCCGAGGCCGATTCATATTGGTTGCTAGCCATGCAAGAGAAGCTCAATCAATTTGAGCGCAACCAAGTTTGGCACCTTGTTCCTAGGCCTCACGATAGACCAACAATTGGTACTAAGTGGATCTTTAAGAATAAGTTGGATGAATCGGGTAATGTAGTTAGAAACAAGGCTAGGTTAGTTGCCCAAGGTTACACTCAAATCGAAGGGATCGATTTTGAAGAAACCTTTGCACCCGTAGCACGGCTTGAAGCCATACGGATGACATTAGCATTTGCCTCATATAAAGATTTCAAATTATTTCAAATGGATGTTAAAAGTGCTTTTCTAAATGGATTTATTGAAGAGGAGGTGTATGTTGAACAACCCCCGGGTTTGTTGATCCTACACATCCAGATTTGTTTTTAAATTAGATAAAGCTCTTTATGGTTTAAAACAAGCCCCTAGGGCTTGGTATGAAAGACTTTCTTCATTTTTGATTTCAAATGGTTTTAAGAAAGGTAAAATTGATACAACTTTGTTTACAAAACATGTAGAAAATGACATTCTTATTGTGCAAATTTATGTAGATGATATTATTTTTGGTTCTACTAATGAATCTCTTTGCAAAGCTTTTGAGTCATGCATGAAGGATGAATTTGAAATGTCTATGATGGGGGAGCTCAACTATTTCCTTGGACTCCAAATCAAGCAAAGGAAGGATGGGATCTTCATCAATCAAGCCAAGTACACAAAGGAACTAATCAAAAGGTTTGGGCTTGAAGGATCAAGAGTAAGCAAAACTCCCATGGCAACAACTACAAAGCTTGACAAGGATGAACAAGGTAAAAGTGTAGACATTAAACTTTATAGAAGCATGATTGGTAGCTTGCTTTATTTGACGGCTAGTAGGCCAGATATTATGTTTTTCGTTTGTCTTTGTGCACGTTTTCAATCTTGTCCTAAAGAATCTCACATAATAGCGGTTAAACGCATAATTAGATACCTTAAGGGCACTATTGAAATGGGTTTATGGTATCCTAAAACCGGATTATTTGAAATGAAGAGTTTTTCGGATGCCGACTATGCGGGTTGTAGGGTAGATAGGAAGAGCACAAGTGGAACATGTCAATTCTTAGGTAATTGTCTTGTATCTTGGTCTTCCAAAAAGCAAAATTCGGTAGCCCTATCAACCGCCGAGGCGGAGTATGTTGCGGCCGGAGCTTGTTGTGTACAAGTTCTTTGGATGAAACATACTCTCCTTGACTATGATTTACACTTTGATCATGTTAAAATATTTTGTGATAATACTAGTACTATTCACATGACAAAGAATGCAAATCAACATAGTAAAACCAAAACACATTGACATTAGGTATCACTTTCTTAGAGATCATTATGAGAAAGGTGATATTGTTATTGAATATGTTTCTACCGATTTTCAACTTGCCGATATTTTTACTAAACCTCTAGATTATGCTAGATTTTCATTTATTTGTGGTGAGTTGAATGTTTGTATTATAGATTCTTAAAATTAAAATTTTGTTTTTAACCCTTTTTGATGTATGACAAAAAGGGGGAGAATAAGTTTGTTAAATAAGTGTTTAAATTTAAACTTTCTAAGTTTGATAAAGTTTGATACTATTTGAGTTTCAATTAAGTTTGTGTTTATTTGAGTTTTTGGACAAAAACTATTGTGTTTGTTAAATACTTTATGTATGCTTACATAGCTTTTCATATTCATGATAAATACATAGCATTGTTTGAGGGGGAGCTTTCCAAGCTTTTCCTCCTTTATTTGTTTCAATAACCTATATGTTTTGTCATCATCAAAAAGGGGGAGATTGTTGGCCCAAGGTTACAATCACCCTTGTTTAGTGTATTTTGATGATTACAAAACATATTAGTTATTTGTACTAATAACAATTGTTGTTTAAGTGTGTTTCAGGTTTATTATCATACTAGAAGTACTCTCACTCAAATACAAGGCTTTTGGACTCAAGACTATTCAATTTGGGCTCAAGTTGCAACATTGAAGATCAAGTGAAGATAGCCCACCTTGAAGAATAGCTTTGAAGTCCTTTAGAAGTTTGTAAGTTTAGAATGTTAAAGTTTGAATATAGGAAATTTGGCTCTAGGATTTGCACACACACTTGTTTCATGTATTTCCTATGTTTTGAAAATAGTTTTTGAAAATGGTTATTTCTAAGTTTTATGCCTTAGTTTATATATACATGTACCAAACCCTTATATCCTGAAAAACTTGTTTAAAACATGTGTATAAACTATTTTCTGCATAATACTTAGCTATATGTATTTTTAAAATATTTATCAAAATTTTTCTAACTCAAAACAGCCCTGTTTTTTCAGTGTCAGGCAACATCGGTCGACCGGCCCGGTCGACCGGCGCTGTGCCTGGACATGCACTGTTTGTGCATGTCCGTCGGTCGACCGGACCAGTCGACCGACAGAGAGCATCCTGCTCTCGGGAATTTTCGGTCGACCGGACCGGTCGACCGGAAGAAGGAAACTGTGTTTCCTCCTTTTGGGTCGGTCGACCGGACCGGTCGACCGGGAGCCAACGGCTACTTCCAGCTGGCCTGGCGGTCGACCGGACCGGTCGACCGCCAAGCCTGCAAAATAGCAACGGCTCTTTCCTCTTTGGGATTTTCTGAAAATCTGTTTTCTTTTTCTGTTTTAACAGACTTTTGGAGAGTTGTTGGGTGCTTTTGCAGGTTGAATTAGGTGAAAAGAAAATGTTTTTAACTTATTTTCAACCCTATAAATAGAGGAGAAGTCTCTCCTTCATACTACTAAGAAAAATTCCTCAAGTTTAGTTGTTTTCAAAAGAGAAAAGAAAAATAGTTGAAGCTTTCAATTCCCACTCTTTCAAGATTGTTTTTCAGTTGTGTTTGATTCTCTATATCACTCTACAACTGAAGTTTTCTCACCACACTTCATAGAGCCAAAAATCCTATACTCATTCTATAGTGAAGTTGTAAATTGAAGTGAGAGTGTTTGTAAAAGATTGAGAAAAAGTGTAGTGATCAAGTTGTGATCACTTTGTTCTTGTAATTCCTTCTTGTGGAGCAACCTCTTCGGTAGAGGTCCTTTGTATTCGGTGGAGCTCGGTGCTCGGTCCTCGGTAGACCAATTGTAAAGGCATCCTCGGTGGATAGTGGAAACCCTTCACGGAGGTGAAGGCGGGGACTAGAGCAAGTGTGCTCGAACCTCGAAACAAATCATCTTGTTTGCGATTGCCTTTGCGTTATTCTTGCTTTACATTTCTCTTGCTTTATATTGTCTTGAATTATTTGCTTGAGAACTAACCCTCTACTTGTGCAATCTTGTCTTGTTTACTTTACTTGCTATACTTGTTGTGTTACATTGTGAGCATCTCATTTCTCATCATCATACTTGGCATTGATCGATCACACCTCAATACAACACGATTGCATTGCGCACCTCTAACCCATATCTAGGGGAATTGGGAGGAAGGAGTTCAGAACCTCGCAAGGGGTATTCGGCTCTTAGTCGTGTTTTGAGAGATCGTTGCATCACTCATTTAATTAAAGTTTAAAAAGATCATTAGATTAGCATTCACACCTATTCACCCCCCCTCTAGGTGTTTTTCAAAACTAACATCTAAACATATATTCAAATCATGAAGCATAAAACGACACATAAATCAACATGATAGACATAAAAATGATCATTATGTAATCCACATGCTATTAGAATCATGATATACATAATAGCTAAACGAATGGTGAGAACACAACAAATGGGTCCATATAAGCATGGGTGATCTCATAAGCTATACATGCATGTCAATGGTCTAATACATGGCATTTAACATACTAATCAAAATATGATTCAATAAAACAAAAATCATAAACATCCATATGATCATTATGTATATGCATGTACATTGGATCTAGGGCATACATATTAGTTTAAACAAGGTGAGAACACTAAATATAGAACCATATAAAACATGAGTGTCTCAAATAACTAAACATGTATAATACTAATCTAATCAACATGACATAAGCATAATGAACAATAAAACATGACATGCTATAAATAGATGAACATGAAAAGCATGTAAATATAAATGGAAGTTAGAGATAGATATCAAAACCGATGAAGGCACCTCTCTAGTTCTCAAAAACACGGTGGTCCTCCCACCAAACCTTCCTTGAAAGTGATGCATCCAAAAATGATTTTCTTTAAGCTTGGAACGCATCCACCTCAAGGTACCAATACTCTCATGTGATGCGAGAGCCCACACCTACATCAAAAATCAAAGGGGTGGTTTTTGGTACCTATTTTCTTTTGGGTCCTCGGGGGTTAGTATCTTTTCTAACCCAAACAAGATTATTTGCTAAATTTTCAACATGTAAACGATCATAGCAAAATCTAGCAAGGTGGCCTTTTCGACCACAATGTGTACACATGTACACATGGGCATACATAGTGTGAAGTTTGTGATCGTGATGAGCATGTGTATGCCGTGTATGGTGTGCATGCAAAGATGGACCTTGTTTCTTATGAACCAAGGTTTCCAAGCGTGTATGATTTAAAGTATATTGGCTCAAAGTGGAGCCCAAACAATCTACACTTTTCTTCAAAATATTTATGTCATTTTCAATACTAGAAGATAAAGTGGAGCATGCAAAAGATGTGCTAGGTGAAGCTACACTAGCATGACAAACATGAGAATCTAAATCATTTTGCAAGGATTTATTTTTATTTAAAACTAAATCCAATTCTTTTGTAATGAAATCAATTTCATTTTTCAAAATAAGGTTATCTTTTAAAACAAAATCCAATTTTGAAGATAAAACCTCATTATTCTTCAAAATATCATCACAATCATTTTTGCTTTTTAAAACATCAATCTCTTTTAGGGCAAGGTCTAGTTGAGATCTTAGTGAGTCAAGTTCACTTGCAACCTCTTCCTTCTCTTGAAAAATCAATTCAAAATTTGAACACAAATCCTTTAATTCTTCTTTTAGTTCAAAATTGTTCTTTTTCAACAAATCATGTTTTTCCAAAAAAATTTCAAGTTTTGAGCAAGTTCCATATTCAATGTTTGAACTTCAAAACAACTATGGCAATAGGAACTAGAGCTATCATCTAGTTGAGAATCCGATTGTACCTCAAGGGAGTTTTTCCCTTGGACCATGAGGCAATGCTCGTCAGACTTGTCTCTCCTAGATCTTCTCAACTTGTTGATAATCCTTGGTAGCTCAGGTGAAGTCAAAATGCTCCAACTGCAAAAGCCGAATCATAATGAGCAAACACATGTAAAAGATCTTCATTAAGAGATGCGCTAAGTGTCTTAAGTACTAATGCATTTGCCTTTTTATGCTTGCTAGCATTAGGGTAGGATTCTTGAGTAGTTGCTTGATAAACTAGATGTCCTAGGCTTTTTAAATGACTACTCATCTTGGCCTTCCAAATAACATGTCTAGAAAAATCAAACATAGGAGGGCTATCCATGAGTGCAAACTAATTGTGTGCAAATGAAAAATGTAAATGAAGATTAACAAACCAAGATCTCACTCCTAGGTGGTTAAACCTAAATATCAGGAGCGTAGGCTCTGATACCAATTGAAAATCACCTAGAGGGGGGTGAATAGGTGATAATGCTAATCTAATGAACTTAATGCAGAATTTAAAAACTAATTGCAATTACAACAATTGAAGCACACACAAGCTAGCCAAGCAAATAGATATGAATGACAATTGTAAAATAATGCAAGGCACAATACAAAGAGAGAGAGAGAGAAAGAGTAAGAGTCAATGGAACAAGCGCAAACAACAAGATTTGTTTCGAGGTTCGAGCACCTAGCTCTACGTCCCCGCCTTCACCCAGAAGGATTTCGAATCCACAAGCTTGTCCACAAAGGACTCCCATACAGGGAACCTCCATCGAGGATTTGGGGCAATACAATCACAAGGAGTACCCAACTCCTCTCCTTACAAACACAACCTCCTCCTTGAGGCAAAACACCAAGCCAACAAACAATCACCTCACAACTTGAGGGATTAGCACAAAGTTTACACAAGGATCACCTCACACCTTGAGGGATACTACTCACTTGCACAACCTCCTCAACACAATGAGGGTAAGTCACAAAGCCAAGCAAAGATTGGGTTTACAACTTGGTAATCAAAAGACCACAAACAATCTCTTTTCCCACACAAAGATCCTATAGAATAAGATAGTAGATGTAGCTCAAGTGTGGAGAAAACCAAAGGAATGGAAATCAGAAACTCAAAGAAAATCCTTGGGAAAAACTAGAAACCAAGATAAAGAAGTTGAATCAAACACTTTTCCCAAAAACCCTTTTCTTTGATTTTCCAAACCCTAGCAAAAACACCAAATAGATTGTTCAATTAAAGCCCAAAAACTTCTTTTGATTGCTGTGAAAACACTAGAGAAAGCTCAAAAAAATTTTCCAAAAATTCTTAGAGAAAACCTCTTTCCAATGGGGTATTTATAGCCCATTTACAAAACTAGCCGTTGGCAGCAGATCCTGCCAAAAATGAACCACCAGTCGACCGGTCGGTTGACCGTCCAACGGTCACATTTGACGGCTGGTAGCTACCGGTCGACCGGGCGATCGACCGTCTCCTGAACCAGAGAGCAACGGCTCTCTGGCCGGTCGACAGCTCGGTCGACCGGGACAAACAGAGAGCAACCTGCTCTCAGTCGGTCGACCGTGCGGTCGACCGGCTTATGGGGCAGCCAGCGTGCACATATCCGTGCACGTCGGTCGACAGAAACGGTCGACCGGCTACTTGGTCCGATCGACCGACTTAACCTGGCAGCAGCAGTTCTGGTCAGAAAAACATATAATTTTTAATCCTAAAAATTCCCATAAAAATATCTAAAATTATACAATAATAATTTTATCATTTTATAATGAAATATGAACTTGTGTTAAAAATTTCAACACAAATTTCAAACAATATGGACCATTTTTGTGTTATAGAAATTTTGCCAAAAACCAAAAACCGTATTTTCTAAAACTTGGATTTTTGAATAGAAAATACGTTTTGTCCAAAACTCATCCAAATACAAAAACATGATATCTAAACACTTTGAAGCATGATGCATATGGACATAAGTCCAATATACATGAAACATATATATATCCATGTTTTTGACTTTAATTCCAAAAATAAGTTTTGTTAAAACACAAAACCTAAAACACATGAATAGGTATATCAAGGTAAGTTTGTCTAAGTAGTTGAAGCATGCATGTATATAGAAGAAATCTAATATACACTAAATCATATAAACTTGTTTTGATATAATATCTATTCATGAAAACCAAGATCGGTTAAACCAAAACGGAAAAACTGAAAACCAATATCCAAAACATGAAACGTGTGTGTTGTGAACTTGAGCATATCATACTATTCTAATCTTTACAATTTGGATCTAAACACAAAACTAAACTATGGTACCGATGACTTCTTGTAGAGCGCAGTCTCCAAGCCGACTCGATCCAAACCGTGATTCCCCGAGCTTGACTCCAATGAGTGCTATATACGATCTTGCCGCTCGAGCTCTTGAATCACCATGTGACAAGCTTTCAAAACATCTTGTTGAAGCTAATCACCAACTAATAACTTGATTAATGATCTGAAACTAAAATCACAAGATTATTAGTACACATAACTACATGAGTTAATCATCATCAAAACTAGATTGGAAGGCCTTTGGGCCAACATGCTCTTCCACTTGTTTTCTCAGCCGAACTTGTCCCCGGAATATTTTCTTCATGCCCCGCCAAATGGTGGACATAAATGCATGTAAGTCTGCATGGGGGGCCTGGTGCCAAAATGCGGGCGCATCTTCTTCCTCTAGACTTTTCCTTAGAAGAGGACTCCACTGGCACATCTTCGAGCTGGACACTAGGGGTCCAGACCGCATGTAAACAACTATTATAGGCACTAGTGGCCCTCTCATGTGCTATGAACACCCGGTCATATGCGTCAAATACAGCATCCGGTAGAAAAGTCCTACATAGACGAGTAATCAGAATAGGGTGTGAATGTTTAGCACCACGGGTGCGTGAGGAATTGGCAATGATAGAATGGAAGATGGTTTTGTGGATGCAGATCGTGTGCTGCCTAGTCATGAGGTCGTGAATTATTTGCAGCACAGACCTGTTGAAAGAAGTGGTGTGGTCCAGTCCCAAAATATTGCGTTGGATCCATCGACCAACGCAATGTACATTACGGAAAGTGGTACTGGCTTTGAGCCCTCGGTCTTGTTCTGTGCAGCGGGCCCCCATAATGGACATGTAGTCAATAAGAGGAAGGGGGTCGCTGTGTTGTGGGTAACAGGGGACGTGAGTGAGTTCCTCAAGTAGAGGAAGTGTGATGAAAATGTCACCTAGGGGCATATGAACCACGAATTGGTGCGTATCAAAATTTACCGAAGCATGATCAATGGAAGTGTAAAATGATTTCACTAATTCAGGACAATAAAATGCATCATGATCGAAATTATCATACACAAGAGAATACCAATCCCAAGCACGGATTCTATCTATAATAATATGCCCATACCCATTGTTATCACTAAAAATTCTGGAGTAATCTTTCTCTACAAATAAGGATGGTGCCATGCTAAGGATGTAAAACAACGTAAGAGATCGGAGAATTAGAATGCAAACCACCCCCGAAATTCGTGGGGGGAAACAAAATCCGAATTGCAGAGGGCACACGACAGAGAAGTCAGATGATCGGCCACTGGATCGGCCAAGAGCAGGGAACAGCTACTGCAACAGACCTTGGCAACGCAACAGGGAAGAAGAGATGGCCGCGGAATCGCGGCTTTTCCAGAGAAAACGCGACAGAAAGGATGAATCTGTGGAGGAGAAAAATTTGAGGGGCAGCGCTCGAGTGGGCTATTTCAGATCTGAGATGAGATCTAGGGTGAGGGGAGAGACTCAGGGTTGGATGATATTTATAGGTGACTGAGAGAGTTGAATTCCCAAAATTACCCCAGGTTGAATTAGGTATTTACAGCCCTAGGGTGATTTAAAAGGATTCATGAAGAGAGGGAATTCTTGGTGCCATTTAGCACCAAAGTCCTTTTTTTTAGGTTATTATGTTTTATTTTTTCTTTTATAATTTTTTTGTTTTTATTTTTATTATTTACAAAAGGGGTCCCAAAATGATATGCAGGGAAAACAGGAAAAATGTACAACATGAAGTATCTCCCACACCTAGGACTTTTTCGGTCTTATCCCTCTAGCTCTTTTCCCATCATTCCAATGGGTCCTCTTTATAGGGCATAATTGGAAGGCCAATTGTATTGTCATTTTAGCTTTCTGTCTCCCCAGTCTCACCTTCTTTAGGTGTTTCTTCCTCATATCGCTACAATCATTATTCAAAAATTTGTCACCACCACCTTTCTCATTTGAACTTCTTTATTATGAATGCCTAGGAATTCTAACTCAGCTCCATATATCTACTCAAAGCTGAGGTCGACACTTTCCCCTAGAGATGTGCATTTAATCAAAAGATCCCTAGTCGGTTCATCCAAACACATAAGTTCTTCTTCGAAGAGGTTTTCAAAGAGTATGTCAATCGGAGATTCTTGAATTATATCCTCATGCAATACATTCTTGGTTGGCTCATTGAAAGTGAAGATATTCAAATCAATTTTCCCCTTTTTAAAGGGTACTCTAACATTAAGATCTTTGACATCAAGATAATCGCATTCATTTTAAATAATTCATTAAGAAACAGCGATTCATCTTCTGAATCTTCACTCTCTTCATCACAATTATTGTCAATAAAGTTTACCTCAAATGTTTGATCTCTTATCTTACGAGGTTGTTTGTCTAGGTTGAAGACATTCACTTCTCTAGTCATGTCCCCAAAAGTTAACCTCATGGATCCATTCTTACAATTGATGATGGCATTGGAAGTAGCAAGGAATGGTCGCCCTAGGATAACAGGAGTCTGAGCTCTATGATTGGAGTTAGACACAGGTTGTGTCTCAAAATTATGAAATCAACAGGGTAAATAAACTCCCTAACCCGGACAAGGACATCACTAATCTCCCCTTTGGGAATCTTTATAGAGCGATCAGCCAGTTGTATAGTAACTTTGGTCGGACGGAGGTCGCCTAACCCTAGTTGCTGATACACAGAAAAGGGAAGAAGATTGATACTGGCCCCCAAATCAAGTAATACCCTATTGATAGTGGTCTGTCCTATGATACAAGAATGGTTGGGCTCCCTGAGTCCTTATACTTCACAGGAATTGGCCCAGTGAGCAACTCACTTATGTTTGAACCTAGGAGACTTTCTTAGGGACATTTTCTTTCCTCTTCTTGGTGCACATTTCCTTTAAAATTTGGCATATGATGGAACTTGTTGTATGGCATCAAGAAGAGGTATATTAATTTGGACCTGATTGAACATTTCTCTTATCTTCTCCATATGAGCATTCAGCTTTTAGTTTGCTAGCCTATTTGGAAATGGTGCAATAGGCTTGTATGGTTGCTCATCTGTCTTTTCTTTTTCTTTGGATTTGGAAGTTGATGGTAGTGAGCTTGAAGATGGATTGTCTTGAGTTGGTTGTACTGGAACAAGAGATGTTGATTTTGACACTGATTTGGTGGGTTGATTTGAAACCTTATTATCTACCCGCTTTTCGGATCTCAAAATATGAACAGTATTGCATTGACTGGGGTCCATGTCTTCAACTTCATGCAGAGAGAAGTGATTTTTTGGATTGGGCAATGGTTGACTCGGTAGCATTCCTTTTTGTCGTTCATTTAAAGAATTAGCCAATTGACCTATCTGGACTTGTAATTTGTTCATATCCTGGTGGTGGTTGATCATCATTGAAGTCTGGGTTTTGGATAGGGTTTCGATCATTTTTTCTAAATCTGTCATTCTTTTGTCTGGATGATTTTGTGGTTGATGTTGCTGATATGTGGGCTGGAAGTTTGTTTGAAAATGTGGTGGATTCTGATATGATTGAAAATTTGGTAGATTCTGGTGGAAACTGGGTTGAGGAGACTGAGCAGGATATTGATGTGAAAATGGTTGCCTTGGTTGCTCAGGATCGACTGACTCCAGGAAAAATTTGGATGGTTTCGCCATCCCGGATTGTATGTTTTGGAGTATGGATTGTAGTTGGGTCTGGTGTATGCAGCATTCATATTTTCTTGATACATTTGAGACTGGTAAACAGGACACTCTTCGAACAGATGGTTAAGATCATGGCAATAGATACAACCCGGGTTGACCACAGGTGGTGGGTTGACCTGGTTCACAGCAGTGGATTCCCTAGATTCAAACAGTTCTATCCTCTTCATCAATTGTGTTATTTTAGCCTCGGCAGCTATGGAGGATTCTATCGAATGCATATCGGTTCTGAAAGTGGTGGGAGTGGGTTTTTCTGGACATGACTCCCACTGAATTATTTTTTCGGTTAAGGCTTCAAAGAGGTCCCAACCCTGATTTTCATCTTTCTTTAAAAATTCCCCTTGGCACATGGTTTCAAGGAGTGTCTTTGTTTGGTAATCAAGTCCGTCATAGAGATTTGGCACTGCTGCCACTTCTCTATGCCGTGATGAGGACATAGGGCTAGTAAGTCTTTGAATCATTCGAAATATTTCCAGAATGGTTCATTAGATTCCTACTTGAACTGCATAATATTTTTTCTCATGAGGGCTGTCTTATGAATGGGATAGAACTTCCTAAAAAGACTTTTTCAAAATCATCCCATGAAGAGATCGAACTGGAAGATTGTAGAGCCATTTCTTAGCTATATCCTTGAGCGCGAAGGGTATGAACCTTAGTCTAACAGCGTCCTCAGTTAATTGGGAAATTTTCATCATCACACATACTTCTTCAAACTCACGAATGAAGAAATATGCATCCTCAGACTCTAGGCCATGAAATCGCGGGAGTGTATTTATGAATTGTGGCTTCAGCTCAAAATTATTTCCATTGGTCACAGGGAGAAAAATGCATGATGGAAGTGAAGTGCGGATGCGGTAGAACTTGTCTTGAAGCGAAGTGTTGTTTGCCATGATTGGGATTGTGTCAGGAAGTGGTGTTTGTGCAAGTGTAGAAATCCTAACAAGTCTTGCAGAATTTGGATCCCAGTACCACTCTTGCATACACAATCACAGACAACGTTCACCGATCACACAAGCGAAAAAAGAAAAATAACAAACAATAAAAGAAAAAGCAATCACAAGCTATCTAGGGTACCTGGACCTAGATGACTCCTAACTGTTCGATGAACCAAAGAAGGTTATTGCTCGAGTCAGACCATAGTTAATCAGCCAGGTAGGGGCAAAATATGATGGGAGGTATCCGTGCGTAAGCAACGGGCCTTAATTATGCCAAACCACAGTATCTTCAAGGCATAACCTCTTAATCCCCAACCTTAGACACTGATTTGACTGGTGTATGAATCAAAATAATTTCCAACTTCAGCTGATCTCCTACTGAGTCCGGATGTCCCTAGGGCCAACGTCTATCAGATTTTATTAAAAAGCTTGGGATTGTGAGTGCTTGGATGATGATTTTTGGGCCAAGGAAAGGGTAATGAAATCCCCACCTTATCTTGTTTATTGGGTGATGCCCTTAAGATCAATTTTGTGCAAGTATACAATATATGCAAACAAGGTTCACTCAAAGCGATGTAAATCAACCAAGAAGTGAGTCTTATTCTAAATGCAATGCGAACGTACCTTACTCCAACACTCTTCAACAGTAAAGTAAATGAATTGAAAAGACACGTGCCTAAAAATGCAAACGTCTAATCAATTTTTAAACTTTTCAACAAATATTTTACTGTTGATTTATTAGCAGGATCCTGTGAAAGCATACAAGAAATTAGATTTGCAGCAGCTGTATTTTTGCAAAGCAAGCAACCCTGGACAAAACCAATTAGTAGTCAACTCCTCTTTGCCGCGGATCCGCGGCTTTGGCCTAGAAAACGCGACAAATCAGAGGGTACTTGGTCTCTGCTTTCTTGAGCAGAGGCCCAAGACTACTTATATGTTACTGCAGTGCTTTGTTTCCTGTTTCTCAAACCTGTAACCTGCAACAGAGAAGAAAATTCGTTTAGTTCTAACTCAAATGAAAACCGTTGCTCTCCCTGGCAACGGCGCCAAAAAATTCTGTTCGGAAGGTAGGAGTGTACTTAGCAGGAATGGGCCCGGATAATAATTCGTTGATTTTCGTGGCTAGGAAGACCTTTTAGGGACATTGTTTTTTTCTTTTCTTGGTGCACATATCTTTCAAAAAATTACATAAGAAGGCACTTGTTGTATGACATTAAGAAGTGGAACATTGATTTTTACTTGATTGAACATTTCTAAAATCTTTTCCATTTGTGCATTGGATTTATTGTTTTTTAGCCTATTTGGGAAAGGTACTATAGGCTTATACACATCTTCAGCTGACTTATCTTTTTCCTTTCTCCATTTTCTGAAGTGTTTGGTTTGGAATCTGTAGATGTGGAAGCTTCATTTGAGTTGGATTTTGGCTGGGTGATAACTAGTGATGAAGAAATTTAGTTGTCCATTTGCTTACCTAATCTTAAGACATGAAGAACATTGCATTGATTCGGTTGGATATCTTGAACCTCATGGATGGAAAAGAGTTCTTAGGATTAGTCAATGGTGGGCTTTGGTAATGCTCCTTTTTGTCTTTCACTAAATGAATTAGCCAATTGACTAATCTAAACCTCTAACCTATTGATGGCTTGATTATGATTATTCATTATTGAAACTTGAGTTTTGGACAAGTTTTTCAATGCTTTCTCCAAATCAATCATTTTCTTTCTTGGAGAGGATTTTGAAAATGTTGTGGAGCTTGATGTTGGAAATTTGGCAGAAAGTTGGACCAGAAATTTGATTGAAAATTTGATTGAAAATTAGGTTGAAAATTAGACTGATAGTTTTGAGCAGGAAATTGATTGTGAAAATTTGGTCTGTGTTGCTCAACTATTCTGACTCCATGAAAAATTGGGATGATTCCTCTATCTCGGATTGTAAGTTTTAAAGTATGAATTGTTATTCGGTCTGGCAAAAGCTACATTCATGCTGTCTGGTAGCATTTATTGAGCTAGGTAAACTGGACATTCAAGACATGATTTAGTGCATGGTAATAAGTGCAACCTAGATTTGTTATTTATAGTGGGTTGATTTGGTTTATCATGCCTTACTTTTTTTCTTCTAAAAGTTCTAGTCTTCTTATCAAGTGGGTAATTTTGGCTTCTACCACTGTAAAGGATTCTATTGAGTGGAGTCTGCTTTTGGAAGTAGTTGGATTCTGATTTTTAGACTTATCAAAATAAGATTCTCACTGGATTATTTTTTCAGCTAAGTCTTCATATAAATCTCATCCCTGGTCCTCATCCTTCTTAAAGAATTCTCCTTGACACATCATTTCAAGGAGAGCTTTTGTAAGGTAATCAAGACTATCATAGAGAATCTGGCACTGTCGCTATTTCTCTACACCATGGTGTAAACACTGGGTAAGTAAGTCTTTAAAGTGCTCAAAGTGTTTTCAAAGCAGTTCATTAGGATCCTGTCAAAACGACATGATATTTTTTCGGATGAGAGCGGTCTTATGGATTGTATAAATTTTTTTCAAGAAAATTTTTACAAATCATCCCAAGATGAAATTGAACCAACCGCTAGACTATAAATGCACTTCTTTGCTAGGTCCTTAAGTGCAAATGGGATGAATCGGAGTCTAACTGTATCTTCACCTAACTGGGAAACTCTCATCATGAAGCACACTTCCTCAAATTTTCTTTGAAGAAGTATGAATCCTCAAATTTCATGCCATAAAATCTAGGGAGAGTTTTTATGAATTGCGATTTTAGCTCAAAGTTGTCACCATTTGCTTCTGGTAAATGAATGCCTGAAGGAAGTGATGTCCTGATAGGGTAGAACTTATCCTGAAGTGAGATGTGATTGGCTATGATTGGATATGATTCTTCTGGTAGTATACGTGCTTGCAATGGGTTTCTAACTCGTCGTGATGTTATTGGGTCTCTTGACCACACTTGCGTGCAAAGTTATACTACAAATAACATCGAAACAACAATCAAACAAAAAAAAGAAAATAACAAACAAGAAAAAGAAAGCAATCTCCAAGCCTAGTCTAAGGTTCCTGGACCTAGACGACTCCTAACTGGGCGATTACCCGGGGGAGATTGTTATATGAATCCGACCACAAGCTAATCGGTCAGGTATGGGCAAAATACGGTGAGAGATATTTGTGCGTAAGCAACAGACCTTAATTATAGCAAACCACGGTATCCTCGAGGCTTAATCTTTTAATCCCCAATCTTAAACACTGATTTCACAAGAGTATAATTCTTATAAGTTTCACCCTCGGTCAATCTCTTAATGAATCCGAGATGTCACTGGGGATCAACATCTATCAAGTTTTAAATTAGGCTTGGGATTGTGATTGCTTGGAAGATTATTTTTGGGCTAAGGAAGGGTAAGACTTCCCCACCTTATCTTATTTATTTGGGTGTTGCCCTTAAAATCGATTTTGTATAAGTGTACAAGATATTCAGAGCAAGATATACTCAAAGCAGATAAATCAGCCAAAGAGTTAATCCTATTCTGTATGCAATGCGTACGTACCTTGTTCCAGTACTCTTCAATAGTAATTTAAATGAATCGTAAAGACACGTGCCCTAGATGTAAGAGTCTAAACCGATTTTTAAATTTGCAACAAGCTTTTTACTGTTTGTTTATTAGTAGTATACTGGTGATGGTATATAAGAAAATTAATGCTTACATAAAACTAATTTTTGCAAAGCCAGCAGCCCTGCAAAAAAGATTGTAAGTAGTTCACTCAAAATTGTCGCAGAAATGCGGCAAAAGTCGCGTTTTCGCGACAGAATTTAGGGTACTTGGTCTCTGCTTTCAAGAGCAGAGACCCAACACCACTTATATGTTTTTTACTGTTCTTGATTCCAAAATTTATAACCTGAAAGAGAAGAGATCGCTTAGTTCGAAAACAAGAGATTATTGTTACCCCTCCCCGGCAAAGGTGCCAAAAATTTGTTCGAGATTGGAATAGTGCACGAAAATAGTTGAGTTTGAGAGTGAGTTATGTTCTTAAAAAGGTGCTACTATTTCCTCAAAACTACCGTTATAGCTAAGAAGCTAAATGAGTCGTGTCCACAAGGAGGGTGATGGAAGCTTTGTGTTGTTTTCTTGTTTTTCTTGAAGTTCCTTCTTTGTTTCAAAAAGAATAGAAAAGTAGAAAAGAAGAATCGTGTTGATGGTATGTGAAAACAAAGCAAATGGTTGGTTTGTGAAAATGTAAAGTGAAAACGAAATGCGAAGGAAGTAGATATGAAGAGGTAGAAAATAAGTTGTAAAAAGAAAAGAAAACAATCTTGGGAAAAAACTTCAAAAACAAAAGGAATTTTGCTTAAAAAACTGAAAAAGGAAACAAGTTTTAAAAAAGAAGCTTTGAAGAAAAGAACTTTAGAAAGCAAAGTTTGAAAGAGGAAAAAGTAGATTTTCTCTTGAGATAGTAAAAATACATGGCTAACCTCCTACTAATGGATCCCACTAACCACTAACTTTCTTGATGATAGTGTCTCGCAATGGATCCTTGGCCTTCACCATTTTTGTGCTATAAGAACTTGTCATGTGGATAACGAATGAAAGTTTTTCACCCATCATTTTGCGTTACACGGCAAAACTTGAAAGTCACCCCATCAAGATCCATTTTAAAGCGAGAATGGGATGAACTACAAGTACACGATCGGTATAAACACTAATGAATAGGCATTCTCTAACTCACCAAACAAAATAAGATTAGTACATTAATAGATCATCTAGAACACATAGTAAGCATGAAATATGAGAATTAGCTTACATGTTAGCGTGTTAGAGTTAGAATCCTTCATCGTTAGCCATCCACAGCTCTTGCTTGCACAAGGCTCATTATGAGGATTATTGATTCATGTGGGCTATCAATCAAATAGTTAGAGGTAAGTGGGTTAGTAGTTAGTTAGCCATACTAATGGAGAAGCTAGCTAGACATGGAATTGAAATGCAAGAAAGTAAAGATCATTACACTATTTGTAAAGAAAGAAAGCTTGTAAAAATAACAAGAAAATTAAAGAAGGAAGAAGAAGGAACTTGTATTGATTGTCATTGATCAATTACAGAACTCTCACTCTCTCTATTTCTAGACTAATAAAGAGAAAAGAAAATTACACAAGAATTCTAAAGAAAATCATAAAGAAATTCCTAAAAATTCTCTCACACTTAGTAACTCCCTCACTCACATAACCAGAGGGGTATTTATAGCCTCAAAACTCAAGATCCAATCAATCCGCAGACGTAGAAGAAAGTGATGCATCAACGGCCAGGGAAGTGCTGCGGGGAACGCGGCCAAAGCCGCTTTTTTGCGGCAGAATCTAGGCCATAATGCGAGCGTATACTCTGACAGCCTGGCTCTGTCCAGGTGTCCTTTAGAAGCTTCTTATTCTCTCCGAATATCCTCTGGTTCGTTACAGAACTAGGCTTCATGATTGGGCTTCAAATAATCTTCATTACATCCTAATTAAATCAGATTTTGGGCCTTCTTCTCCATTAAATTGTGGACCTAAAAATTAAGAGAAAATACATTAGAAACCAGCATTTTATTAACAAATAAATGAGAAAAATAAGATGTAAATAATGCAAAATAAATACTAATCAGATCACTATATGCATTAGAATAACTGTAGTTGTAATCCATATCACAAAAATGTCAAAAAGAAAAACAAAAATAAATAAATAAACAGAGAAAAATCGAGCCTAAGTTAAGGTAAAACTTAGATCTAGATGACTCCTAACTAGTTAGGCTGTCCATGGGGATATATTACATAATCTGAAAATAAGTTAATCAGCTAGGTTGGGCAAGACCAGTGGGAGATATCCGTACTTAAACAACAGGTCTAATTATAACAAAGCATTGTTCTTCGAGGTTTTGCCTCTCAGTCCCTAACCTTTGACATCGATTTAGCAAGAGTCAAATTCTAATTAACTTCTCCCCTTAGGTCAGTCTCTTATTGAGTCCGAGATATCCCTAGGACCAATGTCTACTCAATTTAAGTTGGGTTAGTGAGTGATGAGATGGTTTTTGGGTTAAGGAAGGGTAATGACTTCCCCATCTTATCTTGTTTATAGGATAAGCCCTTAATTCATTATAGTGTGTATATGCAAGTATATAGGAAAAAATAACACCCCAACAATAACATACAAGTGTGTTCTTAAGCTATATGCAACGCAGACGTACCTTGGCTTCAACACTCTTCAACAGTAATTTAAATGTAACGAATTAAACAAATGCCTAGAGTGTAATGTCTAAATGTTTTTTAGCATTAACAAACAACCATGTTATTGTTGAGGTTAGAAAAGTGTGAAGAATATTTTAAACAGGAAAATTCAACTGACGTAACTAAATTCTTGAATTTCAAGTAACCTGCAAAAAACTACAGTTAGTAGTTCACCACAAATGTGGGCTCTAATGTTCTGCCTTTTTGGATAGAGGCACAGAGTAGCAATATGTCTACTACAGCTTTGATCGGTCACCTAAATTGCATATCTAATGTCACATTCCCATAATTATTGTCTAATAAATCATGTGTTTAATCTTATTTTTTGTTTAATAAAATGCAGGCCCATTGCTAATGGAGGTGGAAGAAAATTGAGCCCAAAGCCCGCTTAAATTCTGATTTAAATCTAAATTAAAGAAGGGATAATTATTCTGGAGGATCATAATCCCAATTGAAGATCAATGCATATCAGAGAGGATCACATCAAATGAAATCGGTTAATTCAGTTTTGTACGAATTCAATTCGGTTAGCTTGAGGATCACAGAGGTCAGATAAAACCAGACATCAAATAGAAAATCCGTTAAATAAAAGGGCATAAAACCAAATGTCAGCCGTATTTTCCCCTAGATATGGCCATTTGGCCATATCCAAGCCATGGAAACGTGGCTTTGGCTGCGTTTTCGCTGCCATCCCTTGGAGATAAGGGGAGCACTTTCTTCCCTTATCTCCTCACTCCTCTCCCCTCTAGGTTTTTGCCTATAAAAGGTAGGGAGTTTACTGAAGAATGTACTAAAGACTAGTTTAAGTTTTTCTCTTTATTTTTAAGTTTTAGGATCATTGTTAGATAGTTTATATGTAATCTGTAGTTACATTTTTCTCCAACTTACGGGTATGTTGTATTTCAATTTAATGTTTTCTTTTTTTGTAGTGAGTAGCTAAATTTCTTCTTTCTGGGCTCACTAATTTTTCCTCTCTAGTATCGATTCTTATTAATATTAATGAAAAGACCCAACTGAATCATATGAATGCCTTAAGCTAAGCCTTGCTTATTACGAGTGTTCTTGAAGGCACATGAGGATGGATTGGATTTTGAACTTAATCTTGAAATTAATCATTAAAAAGAACTTGTTTTTATTCCATGCTTGCCCTACTGTTTTGATGGTTTAACATTCAACTCAAGGAAAGATTTCAAAACTAAAGTTTGATTTCTAAAATAAACCATCTTATGTGTTTTACTTGATCTCTTTTAAAAACAAGGCTAAACTTTTTGCTTATGATCTCATTGAGGCACTCAAACTTTCAAGGAAAAAATCTAGAGTTGGGTAAAGATTAATGAGCCCGGATTTCTCTTTATTAAAAAAAACAAACACCATCACTCTTAAAGCCTTTTAAAGATCATTTTCTCCAAAATCTTTTTCAAGTTTCAAGTTTCCTTTAAATCATTTCTTTACTCTCCATTCTCTTTTCACATTAAAAAAAAAACATCGATACCATTCTTTTCTTTTGAAACAATACATCGAAAAGTTTTCATCGCATTCCTCCACATGGATCACGACCCGTTAGCCTAAAGCTGCACGGTAATTTTTACTGCATTTACTTTCAATCAATTTTTTACACCGTTACCGGGGAGGAATCGGTGTAATTATTTTTTAATAAGTTTGGTGTCTTATTTCAGGCCATCAAGAATCAGATTCAGCGCTCAAGTATTATAGGAGAAGACTTGATATTCTGTGCCCCTACTCTAAAAAGTAGGAAACAGAATTTTAAGAAATTGCAACACAAAAGCTTGAAAATTTTTGGACTATTAAAAAAAATTTTTGCAGGACATATTGCTTTGCAAAAATACAATTTTTTTGTGTTAATTCTTCTATATCTGATATCCACATACCATGTTTTTAATCTAACAATAATCTGATTGATTGCAATTGCTTAAAAACGTTTAGACTTGCACTCTAGGCATTTGTCTAATTATGTTTCTTTTAATTTACTATTGAAGAAAACTGGAGACAAGATACGTTTGCATAGCATCTAGCATAGGTTCATTCTTGGGTGATTTAATTGCTACTTGATTGTTACTATTGCTTTATACTTGTACACTTGCACAATCTATTTTAAGAGCAAAACCCATAACAAGATAAGGTGGAGAATTCATTACCCTTTCTTATCCCACAAACTATCTCCAAGCACGCACAACCTAAGCCTAACTTAAAATCTAATAGACGTTGGCCTTAGAGATATTTCGAACTCATTAGGAGATTATCCTAAGGGGAAAGGTATTAAAATTTGACTCTGGTCAAATCAGTGTCTAAGGACAGGGATTGAGGGGTGAAACCCTAAAAGCTAGTGATTTGGGTTAATTAGGCATGTCGCTTTTGCGCGGATACCTCCCACCAATCTTGTCCTGACCTGACTGATTAGCTTGTGGTCAGAGTCTACATTATACCTCCTGTGGACAATCAACCAGTTAGGAGTTGTCTAGGTCAAGGTCTACCTTAGACTAGGCTTGGTTGCTTTCTTTTTTTTCTTGTTGACTATTAGTGAACTTATTTGTAGGAGTGTTTGTATATGCAATCATAGTCGAGAGACCCAAACACATATAGATTAACTAGAAACACATCACCACCCAAGTAAGAATCCAAATCAAATTCGGTTATGACTCAACCAACATCTTTGCAGGATAGGTTTTATCCTATTAGAACCACACTTCCATCTTGCATCCAACTTTCATCGGTTGGTGAACATAACTTTGAGCTCAAGCCTCAGTTCATCAACACACTCTCTAAGTTTCATGGTTTAGAGTTAGAAGATGCTTATTTCTTCATAAGAGAATTTGAGGAAGTATGCTTAATGATGAAAATCCCACACCTTATAGATGATGCTATTAGGTTAAGATTTATCCCATTTGCTCTTAAGGACTTAGCCAAGAAATAGCTTTACAGCTTAGCGGCCGACTCTATCACATCATGAGATAATTTCATCAAGATTTTCTTGAAGAAATTATATCCAATTCATAAGATCGCTCTCATTAGGAAGAACATCATGCAGTTCAAGTAAGAACCTAGTGAACTGTTTTGAAGGTACTTTGAACACTTCAAAGACCTTCTTGTCCAATATCCTCATCATGAAATAGAAAAATGGCGACAATGTCAAATTCTCTATAACGGTTTAGACTACTCAACCAAAACCCTCTTGAAAACCATGTGCCAAGGGACTTCTTGTAAAAGGATGGAAATGAAGGATGGGATCTATATGAGAATCTAGCTGAAAAGACTATCCAATGGAAACTGACTAATGAAAACTCTAGGAATTCAAACTCCATCTCTTCAAAAGAAGGTCTCCATTCAATTGAATCATCCATGGCTCCGAGACTAGAATAGTAAATGTAGCGAGAAGACTGAAAGTTTTAGAAACTAATGAACCAATCCAGTCAATCAAGTCAACCCAAACCAATTTTCAACTCTAAATTGCACTTACTGTCAAGCTATAAATCATGTGTTTGAGGAGTGTCCAGTATTTCAAGCTCAACAATAATTTCCTGAACCGATGAATGCGGCCCTTTTAAGGCCAACAATAATCCTTATGCACAAACATACAATCCTGGCTGGAGAAATCACTCAAATTTATCATAGATCCAAAACAACAAGGACAACTTGCAGTCAAACCATTCAAACCACTTCCAATATTCCAATAATTCTTCCAATCATCAACCCAACTTTTCAAATTACCATCATAATTCTTCCAACTATCAACCCTACTTTTTAAATTACTATCACAATTCTTCCAACCATCTGCCAAAATTTTCAAATTATCAACAAACTTTCCCAACCAAGCTCCATAACTTTCCTTCCAGAATCCTTAACTTGAGAGAAGAATGACTGATTTTAAGAAAAACGTGAAATGGTACATAAAGAACCAAGATCCCCTCATGCAAACAATACAGAGGTTAGAGGTACAAATGTGCCAGTTAGTCAATCCACAAAATGAGAGGCTAAATGGTACCTTACCCAGTCAGCCAGTAACAAATCCTAGGAATTCTCGACAAGCCCATTTGGCTGAGAATCAATCATTGAATCAATGTAATGTTGTTCATACATTAAGGTCGGGAAAGAAAGTTGATAATCAAGTGTCAACACCATCCAATTCCATTTAGCACAACCACACGCAATTATCCACCTCATCTAGTCCTTATTCTTCCAAATCTGACTAATCTGAAATGGATAAGTCAACCAGTCAGGTGCATAAGCCTATAGTACCATTTCTTAATAGGCTCAAAAATAATAGGTAGAATTCACACATGGATAAGGTAATTGAGATTTTCAATCAAGTGAAGATAAATGTGCCACTTCTTGATGCCATCCAACAAGTCCCATCCTATGTAAAATTTCTTAAGGACATGTACACCAAAAAAAGAAAGACTAATGTTCCCAAGAAAGTCCTTATCCACCAATATTAGTGAGCTACTGTTGGGTCCGATCCCTGTCTAATACAAGGATCCGGAATGTCTTATCATTGCCTGCACTATAGGACAAGCCGAGATTAGTCGTGCACTTCTTGACTTGGGGGCAAGTATCTTGACTTGGGGCAAGTATCAACATGCTCCCCTTCTCAGTTTATTAACTCGGTTGGGCGACCTTAGTCCAACTCGAGTCACAATCCAACTGGCAGAACGTTCAGTGAAAGTTCCCAAGGAAGAAATTAATGATGTCTTTATCTGGGTCAGTGAGTTTATCTACCCCGTTGATTTCATAGTTCTTGGAGACACAACCTGTGTCCAATCCTAGGGCTCAAACTCTTATTATCCTAGGGCGCCCGTTCCTTACTACTGCCAATGCTATTATCAACTGTAGGAATGGGTCCATGACATTAACCTTTGTGGACATGATTAGAGAAGTTAATGTCTTCAACCTAGGAAAGCAACACCGTGATGTTGAGAATCAAACATTTGAAGTCAACCTCATTGAGAATTTGACAAGTAAATATGGAGAAGAATTGAAATTAAAAACTGATCGTGACTTCAAGTTAGAGTCTGAAAACTTTAACCTGATCAGGTTGTCAAGTCTGCTGTAAATTGGGCCTTGACCCTATTTCATCAAATGGGAGCCAATAAATTTGTCTCCTCCTTCCAGTAAGCCTTCCCTTTCCTTAGAATTGAAAGTCTTACTTGTACATCTCAAGTACGTCTATCTAGGCGAACAAGAGACCTTTCCTGTCATAATTGCCTCCTATTTAAATGACGAGCAAGAAGAGAATCTTAAAATAATTCTGAGAAAACATAAGGAAGTCATTGTTTGGACTATGACCGACATAAAAAGATTGAGTCCAGCCATAGTTCAACATCACATTCATCTCAATAAAGAAGTGACACCGAAAAGAGACCCGCAACGTAGGTTAAATCCTACAATGCAAGAGGCTGTTCATGTAGAAATCGTGAAACTCTTAGACAATGGGATAATTTATCCCATCTCTGATAGCCAATAGGTCAGTCCTGTCCATGCGGTTCTAAAGAAATCTGGTTTCACTGTAGTGGAAAATGAGAACAAAGAGTTGATCTAAACTCGACTTCCCATGAAAATTCGAGTTTGTATTGACTATAAGAAGCTTAATGCAGCAACTCGTAAGGACCATTTTCTGCTTCCTTCATTGATCAAAAGCTTGAACGATTGGCTGGCCATGAGTGTTACTGTTTCTTGGATGGTTACTCAGGGTATAATTAGATTCCCATTGCTCTGGAGGACCAAGAAAAGACTATTTTCATATGTCCATTTGGGACATTTGCTTATTGTCGGATGCCTTTCGGCTTGTGCAATGCCCCAGTAACGTTTTTAACATTGCATGTTAAGTCTTTTCTCTGATATAGTAGAACGATTCTTAGAAATCTTTATGGATGATTTCTCCATCTACGTAGATTCATTCACTCAGAGTCTCCACCATCTAGAACTTGTCCTCCAACGTTATACTGAGAAAATCTGACTTAACTGGGAGAAATGCCACTTCATGATAAGACATGGAATTATCTTGGGTCATGAAATCTCTAAGAAAGGCATTGAAGTGGATAGAGTCAAGATTGAGGTTATTGCTAAGCTCCCCATGCCTAAACACATGAAGGATATTCGATCCTTCTTAGGACACACCAGTTTCTACCAAAGATTTATCAAGGACTTTAGCAAGATTACTAGACCCTTGATTAATCTTTTAGCTAAAGATGTGTCCTTCACTTTTGATAATGAATGTATAAATTCTTGGGAGAAGCTTAAGAAAGAGCTTATTTCTGTACCAATCATATCTATACCGGATTGGTCTAAGCCGACCGAAATCATGTGCAATGTTTCTGATTTTGGCATAGGCACCGTCCTAGGGCAGCACATTGATAACAAGAAGCACATAATTTATTACTCTAGTAGGACTCTCAATGATGCTCAAATGAACAACACTACAACCGAGAAGGAATTATTGGCAATGCTTGCTTTAGAGAAATTTCGTCCTTACCTACTAAGGTTAAAAACCACAATTTTCACCGATCATTATGCGTTAAGATAACTCATGATGAAGAAGGAAGCCAAAGCCTGACTCATTTGATCCTCTATCTTCAAGAATTTGATCTCGAGATTTGAGATAAAAAAAGGCATTGAAAATGTCATTGCTGGCCATCTCTCGCGTATTCCAAATTCTCCATGCAACAAATTGCCCATCAATAATGACTTTCCCGATGAAAAATTCTTAGCTGTTTTTAGGAAACCTTAGTTTGCTGATATAGTAAATTTCTTAGTCACAAACTAAACTCCATCTCATTAGTCTAAAAATGATGTATACTGGTTCTTCTCTCAAGTTCGGTATTTCTTCTTGGGAGGAACCGTATCTTTAAGTACTGTTCTGACCAAATTATTAGGATATGCATTCTTGATAAAGAATTAAGAGTGTTTTATCCTGCTGTTACGAACTTGTATGCGGTGGACACTTTGGTCCCCGTAAGACTGCTGAAAAGGTGCTACAAAGTGGGTTCTATTGGCCTACTTTATTCAAAGATGCTTATGAATTTTGCAAGATCCGCCCTAGATGTCAAATTATAGGAACGATTTCAAAATAAGATATGATGCCCCACAAGACAATTCTAAAATAAAACTCTTTGATGTTTGGGTCATTGACTTTATGGGTCTATTTCCTAATTCATTTGGAAACCAATACATATTAGTTGTTGTGGACTATGTGTCCAAGTAGGTAGAAGCCATTCGAAGTAAACTAATGATAACAAAGTTGTCATAAAATTTTTGAAAGAGAACATTTTCTCGCGCTTCGGAACCCTCGTGCTATCATCAGTGATAATGGTACTCACTTTTGCAATAGATCTTTTGAAGCTCTTATGCGAAAAGTATGTTATACTCACAAGTTGTTCACACCTTATCTGTCACACCCCGCTTCCCAAAATACACGAAAACGGCTTCGCGATGAAGGTCGGCGACGTATATATGCAAGAAATATATCTCATGTATACACACTAAGCCTAAAGTAACCTGAACAAGTTATAAATCTAAAGCATAATAGCTCATTGATCACTGCAACAATACATATAATGACTACACATGATCCCAGATGAAATAAGGAATGGAATAGAAGCTAAGTGTGCTATATGAGAATCAAAGAATAATAGTAGAAATAAAGAAATACAAGAATACCAGAATCAAAAGAGATAAACTCTAGCTCCTCGTGAAGTACACGATCACACGAACACCTGAACAATAAGAAAATGTCCAATACCCTGGACGTACGAATCCAGGGTCATCAGAAGCGACCTACTGAGTGTGTGTGTATAAAAGAAAAGGTACTCATGTATAATAACAATGTAGGTAATAACAACATGATAAACAAAAATATAAGATAATAAAATAATTAATATTAAGAACAAAGTCATGAATGATATATAACTGATCTCATAAAAAGGAAACAATTAATGTCAAGATGTGTAACCTAACATATGTAACTAATCTGGTATACAATGCAGTCATGTGTACGATCATATGTCTATCATAGTATACATATGCACAGTCAGGTGATTATAGTCAGTCACAATATATTATAACAGTTCATTATTATTTATTATATTAGTGACAACCAATTGCCGCCTATAATAGACGCATCCCATACTACGCCTATCATACGTGTCAATCAGAGTCCTAAGTTATTGAAATTAGTGGAAGAGACATTGTCCATGGTTTAGGTGGGTTCCGTACATACCCAGAACCACGGCCCAATCACCTGGTGCTGAAGCAGATCCTACCGCTAGGTAGTCAATAAAAATAACAATGAATAATAACATTGACAATATGAGCAATACGGGATGTCAGTCGTCCCCCGAAACCCTACAGTAGAACCGTAAGTCAGCTCCGCAACCTGTATCCTAGGTCCACTCAAAATACAGACACTGTCTCCTCCATCAATTTTCCCAATCCCAGTGTAAGTTGTTAATTTACTTATTATTTATAACAATCAATATCCATGTTATTTCGCTTACTAGGACAATACGGTGACAGTAACAATATCAATAAAGTAACAATAACAATGTGAACAATATTACCGTGTAAACAGTAGAACAATAGAACAATGTATATGTTACGGTCTGACAATATTTTCCCAGTAACTTTCAATAACATGCATCTATACAATAACAAATTCAGATACTGCTCAATAGACAGTCTCATTTAGAACTGATCAATATGTCATAGACCTGTAATGCATATAACAATAACTGATCCGTCAACCAATAGTTCCAATACAATTATCATGAACATCAAGTATCAATCCATAACAAAGTAATCCGGTACAGTAACCCACAAGTTTAATAAATCAATAACCAGTCCTCTCATCATATCATTCTACTCTAATCCTCAAGTCATCGATATATCCATTCTCTGAGTCACCGATATCCAAATCTCAATAACTGAAATACTATAAGTTCTGATACATATAATCAAATCCTCATCTTCCAATTCGATCAAGATTATCATACACTCTTACTCTATCAAGGTTAATCACAAGATCCCAAAGTCAGTAACATATCAAGTACACGTATCTAAAAATCCACCAAGCCAGATCAAGTCAACCCAATCCACGTCTATTCCTCAACCTTCAAGTCAACTCCAATCCAATCGAGCCTACCGACAGGTTCATGTCCAAGATTTCATTTTATAAATAAAGATCTCCTATTTATTCAAACATCAATATCCAAATCAATCAAGATCGTAACTAAGAAGTGTAATATCCTCGATCACCATGAATACTAGATCAACTATATACCTAGTAGTTAATATCAATAAGGTCATCACTACATCAGTCAAACTCACCAATGTGTTAATCCAAAAATAATAGCTCCTAACAGTCCAGAAGTCATTCTCATCGCATACACTAGCATCAAGGGTATATATTCAGAATATCCGTGTATCGGTAGAACAGTCTGTCGATAAAAAACATCATATCTAACACGTCCTCAATATTAAAAAGAGTTCTAATCGGAATAGTCACCAAACAATTTAATCCGATAAATACCACACATAAAATATGAATATCTAGTACTCAATCATCACTCAATCAGCCTCAAGGTCAATATATTATATTTTAAGATTTATCACGACTAGGTCAATCACAAGATCAAGTCCGGTCAACGGTATATCAATACTAGGCCTAAGCCAACTACGACAATCTACCAACACATGAAAGATACCGATACAAGCTCATATCAACTACAAAAATAAGGTGAACAATCAATACTGTCTCAGGAAGTGATACAATAAGTCAAACTAGTAAAATATAATATAAAGTCACGTGAAATAATACGAATAAAACACAATAACGTAAAGAAGAAAATGACATAAGAACAAACACTCACATGAAATGATGCGGTTTCGGAACCGAATCGTCGTCTGGTCTTCACTGGACGAACTAGTACTGATCTACGGATCATTCCATGGATCGATTTTCAAATCGCCTATGTATCGTGTACACAATAAGCACGTATTCGAATCGAGTTCGGGTCTTCTGTAAAGACGACTCCAATCTCTTGTACAACTTCATGGATTGCACGAGATTCCCATCTGCGAAATTCACCATTCCTTTTGCAATCTGTGCAATGACTTCACTGCTGCCGGATCTAACCATTGTCAAGAGTGCTTTGATGCCACTATCTTCTTTCAGCATTAAATGTAACCTTTCATTTCCACATAAATTTGCAAGTGCTCCTACTACCATCCTAAGAGTTTGAGGATCATCTGTTTGAGAGCTATTTTGTTAACAAACGAGTACCTTCTTCCTCAACAATCTTTACCTAGTTTGTGCCATCAGCAGCAAGATTAGCAATAACTGTTGTAGCATGGATTTGCACATCCAAATCTTCAGATCGTAACATAGCCAATATACTGGGAAGGCCAACTTCTTCAAATATTTGGTGATTGCAGCCCTAGACAAGATAGAGTCTCCCTTAGCTTTCCAGACTTTTGTATATTTGTCTGCCCTCCTAATGCTCTCCTAATCCTGATGCTGACTTAACCAAACTTCCTTAATCTTTAAGCAAGTTTTTGTCCTCAATCTCAGCATGTTTATTAGATACAAGATTTTTTTTTCAGTTTGACAATTTCATCTTCGAGACCCTTCCTTTGTCTCTTTTCACATGGCAGTTTTTTGTTGCAAAGGTTTAAGCTATTCATTTAATAATTCCTTTGTGGACAGGAGTTCACTATTTGCTACTTCTAGAAACTGAATTTTACTCATCACCTCTTATTCAATTTTAACATACCATGTAACTTCAAGTTGAGCTCATCCATGGTCGCGGCTCGTCGAGTACGGGCAACACTAGCAGAGGTCGCGAAGTGCGCAGGACGCACTGATGGAGGTCGTGATGGTGCCGGAGGGCAGCGAAGGGAAGGGCGTGCTCGGCAAGGGGAGGAGATGACTCGGCCTATGCTCCTGGAGGTGCTCGATAAGGGGAGGAAAGCTCTGGCCAGGGGTGTTTGCTACCGTTGTCATAGAGGAGGAGAGGGAAGAGCATGGGCTTGGGCTTGTAGGTGGCGGCAAGGTGGAGGTGAGATGCGAGAGAGGGCGGAGAGGAGATGAAGGTGGGGTTAATGGCGACAGAAAAAGGAAGGGAGATGATGAAGATATTGGGGGAAGGATTGGATGCGGCTGTAGAAAGTGGGATAGGGAGAGAAAATCATGAGATTAGGATTAGATTAGTTTTATGATTAGTTAGGATTTTATTTGATTGTTAGTATTAGGATTTGAAATATAATTTGAATAAGATAATTTGATAATGGGTTTTGGAAATGGATCTCTATGGGCTTGGTTTGGGCCAAGAAAAATACAACAGAAGTTGAAATGAGAAAGGAAAAGAATGGGGTTGGACTAGAATTCTTAGGCTAAGGGAAAATAAGATCAAAAAAATAATAATAATGATCACAAGAAAAAAAAATCAAAAAATTAAGTTATTGATAATCTTAATAAAAAATAATTAGTAAAGCAGAATAAATAAGTAGGAAAATAAAAATACAGTATTACTAACTAGGGATATTACATTATCATCCTCAAACGGTGGGCAGGTGGAGGTCTCCAATAGATAAATCAAGCTTATTTGGAGAAGACTGTGAATCAAACCGAAAAGATTGTTCCACCAAACTTGTAGATGCCTTATGGGCCTACAGGACCGCTTTCAAGACGATTTTACGAATGTCTCCTTATAGGTTAGTCTTTGAGAAGACTTGCCACCTACCTGTTGAGTTAGAACACTGGGCCTTATGGGTAATTAAGCAGCTAAATTTCGATTTGATTAAGATCGGTAACCTTTAAAAATTACAAAATTTTGAATTAGAGGAGTTGAGAAATGAGTCCTATGAAAATGCTATGATCACAAAAGATAGAGTTAAGATTTTTCATGATAAACATATCATAAGGAAAATATTTGTCTCTAGACAAATGGTCTTACTCTACAATTCTAGGCTGTAAGTACACCTAAAGGGGGGTAAATAGGTGTATGGCTAATCAAATTACAAATAATACAGAATTAAACAAATTACAACACACTTAGCATAACTAAAGAGTGTAGCCGAATTCCCGGTGAAGGACTCTGGACTATCTCTTCTAAATTCCTCTAAATAAGAGTTGAGATGCTATATGAAGCTCTCTTGGTTCAACACTAGTGAGGTACACAAATAAAACCAAGAATATAAGACAAAACAATGCAAGATATAATAGAGAGAGTTAAGAGATAGTGGATCAAACGCAAACACAAAGATATGTTTCGAGGTTTGAGCACCCAACTCTATGTCCCCACCTTCACACAGAAGGATTTTCACAATATCATCCACACAAGACTTCCCACATAAGGAACCTTCACTGAGGATTTGGATAATACAAATTAGGAGTACACAACTCCTCTCTCCAACAAACACAACCTCTACACAAGAGGTAAGGCACAACAACAATCACCTCTCACTAGAGGTATAAGGCACAAAGCCAAACAACAACCTCAATCACCTTTACACTTTGAGAGATATCAATAACCCAAACACTCCTCCACAATCACCTCTACACAAGAGGGATAACACAAAGCAAAGGGAATTATAGCACTTGGCGATCTCAAAGATCACAAACCAATTTTCCTCACAAAACAAGATCCTATAGATACGATAGATATGATAGCTCAAGTGTGAGAAATAAAGTGTTTGGAATGAAAATAACAAAGAAAACTCTTGGGAAAA
>JAVJIF010005391.1:0-250901 GCA_038442645.1 Agave tequilana
TGTGTTTCTATGCATAAACAACCTTGTATAATTATATTTGACCCTATACATGTTACATGTTGTAGTAATAAGTTGTGTCCTATGCATAAACAACCTTGTATAATTATATTTGACCCTATACAATCTCCCTCTTTCTCCAATCACATGCCACCTCACATACAAATTTCAACCCAAATCTTAGCCATATATCTCATTACTACGTATAAACCTATCCCCTTCCACTATCTCTAAAGGGTTAAATAATAGAATGGCTAATAGTTTCAAATTAATTTTTTTTCATTGTATTAGCTAGTATATCCGTTAATGAAAGTAAAAACATACAACCTTAAGATATATATATATATATATCAATTTATTTCATTCGAAATTTTGCCTACAAAATTTCATAAAAATCCATGCTCATACAAATTAAATCAACCCCCCTGATAATCTGTATAATCTCTAAAATTAAGAATTAAGATATTAAATTAAGATTTTAAATGATCGGAGTGTTACATGTTACTTCGACCTGCCCGTTTGTTTGGGGGTGATACGGGGTGGATAAATTTGTGAGTAAGGAATATTTCTGCATTAGGACTTCAAAAATCCTATTGCAAAAATGTAATCCATTATCACTAATTATTTCTCGCAGGGTATCGAAACGGGAGAAAATGTTTTCCTTAAGAAATTTGATAACCGCTTTGTTGTCATTGTCTGGTAGGCATGACTTCTACTCGTTTGGAGACGTAATCCACTACAACCAAGATGAACTGGTTGCCAAATGAATTTGAGAATGGTCCTATGAAATCAATGGCTCAAACATTAAAAATTTCAACTTTGAGAATCGGTTTAGGGGCATTATGTCTCACCTCAAAATCTTCCCAGTTTTTGATAGTTTGCACATGACTTGCAGAAATGAAAGGAGTCTTTAAACAAAGTGGGCCAGTAAAACCCACTTTACAAGACTTTCTCTGCAGTTTTGTAGGGACCGAAATGTCCTCTGCATGCAAGCTCATGACAGAAATTGAGCATGCTCCTTTGTTCCTACTCTGGTATACATTTGGCTCAGAGGCCCGTCACTCTAGTTTTGATGATGATTAACTCATGTAGTTATAGTTTACTAATAATCTTACAATATTTAGTTTCAGATATTTGATCAAGATTTTAGTAGGTGTTTAGCTTCAACAAAGAAGTTTTGGAGCTTTCACCTGTTGATTCAAGAGCTCGAGCGTCAAGATCGCATCTAGCACTCGGTTGGAGTCAAGCTCGGTGGATCGTATTTGGATCGAGTTAGCTTGGAGATAAGAACACTTTGGTTTGTATTTTGTTTAGTTGTTTAGATCTTGTGTAAAGATTAGATAGTGTTGATATGCTCAAGTTCACACACACAAATTTAAAGTTTATTGGTTTTGGTTTTCGGTTTAACCGGTTTTTGAATTTCCTATCAAAAATATGGATATATATCTTATATATATTGGATTCTATCCATATACAATATGTTTCAAATTTGTTTCAGTATCATATTTTGTATCCATTAAGTTTTGGAGAAAACGGTTTTCCATTTCAAAAATCAAAGTTTTGAGAAATACCGATTGTGTTTGAGGCAAATTTCAATATCACAAAAAATGATTCTAATTATTTATAATATGTGTTGAATTTTAGTCACACATATTTGTATTTCAAAGATCTTATAAGAACTTTTTTGTGGAATTAATGAGATTTTATGGGATTTAATTGAAGATAAAAGACAAGTTTTTCAATTCTCAAAACCCAGCCTGACTGCATTGGCGGTCAACTGGACGGTCGACCAGCCTAGTGGTCAGTCGACCGGCACGGTCGACCGATGTGCACAAGGACGTGCACATGGCCAACCTATTCGGCCGGTCGACCGCGCTGTCGACCGACTGAAAGCACTGGTCAACCGTTGGCTTGGCCCGGTCGACCGGAGGCACAACGGTCATAAAAATGACTGTTGGCTGGTCGGTCGGGTGGTGAACTGGAAGGGCATTTCTGCCCTTTCTTGGTGCCAACAGGCAGATTTTTTAGGGAGTTATAAATAGCCCCCTCCTTAGCTGATTTCACTAAGATTTATGAGAGAATTTTTTCCATCTTTTAAGAGTTTTTCAGCATGAGTTTTTGTGGTTAAAAGATTTATTTATTTGTTTAAAGGGTTGGAAAATTCAAAGAAAAGGAGAGTATTTGGGAATTAGTTTTGATCTTCACTTATATTTCAATCTAGAGTTTTTTTCAAGATTTTTCTTTGTGATTTGTTTTTCAAACTCTTTGTTCTCACACACTTGAGCAATATATCTATCCTATCTTTTAGGATCTTATTTTGGTGAGAAAATTGGTTTGTGGTTTAGTGAGACCACCAAGAGTTGTAACCTTCCTTATATTTGTTAGTATCCCTCTTGTGTAGAGGTGATTATGGAGGTTGTGTTTGGTGTGTTGATATCCCTCTAAGTGTAGAGGTGATTGAGGTTGTTATTTGGCTTCGAACCTTATCCCTCTATTGAGTGGTTGATCTTGTTTGGCAAAGTGTCCATCCCTTTAAGTGTAGAGGTAATTGTTGTTGTGCCTTACCTCTTATGTAGAGGTTGTGTTTGTTGGAGAGAGGAGCTGTGTACTCCTAATTTGTATTACCCAAATCCTCAGTGGAGGTTCCCTGTGGGGGAAGTCCTGCGTGGACGATATAGTAGAAATCCTTCTATGTGAAGGCGGGGACGTAGAGCAGTGGGCTCGAACCTCAAAACATATCATTGTGTTTGCGATTGATCCACTATCTCTAAACTCTCTCTATTTTATATTGTGCCTTGCATTATTTCATATTATTCATATCATACTTATATGTTTTGTATTGTTTGTGTGACTCACTTGTGTTGAGCAAGAGAGCTTTACATAGCACCTCAACTCTTATGTAGAGGAATTTAGAGGAGATAGTCCAGAGCCCTTCACTGGAAATTCGGCTACACTCTTTGGTTACACTAAGTATGTTGCAATTGATTTAATTCCGCATCATTTGTCATTAGATTAGCTTACACTTATTCACCCCCTTTAGGTGTACTTTCATACATCACCGAATGATTTGGTCAGGACAATACTTGAAAAGATACAGTTCTTCTCAGACGAAGCACCGTAGACAATATCCGCACACCAGGGTTCTTTTAAAATGGCGAGGATGTGCTCATCTGGGAGATCCTCATTGAGTGGGGTTCATTCTACAGGTACGTTAGGAATTCTTGACAAGTGGTTAGCCACTACATTTTTCAGACATTTCTTGTCACGTAGTTCAAGGTCAAATTCTTGAAGCAGAAGGATCCACCGAATAAGTCAGGCTTTAGCTTCCTTCTTAGTCATGAAGTGCTTCAACGCGGATTGATCCGTGAACATCACAGGCTTGGATCCTAATAAGCAGGATAAAACTTCTCTAACATGAAGACAATGGCCAAGAATTCCTTCTTGGTCATTATGTAGTTCTATTGGGTATTATTTAGGATCTTACTCAAGTAATAAATCACGTGTTGCCTATTGCCGACGTGTTGTCCTAGGACAACGTCGATAGCGAAATCAGAGGCATCACATATGATTTCAAATGGTTGCGTCCAATCTGAAGCTGAAATGATGGGCACAGAGATGAGTTCTTTCTTAAGCTTTCCCATGGGTAAAAACACTCATCTTTAAAGTTGAAGGGCACGTCTTTACTAAGCAAGTTGGTCAAGAGTCTAGCAATCTTACTGAAGTCCTTAATAAACTTTTGGTAAAATCATGCGTGTCCTAAGAATGAATGAATGTCTCTTACACACTTGAGGATAGGAAGTTTAATCATGACTTCGATCTTCGCTTTGTCAACTTTAATTCCCTTTTTTGAAAATTCATGGCCGAGAATAATCCCTTGACTCACCATGAAATGACACTTCTCCCAGTTTAGTTAGATTCTTCTCCTTACATCTCTGAAGAACTAACTCAAGGTGATGAAGACACTGATCAAAAGAATCTCCATAAATGGAGAAATCATCCATGAAGACCTCTAAAAATTATTGACCATATCGAAAAAAAGACTTAGCATGCACTGTTGGGATGTAACCAGAGCATTGCACAATCCAAAAGGCATACGTCTGTAGGCGAAAGTTCTAAATAGGCATGTGAATGTCATCTTCTCTTGATCCTCTATAGCAATAGGGATCTGATTATATCCTGAGTACCCATCCAAGAATGGCCAGTCAAAACATTCCAACATTTGATCGATGAACGACAAGAGAAAGTGGTCTTTACGAGTGGCAGCATTCAATTTCTGATAATCGATGCAAACACGAATTTTTGTTAATAATCGTTTTTGTACTAATTTCTTATTTTCGTTCTCTACCACTGTAAAGCCAGCTTTCTTAAGGACAACATGGACAAGGCTTACCCATTGACTATCGAAGATGGGATAAATGATTCTATTATCCAAAAGTTTAAGAATTTTTATTTTCACGGCGTCTTACATAATGGGATTAAGCCTACATTGTGGGTCACTTTTAGGAGTCGCGTCATCGTTCAAATGTATACTGTATTGCACAATTGCTGGACTTATCCCCTTGATGTTACTCATGGTCCATCCAATTGCTTCCTTTTCTTTCCTTAAAACAGACATCAAGCTTACTTCATGTTATCCAGTCAAATGGGAAGCAATTATAACGGGAGAGTATCATTTTCACTTAAGTATGCATACTTAAGATATTCTAGTAAAGCTTTCAATTCTAAGGAAGGGAGGGACTCACGGGAGGGGTTTGCAAATTTGGTTTCAAGAGTTGAAACAATGGGGTTCGAGGCCCAATCCACAGCAGAGCCAACAATTTCATCCAGATTCAACTCTTCCAACTCAAATTCATTTTCAAGCTCCTTATATTCACTCATCAAGTTTTCAAGTATTTAACCTCAAAAGTTTGATCTTCTAAATCTCTGGGTTGCTTACCTAAGTTAAAAACATGGACCTCCTTTGTCATATCTCCAAATGTCAACCTCATAAATTCATTTTTGTAATTGATTATTGCATTAGCAATGGCAAGGAATGGTCGTCCTAAAATGAGTCTGAGCCCTAGGGTTTGCTAGGGGTTGGGCTTCGAGCACAATAAAATATATAGGGTAAATGAAATCCCTAACCCGAATGAGGACATCCGTGATTTTCCCTGGGAACTTTCACGGATCGGTCAGCAAGCTGAATCATAATTTGGGTTGGACGCAGTTCTCCCAACCCGAGTTGCTGATACACAGAGAAAGGAAGCAAGTTAATGCCCACTCAGGTCAAGGAGTGCCCGATTAATCTCTATCTGTCCTATTTGTAGGATCTAAAATATTATGTCAACACAACACTAGAACAAAGATATTAGCATTAAATAAAATAACTTAGGAGAAATGAAATAAATCTCAGAAATAATGCAAACGCAAACATAAGAGATTTTATCCTGCTTTGTTCCTCTTGACCTACATCCAGTCCCCAAACAACCCGCTTGAGTTTTTCCTTATTCTTGATTTTGTACACCCAAAACTAATACCTTGTACACCACTTGATAAATCCTCTTTGCCAAATGTATACACCTCTTCTTAAACCAAGAAGACAACAACACCTTGTACAACTTCTCTTCAACCCGAAGATGCTCTTGTATAATTTTTCTCTTTGAGTAATTACAATCAATCCTATAAAACCTGAATCTGTATATGATCGTGAATAAGGACTCTATAGGTGGACTCTCAGAATTCTTCACTAAAGGATTAGAATTTGTGTGAAGAATAAAAAGTGAAAATAGTATTCTGAAAAACAGAAATTTCAACAGAGTTTTTGAGCAGAAAATTATTGATATAACTTGGTGATTTAGCCTAGGACAACATCCCTATTTATAGTTGAAATCTAAGGTCAGTTAAGGAAGTTATCAACTTGAATTTGAATTTAAAATGTTGGATAAAACACCAGAAATCAGTAACTGACTAACAGTCAGAAACTACCATTAATCGATTTGAGGAAGAGGGTTAGTCGACTAGGATAACAAGTTTTGCCTATAGTAGTCGACTTATAAAGGGGCAAGTCGACTAGGAATGACTGATACAAATGACATGTTTCTGAAAACTGAACTTAGTCGACCAACAGTAGTTATAAATCGACTACAACTATTATTAGTCAACTAGGGGAAGTATCAGTCGACTAATCAGGGTATGCAGAACAGAAACAAAGAGTTGATATGTATCTGAAGCAAAACTAAGTCGACTATAGTTAGGAGTAAGTCGACTATAGGTGATATAAGTTGACTAATCAAGAGTATAAGTCGATTATAGGGCTTATGATGTGTCTGTGTGTTCAAGGCTTTTAACATTCTAATAATCATTACAATACACATCCATAGCCATTCTCTTTGAAAAGTCTGAGCATATAGGACTGTTGTATAAGCTTGTGAGACAGAGCTCCAATGAAATGGCTTCACAAATGTATCATCAAAATCAAGTTTCAACATTCTCCCTTTTGATAATGACACTTTGTGTGCAAGAAAACTCCCCCTGAAGAGAATATGTTATATGTGAAATCACCTAGAGAGGGGGTGAATAGGTGATAATACTAATCAATGCACAAATTTAAAATGTTATGATGCAACGATCACCCGGAACAAGATTAGAAGCCGAATATCCCGTGAAGGGCTCTGAACTCCTTCCTCGTGATTCCTCTAGATAAGAGTTTGAGGTGCGCAGTGCAATCTTATTGTATGAGTATTGATCACAATATAGCAATGAATATAAAGCAAGTAAATGACACAAATAAACCAATCGCAAATATACTGAGATTTGTTTCGAGGTTCGAGCATCCAGCTCTACGTCCCCGCCTTCACCCAGAAGGATTTAAGAACCACTATAACTTTCACAAAGAATTACAACCACAAGGAGCACCCAACTCCCTATCACACTCCTCTAGTCCAGAGGTAGTGGAGCCACAAATACAAGAATATCTTGGTGATCAAAAGACCACAAACCCTCTTTTGAAAAACTTTTTCCCTTACAAAAATCCTAGAGAATAATGTGTAGGATTGAAGCTCAAGTTTTGTAAGTGAAAAAGAAAATAAAATGAAGAGAGTTTTGAATCAAAAACTTCTGTGAAAAGAGAGAGTTTTGAGCACAAAACCTGAGAGCAAAAACTTCTTATGAAAGACTTAAACTTGATTTCTTTTGCAAAGGATGTTGTAATCTCTTCAGCCCTAATCATCCCTATTTATAGGATAAAGGTAGGGATTAAAAGGTAAACTGTTATAATGAATAATTAGGAAAGTTTAGACCCAAATCCAGCCCTGAAAATCATTTAGAGAAGAAAAGCACGTTTTAAAACGTGTTTAAAAAAACTAGCCGTTTGGGCTGAATATAGCTCACGGTCGACCGGTTTTCAAAATCTTTTGACCGTTGCCAGCCCACGGTCGACCGCCCAGTCGACCTTCCCAAACAGAGACATAGGTGCTTTCAGTCGGCCGAAGCTCGGTCGACCGACATGGGGTCCAGTCGACCGCCCGGTCGACCGGGTAACGTGCACACATGCACACATCCAAACGGTCAGAAGCGCGATCGACCACCTAGTCGACCGTTTTGACCTGAAACAGAGCCGGTCGACCGTCCGGTCGACTGCAACAGGCCAAAACAGATTCTTTGAAAATGGTTTTGAAGATCTTAATAATTTTCAAATTAAATTTGATCAAGCCTTGGTATAGTATATAAAATAGAGTTTGTAGGTATTAGAACATATTTGTAAAAATATCTTATATATAGGAGAAATATCTTAGAAAAATCATGTGCAAAATCTTGTGTGTGGGGAATATTGAGCTTCAACACTATACACTATCTTTTAACAAACTAAAAATTATAAAAACTGAGAAAGGAAGTCTCTGAGCCGCATTGCACCAAGCTAGAGCCTTCTCTCCTATAAAAACGTCCTCTTGCGCCATTTGCCTTTTAGCATCATAATCCTTGCAATATGCTTAAAAGACCATCATGACTAGTACAAACCTGGAAACTCATACTAAACAACTTATTAGTACCAAATAGTTTCTATGTGTTTTGTTATCATCAAAACTTAAACAAATAGAGAGTGTAGCCTTTTGGGCCAGCAATATGTTCTCCCCTGCATAGAACAGTTTATAACAGATATAGAAAAATATGTGTTCTCCCCCTGCAAAAAATATATCATAACATATATATGTATATATAAATGATAAATGTTTGAAATATTTTTCTATCAAACTTTTTATACGGTACCTGAAAGAAAAACATTAGAATAGTACCAATCATTACAGGATCAAAGCATTAACTTTAGGAATCCAAATCCAATTTAAATTTGATTTCACCTGTTAGTATACACATAATTGCATAAATTACATATAGAATGTATGTATGATGCAATATAAGTATCTTTATTAAAAATGCTTAACTTTTTAGGAATCCATATGTACTTGTTCTTAATTCTTTTTGAAATAATATCAGTACTTCTTTTCACAAAAGAATTATATGGATATGATTCTTTTTACTAGCATGTGTAGATTTTCCACTTTGATTCAAGAATCCAAGACCATAATGATTATGTGACATCTTTTGATAAGATAGCAAATCATTTAATTTTTCTTTTCCTTGACTAAATTTAGTCACATTTTTTAAAATCTCTTCATACTCATTTTGAAACTTGACAAGTCTTTATCTAAAACAGAAATTCTTTCATTTAAAGATATAATTTTTTGAGCATTACATTTCCTTTTATAAAAGTCTCATTATCTTTTTTCAATGATGATATAATTTTTTTCAAAATCATCTTTTGAGAATTATAGAAGAAATATGAGAAACATAACATGAATTTTCTTGATAAGCTTTTCATTTTCCTTTGACAAAACTTTATCTTTATCTTTTCATTCCTAAGATCATTGTATAATTCATGAAATGCATCTGAGAGTTCAGTATATTATATCTTATCTTCTTCTTGAGCCATGAAACAAATATTTGCATGTTCAGTTGTTTCTTCTTCGTCAGAGGAAGATGAATCACTATTCTCTATGATGCTTGATAATCTTTCTTCTTTTTGAATTTTTTGCTCTTGAATTTTCATTTGTTTTTGAGTAATGGGCAATCCTTCTTCATATGACCTGTTTTATTACAATTAAAACATATAGGATTAAACTTACCTTGCTTCAAAAAATTTCTGAATTTTTTTGAGAGCATTGCCATCTCCTCTTCATTGTCATCTGAATTGTCCATACTTGAGGATGCATGGAAGGTAAGTACTTTCTTCTTTGATTGAAGTTGTTGTTCATCTTTCTTTCGATCTTCAAGTTGTACTTCATATGTTATTAAATTACCAATAAGATTTTCTAATGACATAGTTGAGAGATCATTTACTTCTTCAATTATAGTAGTCTTCTTCTCCCAATCTGGTGTGAGTGCACGAAGTACCTTTCTCACTTTTTCAACTGAGTGTATTCCTTTCTAAGGGCTACTAAGGAATTGTAATGTCGGTGAATCTTGTAAACATTTCTGAGATGGTTTCATTCTCCTTCATTTTAAAGAGTTCAAACCTGTGAATAAGCATAGAAATTTTAGATTCTTTAACCTTATTTGTACCTTCATGTGTTACCTGTAGTATGTGCCATACTTGATTTACAGATATGACTATTGACACACGATTGAATTCTTCTTTGGTTAAGGCACAGAATAATGCATTCATTGCTTTGGCATCAAGGTTCGATTCTTCTTTTGATCATCACTCCAAGCAGTGTAGTTGGTTGTCGGGTTGGTGTACGGTGCTTCTACTATGTTCTAAAGTTCATAGTTGAGTGATTGTAAGTAGATCTTCATTCTACACTTTCAATAGTTATAATTTGATCCATCGAATAGCAGTGGACGTTGTGTAGAATGTCCTTCTTTGAATTGTAATGAAGAAAACTTCGTTGCCATCCTTGTAGGGTGTTGACTGGGTATGTAGGGCTTTGATTGAGTATGTCAGGCCGGGTTCTGATACCAATTGTAGGATCTAAAATATTATGTCAACACAACACTAGAACAAAGATATTAGCGTTAAATAAAATAACTTATAAGAAAGGAAATATATCTCAGAAATAATGCAAATGCAAGCACAAGAGATTTTATTTTAGTTTGATCCTCTTGAAACTACATCCAGTCTCCAAGCAACCCGCTTGAGTTTTTCCTTATCCTTGATTTTGTACACCCAAAACTAACATCTTGTACCCACTTGACAAATCTCCTTTACCAAATGTATACAACTCTTCTTACATCAAGAAAATAACAACACCTTGTATAACTTCTCTTCAACCCAAAGATGCTCTTGTACAATTTTTCTCTTTGAGTAATTACAATCAATCCTATAAGCCTTGAATCTATATGTGATCATGAACAAGCACTCTTATAGGTTGACTCTCAGAATTCTTCACTAAAGGATTGAAATTTGAGTGAAGAATAGAAAGTGGAAACAATTTTCTGAAAAACAGAAATTTTCAACAGAGTTTTGAGCAGAAAACTATTGATATAAATTGGTGATTTAGCCTAGGACAACATCCCTATTTAAAGTTGAAATCTAAGGTCAGTTAGGAAAGTTATCAACATGAATTTGAATTTTGAAACGTTAGATAAAATACTAGAAATCAGTAACAGAAACTACCATTAATCGACTTGAGGAAGAGGTTTAGTCGACTAGGGTAAATGGTTTTGCCTATAGTAGTTGACTTATAAGGGGCAAGTCGACTAGGGTATGACTGATACAGATGATATATTTTGAAAACTAAATTTAGTTGACCAGCAGTAGTTATAAGTCGACTACAACTATTATTAGTCGACTAGGGAAAGTATCAGTCGACTAATCATGGTATGCAGAATAGAAACAGATAGTTGATATATATCTGAACCAAAACTAAGTCGACTATAGTTAGAGTAAGTCGACTATAGGTGATATAAGTCGACTAATCAAGAGTATAAGTCGACTATAGGGCATGATGTGTGTGTGTGCTTAAGGCTTTTAACATTCTAATAATTATTATAATACACATCCATAGCCATTCTCTTTGGGAAGTTTTGAGCATGTAGGACTCTTGTATAAGCTTGTGAAATAGAGTTCCAATGAAATGGCTTCACAAATGTGTCATCAAAATCAAGTTCCAACACTATTGTGCAGGCAATTGTGGGGCATTCAGGGTCCTTGTACTTGATCGGGATAGGACCATATAGGACTTCACTGATATTAGTCGCTAAAAACACTTTCTTCGGCATATTGGTCTTCCTCTTTTTTATGCAGGTATCCTTGAGAATTTGGCATAGGCAGGGACCTGTTGGATAGCTTCTAGAAGAGGAACATTCAACTTAATCGGGTTAAACATTTCTAAGATCTTCTCCATGTGCATGCTCTTATTATTCCTAAGCTTATTTGGGAATGGTTCTATAGGTTTATGAACTCTCTCAGCTCTGTTGTCCTTGTCTGAGTCACGTGGACTCGAGCTAGCAGATGGAGAGGCAGAGGTAGAACTGGATGGGGTTGGAGTTGCTAGCTGTGAAACTTAGTTATCCATCTTCTTTCTAGACCTGAGTGTGGACAACATTACACTAGTTAATTTGAGCTTCAAAAATCTGACTAGAGTTCTTTAGGTTGGCTAGAGGTTGACTAGGCAAGTGATCAGTCACATATACTGCATATTTATTGTCACATTCTCATACTTATTATATAATAAACTCTATTTTTAATCTTAATTATTGTCTAATTTATATGTAGGCCCATTGCTAGAGGAAAGGAAAGAGAAACGAGCCCAAAAGCCCATCAAAATTCTGATTTCAGAATTAATTCGAAATCAGAAAATCAGGACAGATCATGGCAAATCAAAGAAGTTGAAAACTAGTTAAAATAAATCTTCCCAAATCAATCAGTTAAAGTCAGAGATCAAAGGCCGTTTTTGTCAAATCCAGGAGCTGAAACCGTAAATCCAGCCGGACAAAAGGGAGCCACATCATACGCCATCCATACCTCTACCTGGATGTGGCCGCAGATCCGCGGCCGTTTGGTGGAGATAAGGGGACCGTTTGCTCCCCTTATCTCCTCACTTCTATCCCCTCTGGATTTTTGCCTATAAAAGGCAGGTTTTGTACTGAAAAAGGGAGCGACCATGCAGAGATAGACTTTAGGCCAGTTTTTCTTTCTTTTTAGTGTAAGTTTTTATTTCTTTTTATGTAATTCAGAGGAGATCAGAGTTTCATAGGAGAACGAGAGTGAAGCTTGTACTGAGAGTAACACCGGTGTAAGTGTTCTTCTTTTCTCTTATTGTTACAAGATTGAATCTATAGTTGCATTTGTAAGTTCTTCTCTGTTTTTGTTTTCTTCTTCTTCCTTTCTACTTTTCTTCTTTTGGTACCAATTGCTATCCAAGTGAGTCTTATAGCATCGAAAGAGCCTTGCCTTTGCAAGTGCCACCGATAGCTCATGATGATGGATTTTTAGTCCCATTCTATATCATTTCATACTTGTATCATCTTGATGATGTAATGTGGAAGAGATGAGAATCAACTCTTATGGGCTATGCGCTGATCGCCTCTACTTCAAGGTAACATCATTGCCATAGATTCAAGGTAAGTATTGGGTCAAAAGAGGTAAGTAATTGTTAACTTTTTTCTTTTAATTTTAGTTTAAATCACCAACACCAACTCTTTTATCACTCTTTTTTAATTTCTTTGTATATATCCATTTCTGTTTTCTCCACCTTCTCAATCTACCGTCTTCTTCCTCATATAACTTTAACTTATTTTTCCTTTTCTTTTAAAGAACTAAAGAAGATCTTTAACCATTGAATGTAACTTAAAAGAGAACTTGCTAAAAAAAGCTTCCAACGCTAGTCTCTCCTTGTGGATCACGGTCCGCATAGCCACTTGCTATAGCGGTAGTCTTGAGTACCTTGCACTACTATTTTAAAAGTTCTGAAATTCTGTATTTTGTGTGCAGCTAAAATCTCAATCAGCAAGATACCCTTAGGTCTCTCACTCAATAAACTAGCTAGCTGACTTATTTAAACTTCTAGTCGAGAGATTGCTTGTACGTGGTTGTTCAAAACTTGTTTGGTGTTTTGCATGAGGGCGGGTGAGTCTTTAAAAAGTTCTACATACTCTTCTCAAGTTCACTGAATCTTCTTTCGGTGGGTTGATTTTGAAAAGAGGAGGATGCTTGATTGGAAAGGAAGTGCTACTGATGGTGCTGGGGATGACCAATAATGAAAAAGTTAGATCACACGGGATTGTTCGACTCCAGGAGAAGTTTGGGTGACTTCTCCGTCCAGAATTGTGTGTTTGCGAGTAGGGGTTATTTGGTTGCCTTGGGTAGGCCGCATTCAGATATTCCGGTGGTACTTGGTGAGCTTGAAATACTGGGCACTCTTCAAAAACATGGTTTAGTGCTTGGTACGTGCAACCCAGATTGTGAATTTGTGGTGGGTTAATTTGATTGGCTGTGGTTGGCTCTTGGTCTCCAATACTTCAAGTCTCCTCATGAGTGTGAAAATCTTTGCTTCTGAAGCAACAGACAATTCTATAGATAAGACTTACCCCTAGAAGTTATGGATTGTGAGTTCCTAGGTTTTTCGGGGCTTCACTGGATGGTTTTCTTGGTTAGATCTTCAAAGAGATCCCATCCCCGATTTTTGTCTTTCTGGAAGAATCCTCCTTATCACATTATTTCCAACAATGTCTTCATTTGGTAATCTAGTCCATCATAGAGTACCTAGCATTACCCCATTTCTCTATACCGTGGTTAGGATATTATGCTAGGAGATCTTTGAATCGCTCAAAGTATCTCCAAAAAGGCTCATTGGGTTCTTATTTAAATTGCATGAGATTTTTCCTAATCAATGCAGTTTTGTGAATCAGGTAGAATTTTTTTAAGAAGACCTTTGACGAAATTCTCCTACGTGGCGATCGAGTCTACAACCAAGTTGTACAACTATTTCTTTGCTAGGTCCTTTAGGGAAAAAAGAAAGAAACGCAGCCTGACGTCGTCGTCTCCTAGTTGAGGAATACGCATCATTAAGTAAACTTCTTCGAACTCCCTAATGAAGAAGTATGTATCCTCAGATTTCATACCATGAAATTTAGGAAGAGTGTTTATGAACTGTGATTTTAACTCAAAATTTTTTCCATTTGCTTCCGGGAGTCTTATGCAATAAGGCAGTGATGTCCAGATAGGGTAAAATCTATCCTGTAATGAGGCCATCACTGGGTTCTGAGGTAGTGGTAGAGAGGTATTTCTGACGAGTCTAGACATGAACGGATCTCTCAACCACTCTTGCATACAGCAAACCACAACAACATTCAGTCAACAATACAATTGAAAATAATAAAAACAAACAAAAGAAAAAGAAAGTCACCAAGCCTAATCTAAGGTTCCTGGACCTAGACGACTCCTAACTTATCGACTACCTGGGGAGATTGTTGCAGGAATCAGACTACTAATTGATTGGCCAGGTAGAGGCAAAACTCGGTGGGAGGTATCCGGGTGTGAGTCTCTGGCCTTAATTACGTCAAACCATGAAGGCTTCGAAGCTTAACCTCTTAATCCTCTTTCCTTAGACACTAATTTCGTAGCAGCATGTTTTTTACAATTCTCACTGGGTTAATCTCTTAATAAGTCCGAGATGTCAATAGGCCAATGTCTATGAAATTTTAATTAAGCTTGGGATTGTGCGTGAAATGGAGAAATATTTTGGGGCTAAGGAAGGAGAATGACCTCCCCACCTTATCTTTTTGTTGGGAATTGCCCTGAGTCAATTTCGTACTTATATGCAATATATTCACAGCAAGGTAACACTTAAAGCGATAAATCACTCAAAGTTTCTAATCCTATTCTAAATGTTATGCACACGTACCTTTTCTCTAGCTCTCTTCAACAGAAATTTAAATGAATTGAATAGACACATGCCCTAAATGCAAGAGTCTACTCTAATTTTTAAATTGACAAAAAATGGATTTCTGTTGAGTTATTACAAAGGTAAAGGTGAAGCATACAAGTGGCTAAAATTTTTAGAAAGCAATTTTGCGTGATTTTCGGCAACCCTAAAGAAGAGCTTTTGTTATTACTTCAATCAAAAAAATTCGCTTTTACAGGATTTTTCTGAGGGCAAATGAATTCTTCGTGCAGTATCTTTGTCCACCAATCTTACTTCCCATTATAGTTAGCTCTTAGCAACTCCTCATGCACACAAAAACAAAGAAAAATCTTTAGTGTTGAACAATAAAGTCGTTCCCTCCTCGGTAACGGCGCCAAAATTCGATTGCTAGAAAACATGCACAAGAATAAGTAAAAGAGTGATGGTCGATGTTACTGCTTTAGCGATTCTACCGTAATAGCGAAGTGGCTATACAAGTCGTATCCACAAACAGGAAGAGCGATGAAAGCTTAAATGCGGCTTCTTTGTTCAAAGTAAAGATGTCTCTTGTTAAAAATAATGAATTTGAAAAGAAAACAAGTATTGTTTTACAAATTGTTGGATTGTTTTGAAGATTGTAAAAGTGATTTTTTTAGTTTTTTTCAAAGGTAAAAATTCATGGCTAACTTTCTACTAATTGCTCCCACTAATCTCTAATTTCTTGAAGATGTAACCTCACAATGGATCGTAAGCAAGCATAAGCTTTATGCATAAGAACTATTTACATTGGAGATCGATTAAAAATTCTTCTCTTCACTTAGCTTTATAAGGCAAAATTTTAACATTTCCTTATCACGATCTGATTGAAGGCGAGAATAAGAAAAGAAACAAGTGCACTATTGGTACCAACAAAGATGAATAGGGATATCTCTAACTTATGAAAATAAGTAGTGTTTACAATCTATAAATCATCAAAAATGATTAAGCATGAAATATGAGAGTAGTAATACATGTAAGTAAGTTAGAGTTAGAACCCTCATATTAAAATGTCATAGCTCTTGTTTGCACAAGGCTTATTTGACACTATTGACTCATTTGGGTTATTAATCAAGTTGTTAGAGATTAGTGGGTTAGTAACTAGTTAGCCATGCAATAGAGAATTTAGCTAGACATGAGTAATAAAAGAAAGGAGAAGAGGTAGATGAGAAAAAAGTTCCACTCATACAAGAAAATAAAAGCAAGTAAAAGCACTAATAAATGAAAAGAAGAAAGAAAAGTATTATTTTTATTAGCATGTCACCTTCTAATACAACTTGCACACACTCTCTCTCTTTCCAAACTATGAACTAAATTAGAGGAAGAAGAAGACAATACAAGAAAACAAAAGAAATACCATAACAAACGAGTTTAAACTCTCTATTCTCTGGATATCTCCTTCTCTGAAAATCCCAGGAGGCATTTGTAGTTACAGGAAGAAAGGCATAGGGGAGACAAAAACCTGGCTCAAAGTATTGGCTCAGAGGAGATAGTACGGCCGTGGAAACATGACAATTGCCGCATTTTCGCGGCTGTCCTGGCGCCGCATGCACGGCGCCGCCTGGCGCCACTTCCTGGTGTGTCCTCCTGGTGGCCCCCCTGTTGGTTTCTGATTTTCTACACCCTCTGTTGTTAGATTCAACTTCAAAAGTCAATGGCTATACTAGGATCTAAAAATCACCAAAAATGGGATTTTTGATCTTCTTCTTCATTCCATATCATGGACCTAAGAACATACAAGAAAATCATTATTAGCAATATTTTTATATAAAATCAATGTGACGGTGTGGTATGAAATGTGCAAGTTTAGATATTAATCAGTGACACGTACTAGGGCCAGGGGTTACACTTCTCCCCACTTTACAAAAAAATTCATCCTCAAAATTTTAATTCATGTGAGAGAACAATATTTACAGCTCCTGAAACCTAAATTTTATGGGCCTACGATGCTTCCACTGCGGCACTCTGACATCTATAACGAACTCAGGGCGGAGAACTAGCACCGCGAGTCAAGGATAGGGGACTGGAATAAAAAAGATGAAGAAAAAGTGAGAAGGAAATCAGAATATTCTGTTTGGCCACAGAAATTAGGGAATAGAAAGAGTCGAGGAATGAATTTCATTGAAATGATATTCTTGTATCTGTAGTTGGAATCCCCTAATTTAGATACAAATTAGTTCTAATCTGATAGCTGGTTGTACTGTTGGTAAGAGCCCAAGCTTTGACTTAGGTGGTTCCCACAACAGGTGTGAACCTAGGCTCTGATACCAAATTGTAATACTCCAGTCCCGCAGGTACGGAGACGCTATGATGACGTATATACCAGAGCGAAAATACCCCACGTATATAGGTTAAGCCTAAGTACAGTAAAATAGATACAATATACACAATAATTCTAACATAAATAAGTACAAGAATACCTGCAAAAGTGGTTAGTGATTATGATAGATATAAAAACAGGAATAAATAAAAAAATATAGACATGATAATAAAGATATTCAAGAATAATATAGGTGATGAGTCTCTTATCTATATCCCATAAAATATCTAGTACTACGATATCTCGAATCTCCAAGCTGGGCACGCAAACTTAGGGTCGTCAGAAAGCGACCTAGTGAGTGGTAAAATGATAGAAGCAGTAATATATACTGTAATAGTATTTACAATTATGATAATATATAATATATGATTCAATAACAGTGATACAATAATATCATACTAACAATCCGTGTAAATAATAGAAAGCTATAATAACACCATAAGAGTGTTAATACCTAGCATGCATGTTATAACGGTGGTACTTTTACAATAATGTACAATATATATTTTATGAAATATGATTTACAAAAGAAAAATATTAATGATGTCAGGGTTCAATTAACTTTCTATTATTATGTCATTGACATGATTTTATTATCTATATGGGTTACCTGATACAGTATTTAGTGAGATAATAATAATATCAATTTGTTTGCGTAACATGTACCAATTTTACTTATTGTATATGTATAGTTTAAACTAATTATAACAATAGCATGAGAAGATTGTGGTTACTGAACATGTCTACATGAAGTGAGCAGAATAATCATACTATAGTGTTATGGTTATATAACAACAATATGTTTAAAAGAAATACATAGAACAGAGAATATATGGAATGCAGAGTATACGTGTATATGAATAGTTCATCTCAACACGAAGTGCTAGAGATACATGGCAATGGATAAGATATTAGGTAATGTAAGAAGTATAAATGGACAGCAAAATACATGTATAGAATACGTCATGTTATTTTATACAATAATAACAATCAGTATCGCCTGATATTTTAATCAATCTCTTATGGTGTCTCATACCACTGACAGTTCATACCGAGCCCGTACTCCATCCGAACCTGTCCGGACATGGCATACGGGTACCATTATCCGAATGAGACAGTGAGCAAATAACAAGCACTCCTGACGTCACTATTATTTATACTTTTTTATTATGTTAATTGGAAACTCAATGGTCAAAGAGCTCTAATCGGGTGGGTGTATCCCGTGCATATTTAGAATCACGGCCTTAAACAGACCCCTAACTGCTAAGATTAGGGCCAGCCCGCAAGGGCTGTAACATGTAACGGGAAACGAAACTCAATGAGCTATAATAAACGGTAACCAGCACTACCTCGTCCCCTGCAGTGGGACAAATATGGATCTTGACATCCACCCGATAAGATCTAGTCAACCGTCCAGCTTTCCCCAACCCCATATTATATTTATTATATTTAAACTCCACAGCATATCAGGAACAATAACACTGCATGGTATATGTAACATGATAATAGAACATGAGCTCTGTTGATAGCATGAAATAAGATAACGGGAAATGAAAAATAAGAGACGTGGGATTCATGTAACCCCCATGGCTTAGATCCACGTGGCACTTAGTTCCACACATCTCATATCAACAGCTCATATATCCCATAACAGGAATATCATATCAGTTTCAGGATTATAGGAAACAAGCATGTAACAGTCATATATAGCAGGGATACAGGAGTATGCTTGTAACAATAAGCCACGTAACAGAAATAGAGGAACAATCAAAGCTTGTATACAAATAAATCCATGTGACAAGTACATATCATAGTAGTGTAGAGTACTCATGCAACGATGATACAGGTATATGAAATACAAGTGTCATGCATTCGTGTAATTAGTGGTACAAGTAAATGTAATAACAGTATTCAGTGTAACAAATGTCTTCATGAAATAACAGTATCCAGATTACTAGAGTGTCCATGTAACAATGATATTAGTATATAGAATAATAGCGTTCGTGTAACAGTGACACTAGCTAATGAAATAACAATATCGAGTATCCATGTAATAGAGTGTCTAGTATAATAGAGTATATGTGTATCAGTGTACATGTAATAGTATCTATGTAACTACAGTATATGAAATAATAGTGTTCAGGAATATGACGTAATAGTGGCCTGTGTGTCAGTGGTTATTCAAGTATGATGACGATGTCAGGGGTTATATATCAGTATTTGTTATAATAACTTCATTATTATTGATCAATATCACAAGTAAATTATATATAATTATCTACTTTCAAACTCTTTACAACCATTGTAAGAATTATTAATTTATTAACTTATTATTTTAGAATGTCATTATCAATAATCCAATAATTACTTATTACCAATATATATAACTAATCCATTTGTAATTTATATTAAATCAATAATCACAATTACATATTATCTTATTAAATATGTTTAAAAAGTAATCGCATATATTTTAATTATCATGATTTACTATTTACATGATTTATTGATAATTTACTAAGCAAATGAATAACTTAATTACATTGCACATGATGAAATATGATTTATATAATAAAACACTCACATTGTTATTACAAATATGTTATAGGAAACAACAGCTCAATGAGCTATAATAAATGTATTTTAGTCTTCTTACAATCGCAATGACTCAAGAATCGTCCAAATCGGACCTAGGATGCTCCAGAAATCACCGAACACTAAAATACATAGAAATTTGGTTAAATATGTAAATAAAATATTAAAATTGTCAATATTCAAAATTATCAGGGGGTTCTACGTAAGTTTACCTTTTAATGGTTTTGAAGCAGGTTTGGGTTGCCACCGGGTCAGGTTTGGATTAAATAACCAAGCCCAAAACTTAAGTGATTGGGATAATGGGTTTACAGGTTTGGGTTTATTGGGTTAACGGATAGGATCCAATAGAGAGAGAGGAGAATAGAGAGAGAAAGAAAAGTGGGGAGCATCCGGGGGAGCGGCGGCCCAGCCGTGGGTGGCCTATGTGGCGGTCTGGCCCGTCGACGCCGATGGGGAAGAGAGGGACGAGAGAGTGAGAAATTAATTTGGGGGGAGAGAGAAAGGAAATAGAGAGAAAAGAGAAGAAAGGAGGGAGATGGTGGTGGGTTGGTGGCTGGCCAGGCCGACAACGAGGCCTGGCCTATGGCGGTTGCCTAGGTAGAGGAGGAGAGGAAGGAGAAAGAGAAGGTGATGGTGTTGATGTTGAGTTGGTTGTGATGGATATGTATGGGTTTTTGCAACACCCCGTACCCAGGATACGTACCCAGATACGTGTCCGAAAATTATTTTGACCATATAGCTCAATTTTCTTCCTGTATGTGTTCATGGTTGTGATTACTTATTTAATTTAGTATCGGATCTGGATTCTCAGACCTAGAGCAAGCCCTGACCCGGACCGGGAACCCGGTACAGCCAGTACCCGATTTGACTTTCTGCTAGTTCGATTTGATCATTTTAGTTTCAGACACTGTTTTCTAATATTTTAAATTTTTCATGATTTTCTGAAATTTTCTAAAATTTTTCTGCAAAATCTTCAAAACCAGTGTCGGTCGGCATCACTGACTGATTCTCAGATTTTTAGTTTTCAAATGGGATCAAATTTTTAAAAACGTCTTTCATGTTACTTCTTAAAATTTTGTTTTCTATATAAATAAATTTTTTGAGATTTTCTAAATTTATCAAAATTTGACCGACTCTGGTGTCGGTCGGTATCGCCGAAAGGTTCCAGGATTTTTAAATTAAAAATTACATTGAATTTCTCAAATCTGATTTCACCAAGCATCTTAAAATAATATTTTCTATTGAGAATTTTTTGGAACGTTTCTGAAACGGTCAAATTTTCGCCCCATTTAAATAATAATATTATTTACCGACAATTTCTTTTCTTACTTTTTCCTTCTCTATTCCCCCACTTTCTACTTTTAGAAATTATAATAAATAAATTAGTTAATAATAAAAATTTTAAACTATTTATTTTCTTTTTTCTTTTTTTCTTTTCTTTAATTTTCTTTCTTTTCTTTCTTTTTCTTTTCTTCACTTTGATTTTCCCCCACAACAAATGCTCAGCCGCCTACAAGCCACCCGCCGCCCGCCGCCTGCAGCAGTAGGGCTGCTGCCGCAGCCCTATCACCCCCCTAATTCATCATTCCATTTCTTCTCCTTCTCTATTAAACCACCAAATTCCCATTTCCTTTTCATTTCAAAAAAAAAATCCAAAAAGCAAACTCCATCTTCAACCAACAAGCAACGCACGCACCCACCCATAGCCGCCGCCTCCACCATCACCACCGCCGTCGCCGGCCACCCCTAGGCCGGCCAACCAACTCCCCCACAACCCCTATTCACTCCACCACCTCCATCAACCTCCAACAACCCTCCACCATCTCCAATTTCACCATAACCCATCACCACCACCTCCCTTCCTCCTCCAAAATTCACCACAACCTCCACCAATTCCACCATTCCAAACACCTCATCATCACCTCCTCCTCCTCCTCTAACTCCCCAACACCACCAATCATCATCACCACCACCACAACCACCACCACCACCAACCACCATCACCACCTCCACCAACCAAACAGCATCAACCAACAACTCCACTCCACCTCTCCCCCCTAGGCCGCGTAGGCGCCTCCCCTCCCCTGGCGGCGCCGGCGGTGGCCGACGGCCACCCCTCCCCCTCCATTATTTCTTCCTTTCCTTCTTTCTTTCTTCTTTCTCTCTTTCATTCTTTCTTTCTTTCTTTTCATTTCTTTCCCTAAATAAACTAACTTTTCCCTCATTTCTAAATTACCCATCACCTCATTTCTTTCTTTCTTTTCATTTCGTCCAGTCTTTCCCCGCTCGCAAGATTCCCTATCCAGCTCGTGAATTATTATCTTTTGTACAATGTACAGTCTACTTTTGTACTACCTGGTGATGTAATATTTATGTAATATTATGTCATAATCTGTGATGACTAAGTACTTGTACTATTTTGCATTAAAATGTATAACACCACGTATTCCGCACTCTGATCCCTCTATATTGTGTTGTATTGATGCTTAACGTACATACGTGATGGTACCATCGCCCTGCGTATGTATGTCGCAGTGACGTCCCCGTACCCGCCGGATCAGAGCGTCACAGTTTTGAAAGTGATGGATCATGGTATAGATAGTTATTGTGGGTGGTGGACCGCCGGAGATGGCGATGGTCTCCGGCGTGGGTCGCCGTAGGGGAGAGGACGGCGGCAGTTGGAGAGGGCGGCATATGAATTGGGTTAAGGGGGAGAGAGAAATGAAAATTAGAAAGAGAGAAGATGAGATAGAGAGATTAATGAAGGGATATATATATATATATATATATATATATATATATATATATATATATATTATATATATATATATATATATATATATATATATATATGAAATCACCTAGAGGGGGGGTGAATAGGTGATGGCTATATGGGAATATGGCAACAATGTGGAATTAAAAATTCTACAAAACAAATTGCTCAAATTAAAGGACTAGCAATAATAAACACAATAAGTATTGCAAGAAATAAAGGAGTTGAGTTTAGAGAAAATTCGAGCAAACGCAAATACAAGTATATGTTTCCGAGGTTCGAGCCACGCTCTACGTCCCCGCCTTCACACTTGAAGGATTTCCACTATTGTTGATCCCACCGGATCTCCAATACAAGGACACACTTGTCCTATCTCTTATGATGCCGCAACACCACTCAGAGCACACTAGCTCGCTTGAGGCCGATGCCTCTACAACTTCGCTCAAGAAGAAAATGATCACACTTGATCACAAATAGCTCACTTAGCACAATCCTATAACCAATATGTAGATGTAGAAATTTGGGATTGTGTAGTGCAAATATCTAGAGTGAAGTAGAGGTATAGGCTTCAAATGGGTGTATGAAAATTTTGGCTTTTGAAAATCTTTTCTCAAAGAAAGCTTGAAAATCTTTTGCAAATTGCTATGAAAATTGTTGTCTAATTGTTGTCTTATCATGTTGAAGTGACCCACTATTTATAGGGGATGAAAAACAGGGTAAGACAGCTAGAGAAATTCGTTGGGATGAGATCCCAACAAAATCTGTCAGAAAATAGAGCTGTTGGAGTATGTCAGACTTTTCTGACAGCTGCCGGTCGACCCGGACGGTCGACCGCCAACGGTCATATTTCTGACCGTTGGGGGACAACGGTCGACCGCCCCGGTCGACCCAAACAAACAGAGAGCACTGTAAGTGCCCCGGTCGACCCGAGCGGTCGGCCGACGTGCACACATGCACAGCGTGCACGTCGGTCGACACGGACGGTCGACCGGCTTCTGTCAGATCTGAAAAATCAGACTCTGCAGAAACCAGAAACTTGGGTTTTGGGTTGGTCGTTTGGGTTGAGGTTTTGGACCTTATAAAAGTAGGAGTATGATCATAAGTCACTACTCTAACATGTTAAAACATTTTGATAAAGATTCTCTTTGATAAAAACTTGTTTTTCCAAAAATCGGTTTTTCCAAAACTTAAAGTTTCTAAAGCTAATTTCCAAAACATGTTAACTCTAAAACTAAGTTGGAAATAGAAATTATTTTTGAAGCCAAATCAAACTAAAATGTGGGTGAGTGACAATCCCATAAATCTACTTCTAACATCTAGGTTTTGACAAAAAGTCTAAAAGAAAAGTAAAAATACAAATCTTGGACTTTTCATTGTCTTTATCTTGACTTGGTCTTTTCTTCAAAATCTTGTTCCCGAAGCTTTCTAATGTGCTTAGCTTGGGAATGCAAATCTTTAGCGGCGTCCAAACTTGTGAGTCTTGATAGTGGAGCCGTCAAATCAACTTGTTTTGATCCTGAAATTCTTTTAAACAAGATTGTTAAATACATAACTAAATATGGTTTGTTATCATCAAAATATTCATCGGGATATTGGGCTAATGACCTTTGGGCCAACAATCTCCCCTTTTTGATGATGACAAAACATATATAGTTATCACAAATATTTTGGGTAGAGACTTCAAATGAAGCTCCCCCTCAACACATGCATATAATTAAATCATACTCAGGCATAGATAAATATCACAAATGATAAATAGCAAGTGATAATCCACAATACACATGTCCATGCCAAAAGGTACTAATGCCAAAATAACACATGTTTATAGACTAAATAAAAACACAACACAAATATATATAAAAAGATGTCCAAACACAATACAAAGATACATGTCCACCATAAAAAATACCAAAAGATGTCCAAACACATAAACACATAATACCAGTACACAAAATATAAGTGTCAAGTACAAATAAAATACAAGTCTCTCTCAATAATTCTCCCCTTTTTGACATCATCAAATAAGGGGAGTCACTTGTCACCAGCAGCATCATTCTCAGAAGAACTCTCCTCAGCATCACCCTCTGCCATCATCTCATCATCATCATCATCATCATCCTCATCAGAAGAAGGATGACCTGCTTCCTCTGGATCGATGCCAGCAACGCCTGGCTGTGGAGGTGGAACAGCAGTAGGGTCTCTGGCAGGAAATGGAGGGCCGGAGGATGGAAGAGGACGAGCAATGGTCGTGGGATCTGGACCAAGCATATCGAATTTCGCAAATAGTGTCTCAAATTGCGAGTCCACGAATCTCATGGCGTTCGCAAAGTAAGACATGTCATTGCGAATTCCCTGGAAGCGCGAGTCCATCTCCGCGCGAAGGGTTGCATCACGCTGCTCAATCCGCTGCTCAATCCAAGACTGGTGCTCCTGGATCTGAGAGCGAATCTCAGAAGAAATAAAGGACTGGAACTCAAGAGATAAAGATGGACCTGGAGCAGAGGAAGTCTCTAGGACAGAAGAGGATCCTGGGGCCGAAGATGACCCTGGAATATCAGCAGGAGGAGCAGGAGGGTGCTCCTGTGCGTGACGACGCATTTGAGCTTGCATCCTCTTCAAAAGAACGCTGTCTAAGTTCACAGCGGGTTGACAGGAACTCTCTGAGGATAAATCAAAACCTAGTCTCTGAAGAAGGTGAGTGATAAGCATCCCATAAGGCAAGTGCCTACTGGGCATGCGGATCTGGTCAGAGGCCATATGAGTAGCAATGAGATGAGGGAAATCAATCTTAATGCCTTTCAGAAGGCAAAAGATGATAAGAGGAACTGGACCCCTAGCATTGCTATACTCACCGGACTTAGGTAAAATGTTATAGAAGATGAATTTAGCAAGAATTTGAGAGGTGAGGGTGAATTTGTTAACCTCCTCATTTCTCACTAAACCGGGGTTGTCATCCCCGTGAATCAAGGTGGAGGCGGTGAGCGCAGACTCACCGTCCGGATAATTAAAATCGCGTAGATCAAAAGTATAGACATCAACTCCTCCAGAGGAGAGATGTAACAAGTCAGCAAATCGTTCTATAGGGATGTCAATATCTCTCCCTAGAACTCGTGATCTAACACGATCTCCCTCAAAAGCATAGTTGGCAAAGAAGTAGTGTACTAGGGATGTGTAGACAGGTTCCCTAATTGCCATAAATAGGTCCAAAGAGTTTCTTTGAGGATGCGGGGAATGCCTAGGTGTTCAAAATCCTTTAGAATGACACATCTCCCTGAAATAACAGATTTCTTAGAGAGTTGAATGAAACGATTTTCAGCAAGATCGTTCACAAAGGGACGTTTAGGTTTAGGAGTGGAGGAAGATGAGGGAACTACAGTTTTTCCCTTCTCAGGCCTAGATCTCTTAGACATTATGGAGAAATTGATGATTTTTAGGGTAAAAAGGTTATGGCTTGATCTAAACAACAAGAAACCTAAAAATCTTTGACAAGGAATTGAGATTCTTAAGTCTAGAGATCAAGATTTAAACTAAAAAGGAGATTTTTACCTGAATATGAGAAACCCAAACCCTAGAACTGGAAATCCTTGAAATCTGTTGGTGAGAAAGCCCTGAGAGTGAAGATCTAACCCACAATGAGAGAATCAAACTTGGTTTTTGAAGTAATTTGAGAGATTTTTAGAGATGGAAATTTTTGGGAGAAAAGGAGAAAGGGGATCGCCGGTCTGTGTGTAAGAGAAATGAGAGAAACAATGATTTAAATAGGCAGATTTAGGGCAGAAATCGACGCACGGTCGACCGGGACGGTCGACCCAGAAAACCCGAGAGCTCTGTAACACAGAGCGGTCGACCGTACGGGTCGGCCGGCAACAGAGAATAAAAACTTGTTCTCTTTCAGGCAAGGACGGTCGACCGGGTTTAGGGCCGATCTGCTGGCTTTGCCCAAAAACTGTGAACAGCAAAAGCCCTAAAAATTAAAAAGGAAATATTTTTATCAAATAAAGTAGAATATATATAACATGCAAGAATCCAACAATGTTTTTAAATCTTCATTAAGTTATCATATCAACCAAAAATATTCACACAAGACATTTTATTTAATTTTCATACAAAAACAAAGTTTTAGAGATGTTGACGCCGAATACCCGGTGAAGGGTTCTGAACTTCATCCTCTTGATTCCTCTTGAATGAGTTGAGTGAAAAGGAACACCTAGAGGGGGGGGTGAATAGGTGTTTGTGCTAATCTAAAACTAAATGCAAAACTAAGTGCGCTAAATGCGGAAGCTAATGCAAATTTTGCAACACACTTAGTACAATCAACAAGTGTAGCCGAATTCCCCGTGAAGGGCTCTGGACTAACTCCTCTTGATTCCCCTTGAATGGGTTGAGGTGCTATGTGAAGCTCTTGTTGATTAGGTACAAGTGAGGCACACACAAACAACCAAGCATATACAAGATATAGCAATGTGAATTATGCAAGGCACAACACAAGCAAATAGATATGATATGAAAATATGAATTATGCTCAACACAAGCAAATATGATATGAATGAAGTATGATGCTTTGCACAAATGTAAAGAGAGAGAGTTTAGAGACAAGTGGATCAAACGTAAACACAATGATATGTTTCGAGGTTCGAGCACCCTTGCTCTACATCCCCGCCTACACCACCGTGTAGGATTTCCAATCCACTATACCGTCCACCGAGGACTCCCACCGAGGGAACCTTCACCGAGAAGGATTTTTACAACAATGGAGTACCTAACTCCTCTCTCAAACAAACACCTCCTCACACAAGAGGGGTAGGCCCTTAGCCAAACAACCACAACAACCAACACCTCTACCGAAGAGGGTTTACAACCAAACTCCACCTCTCACTAGAGGGAGCAAACCAATCACCCAATCACCTCTACCTAAGAGGGATACAACAAGAATAAGGGTGTTTACAACAAGTGGTTCCAAAAACCACAAACTCAATCTCTCTTTCTTTTCTCTTTTCTTTTCATAAAAACAAGATCCTAAATAGATTAGGATAGGTGATAGCTCAAGTGTGGAAACTAGGTGTTTTTGGAAACAAGCAACAAAGAAAAACTACTTGGGAAATCTCTTGAAGATGATAGAAAGTGAAATCCAATTCAATATCCCAAAAGCCTAATTTTCTTTGATTTTTCAAAAACCCAAAACAATAAAGATGAAATCTTTTTAGCACAAAAACTATTTTGAAAACTTGTTTAAACACTAGAGAAACACTGAAATTTTTCTTCTTGAAAACCTTAACAAAACAGCCCAAGAGATGGGGTATATATAGCCCCAATACAAAACTAGCCGTTAGAGCTGAGCTGGCAGCTCTGACAGGCAACGGTCGACCGGCCCGGTCGACCGCTAACGATCAGAAATATGACCGTTGGGCAACAGTGGTCGACCGGCCCGGTCGACCGAAACAAACAGAGAGCTCTGCTCTCAGACCGGTCGACCGTCCCGGTCGACCGTCCCAATGGCTCCAAACGTGCACAGAATTATGCACGTCGGTCGACCGGCCCGGTCGACCGACCTCAGCCTTAGTCAACTAGTCAGGCTACTAGTCGACTTGGTTGAAGCCTGGAACAAAAACTGGGTCAGAAAAACTGGGAAAATTATTTTATAAAATATTTTAACACTTCTAAAAATCACCAAAAATAGTTTTATCATTTTATATGGAAACACAAACTTGTGATAAAAATTTCAAGACATATATCAATCATATCAATTCATTTTTGTGTCTTGCCAATTTTATCAAAACCAACACTTGTATTTTATCAAACTTGATTTTTAACACATGAATAGGGATATCAAAATAAGTTTGTTTTAGCAAGTTAAACCATGTATGTATATCTAGAATATATCTAATATACATAGAAATAAAGTAAACTTGTTTTGATCTACTATTCATGAAAACCAAATTCAAAACATGAAAACGTGTGTGTTGTGCACTTGAGCATATCAACTATACTAAGCTTTACAAATTGGATCTAAAAACACACTATCTAAACTATGGATACCTAAGTCTTCTTGACGATCTTCATCTTCAAGTAGACTTGCTCCAAAACTCCATCCATGGGCCAGGCAATGTGTGATCTTGACGCTTTGGCCCTGGAATCAACATGGAAAGCTTCTAAACACCTTATTGAAGCTAATCACCAACTAATATCTTGGTTAATGATCTGAAACTTAAACAACACAAGATTATTAGTAAACATAACTACATGAGTTAATCATCATCAAAACTAGAGTGAAAGGCCTTTGGGCCAACAATCTCCCCCTTTTTGATGATGACAAAACTCATGGAGTTATATATGCATGGATTAAAGTTAAGCTTCAAAGAAGCTCCCCCTTAACTCATGCATAGACATAAATAATAAGATATGGAAATGAAGCACATGAATATGTATGCAAGTATGGAGATAAAACATGCAACAAGCATAAATCAAAATCTTTTTCTCCTATTTGCAATACAAGAACATATATGCATAAATAATAAGGAAGACAAATACTTCTCCCCCTTAAGCAATGAAAACATGCATATAAACTCAAATACTTACTTCTCCCCCTTTTTGTCAATCATCAACAAAGGGTTCAAAGTAAAATCAAATCAAACAAATTTTTCTCCCCCTTTTTGTCAAACAAAAAGATCAAGAAGGGGTTACTATAAACAACATGATATCAATAGATAAATATGTCAATGAAGCATCTTGATATCAATTGAAAATAAATAAAGATCAATAGATGTTATATGCTATATACATTCATGAAGAGGAAGACGCTAAGTTAGCTTCCCTACACATATGCATTACATGAAGGAGGGATGTTAAGCCCTAATTCACATAACACACATTATGTAATGCATAAGAGGAGATGTGAAGCTCCCCCTACACACGTGTACCACATAACGAAGAGATGTTAAGCTCTTCAATACAAGATACACTCATCATGAATCTATATGCATATAGTCAATACAAATCAAACAAAATTTTTAGATACCAATTTTAAGCAAAAACACATGAAACATCTTGATATCAATTGAAATTAAACATAATAAATTTTGAATGTTTAAACAAAATTTTGATACCAATTGTAAAAAAAATTTCATATTAACCATATGATACCAATAAGAAATTTTCAATCATAAGGTAAGGGAGTGGGAAACACATACCAATTGAAGAATCACCAATTGAAAGACAAAATTAAATTTTCTCCCCCCTTATGAAATACCAACTAAAAAGATGCAAGGGCTTGATACCAATTTAAAAGTAATCAATTGAAACAAAATTGAAGCTCAAGCACTAGCATAGACAAGATTTTGTGAAAAATTTATATCTTAAGCACAAATAAAAGTGTATGAAATAGAATGAGTACCAATCACCAATAGATGATACCAATTGAAAATATACATACACAATAAACATATGAGTATACAAAAAGATCAAAATGATACCAATTGAAAGAGTTCAATGATACCAATTGACATAGCAATAAGTTCAAGTGTATACATCATATTACAATACCTCCCAATCAAGGTTCAAGTTTTAAATGATTTTCATTTTAAAGCATACAAGACCATGATCTCCCATCCATCCTCCCATAGAAGGTAGGGGTTTTCAAAAATAGATTTGAAAATGTAGTATGTTTGAAAATCTCTACCATAGTGAAGAATACGAACTAGTTATAGGAAAAACTTTTAAACTAGTACGAAATCCTTCAAGCAAGGAATACAACAAAATAGTTTTTCATGAAATAAGAAATCCACATGAAAATCAACACTCTAATCCAATTAAGCACAATTTTTGACTCATGAAAACAAAACATGAGCAAGCGATAAAAGTGAATGTACATATAAAGTGTGAATATCATAATCATGAAAATACGAAAATCATCAAAACTTATTTAATCTTCATGGCATATGTATGTCTAATACAAACTATAGTATACATACATATCCAAAACACAACGAGTCCACTATTTATATATGCATGAAGGCACGTGGCTCAAAAAGGATAAACATGTATATCTAATAGTTTGGACAAGATAGACATATACATGAAGTTAAACAATTAAACACAAAATCAAGAAAAACTGAATCTTCATCAAAACAAATTTCATTTCAAGGTATATGTATGAATTGTCAACATAATAAGTATACATACATATCCTTAAACACAATTGAGTCCATATATAGATTTACATGAAAGGCAAATGACTCAAGGGGTATACATGTATATCTTAAAGTTTGGCAATACAAACATATATATGAAGTGAAAAACTCATAAAACAAATTCAAAAATGAGAATACAAGTTTAAAATGTATGAATCATCAAAACTAGACTATACTAGCACATCTAATGGGTTCAAATAAGCATTCAAGCCCAAACATATATAAATTTATTTGTGGCCCACTATATGCACAAGTATATAACTAGTCTTAATGAAAACTAACATCTAAACATGTAATCAACACATGAAGTATCAAAAACAAATATAAAAATCAACATGATAAACTTAAACATGATTATTATGAATATCCTCATGTTATTAGAACTATGATATACGCAATAGCAACCAAATAGAGAGAACACAAATGAATTTATCCATATTAAACATGGGTGTCTCAAAATAACTAAACATGTATATCACAAGTCTAATAAGCATGACATTTTCATACTAATCACTAAACAATGAAACATGCTATGAAAGATATACATGGAAAGCATGTAAACAATAAATAAGGAGTTAGAGATTCGATACCAAAACCAATGAGGGCACCGCTCTAGTTCTCCAAAACAAAGGTGGTCCTCTCCACCAAACTTTCCCTGAAAGTGATGCATCCATTTGATTTCCTTTAAGTCCGGAACGCATCCACTCCAAGGTGTCATCACTCTCACGTCATGTGAGAGCCCACACCTACATCAAAAACAATAGGAGGGGTGGTCTTTGGTACCCATATCTTCTTGGGTCCATGGGGGTTAGTACCTTCTCTAACCCAAACAAACTTCTTTGCTAAATTCTCAACATGTAAACGATCATAGCAAAATTTAGTAAGATGGCCTTTTCGGCCACAATGTGTACATGTGTACATATGAGCATACATGTGTTGATGGTGTCCGTGTGGAGCATGTGTATGCCGTGGAGGGTGTGCATGCATAAAAGTTGGAACTTGTTTCTTACGAACCAAGGTTTTCAAGCGTGTGTGGTTCATGGCACATTGGCTCATAGTGGAGCCCAAACAATCTACTCTCTTCTTTAACATACAAATATCATCATTGATCCTAGAAGAAGAGGTACATGCATTAGGTAGACTAGATGAAGAAGCTACACTAGCATGGCAAACATGTGCATCCATCTTATTTTGCAAAACAATGTTTTTCTTTAAACACACATCTAAATCATTTGAAATAGAAATAATTTTATTTTTCAAATCAACATTCTCTTTTAAAGCAAAATCAATTTTTGAAGACAAGTTTTCATTTTTCTTCAAAATAGCATGGCAATCATTTTTAGACTTCAAAAAGTTATTTTCTTTAAGTGCAAGATCAAGTTGAGATTTTAATGAATCCCTCTCATTAGCAATCTCCTCTTTCTCTTGCAAAACAACATCAAGTCTAGAATGTAAACTCTTATTTTCTTTTTCAATTTCTAGACTTTTCTTTTTCAAAATCTTATACTTTTCTATTAATTTTTCACACACAATAGAAAGTTCTTCATTCAAAGCATGGGCATCAATATGATCATTTGAAGAACTAGCATCATCATCACTATCTAAGTGGGTTTCTGATTGTACCTCAAGGGAGTCATTCCCTTGGACCATATAGCATTGTTGTAGCTCAGATTCTCCACTAGATTCTTTCTCTTGTTGAATTTGTACTTGAAGCTCGGAGGTGGTGATTGTTGTCAATTTGTTCCACACTACAAAAGCGGAATCAATGTTAGAAACACATAAAAGATAATCTTTAGATAAAGTGCTTCTAATGGCCTCTAGGGCTTGTGCATTGGCCACTATATGATTGCGATCACTAAGGAAGGATTCCTTGGTAATAGCAAGATAAACTTTATGACCTAGGGTTTGTAAATAAACGGTCATCCTAATCTTCCAAACATGAATGTTGGAAGGGTCATACATAGGTGGGGTCATGAAGGCCATGGTAAACTATATGAGTGTGCAAACAAGCAAATGCAAACAAGATTAGCCTAAAATGAGGATCTTTAACTCTAGGTTGTTAGACCCAAAATCAGAGCACTTGGCTCTGATACCAATTGAAAAGGGAACACCTAGAGGGGGTGAATAGGTGTTTGTGCTAATCTAAAACTAAATGCAAAACTAAGTGCGCTAAATGCGGAAGCTAATGCAAATTTTGCAACACACTTAGTACAATCAACAAGTGTAGCCGAATTCCCCGTGAAGGGCTCTGGACTAACTCCTCTTGATTCCCCTTGAATGAGTTGAGGTGCTATGTGAAGCTCTTGTTGATTAGGTACAAGTGAGGCACACACAAACAACCAAGCATATACAAGATATAGCAATGTGAATTATGCAAGGCACAACACAAGCAAATAGATATGATATGAAAATATGAATTATGCTCAACACAAGCAAATATGATATGAATGAAGTATGATGCTCTGCACAAATGTAAAGAGAGAGAGTTTAGAGACAAGTGGATCAAACGCAAACACAATGATATGTTTCGAGGTTCGAGCACCCTTGCTCTACATCCCCGCCTACACCACCGTGTAGGATTTCCAATCCACTATACCGTCCACCGAGGACTCCCACCGAGGGAACCTTCACCGAGAAGGATTTTTACAAAATTGGAGTACCTAACTCCTCTCTCAAACAAACACCTCCTCACACAAGAGGGGTAGGCCCTTAGCCAAACAACCACAACAACCAACACCTCTACCGAAGAGGGTTTACAACCAAACTCCACCTCTCACTAGAGGGAGCAAACCAATCACCCGATCACCTCTACCTAAGAGGGATACAACAAGAATAAGGGTGTTTACAACAAGTGGTTCCAAAAACCACAAACTCAATCTCTCTTTCTTTTCTCTTTTCTTTCCACAAAAACAAGATCCTAAATAGATTAGGATAGGTGATAGCTCAAGTGTAGAAACTAGGTGTTTTTAGAAACAAGTAACAAAGAAAAACTACTTGGAAAATCTCTTGAAGATGATAGAAAGTGAAATCCAATTCAATATCCCAAAGCCTAATTTTCTTTGATTTTCCAAAACCCCAAAACAATAAAGATGAAATCTTTTTAGCACAAAAACTATTTGAAAATTTATTTAAACACTAGAGAAACACTGAAATTTTTCTTCTTGAAAACCTTAACAAAACAGCCCAAGAGATGGGGTATATATAGCCTCAATACAAAACTAGCCGTTAGAGCTGAGCTGGCAGCTCTGACAGGCAACGGTCGACCGGCCCGGTCGACCGCCAACGGTCAGAAATATGACCGTTGGGCAACAGCGGTCGACCGGCCCGGTCGACCGAAACAAACAGAGAGCTCTGCTCTCAGACCGGTCGACCGTCCCGGTCAACCGTCCCAATGGCTCCAAACGTGCACAGAATTGTGCACGTCGGTCGACCGGCCCAGTCGACCGACCTCAGCCTTAGTCGACTAGTCAGGCTACTAGTCGACTTGGTTGAAGCCTGGAACAAAAACTGGGTCAGAAAAACTGGGAAAATTATTTTATAAAAATCTTTTAATACTTCTAAAAATTACCAAAAATAGTTTTATCATTTTATATGGAAACACAAACTTGTGATAAAAATTTCAAGACATATATCAATCATATCAATTCATTTTTGTGTCTTGCCAATTTTATCAAAACCAACACTTGTATTTTATCAAACTTGATTTTTTAACACATGAATAGGGATATCAAAATAAGTTTGTTTTAGCAAGTTAAACCATGTATGTATATCTAGAATATATCTAATATACATAGAAATAAAGTAAACTTGTTTTGATCTACTATTCATGAAAACCAATCCAAAACATGAAAACGTGTGTGTTGTGCACTTGAGCATATCAACTATACTAAGCTTTACAAATTGGATCTAAAAACACACTATCTAAACTATGGATACCTAAGTCTTCTTGACGATCTTCATCTTCAAGTAGACTTGCTCCAAAACTCCATCCATGGGCTAGGCAATGTGTGATCTTGACGCTTTGGCCCTGGAATCAACATGGAAAGCTTCTAAACACCTTGTTGAAGCTAATCACCAACTAATATCTTGGTTAATGATCTGAAACTTAAACAACACAAGATTATTAGTAAACATAACTACATGAGTTAATCATCATCAAAACTAGAGTGGAAGGCCTTTGGGCCAACATTGAGGTGCGCAATTGCCATCTCTAATGTATTTGCTTGAATATGAAATTTTTACAAAATTATTTCTAGTTTTGAAAATACAATGTGTATATATATAGATATATATAATCTAGGCTAGACATGTGGACATACAGTAAACATGGTATAAAAGATAAGATATACAAACATGGCATATACACAATCATGATAGAGATGTAGGTTTACACTAGCATGTATCAATGTAGCATAAAAGTAAACTAACACTCCTACACATGTGTATATAAATAACCAAAATTAAAAACTTTTAAATAGAGAGGTTACCAAGCAAGGGCAATCTCCAAAATAGGTGCCTCCATGATAGCGATGCAAGCGATGTGTTCTTTGAGCTTAGTTGCATCCACCATCCGGGCACCGTTTCCCCTAAGTCTTGGAGGAAGAAGTTCCACCTGTATCATTTAATTTGGTGGGTCTTTTGGTACCCATGTCTTTTTGGGTCCTTTTGGATTAGTACCGGGACGAACCCAAACATATTTATTGTTCACATTATGTTTAGCAAAACAAAATTTTTCTAGATGGCCTTTGCAGCCACAATGCGTGCAAACATAAATTCTACCACTACCATACATGTATGCATGCTTATGTGAGTGTGCATGTTTTCGTGCATGTGTATGATGAGTGTGTTTCCCTTGGGTTACTCCCTTAGGAAATCTAGATGCAAATTTATTTAAATCAAATGCACATTTTTTAAGAGTTGAATCTAAAATATCAACCCGTTTTTGAATTTCCAAAAATTCATTTTTGTTACATGATGCAATGGGGGTTTTCCCTTTACAAGCTAGTTTATATAAATCAATTTTTAGATTCTTAAAAGCCTTAGTTAAATCATCTTTTTCTTTAACTACAATATCAATTTTATTTTTCAAAGTATCATTTTCCCTTTTTAACTTTTTATTATGAGATTGAGAAATCTCATATCTATGTTGTAACTCTTCAAAAAATTGAGCTAACTCATCCATTGTTAACTCATCATCATCTATAGAGTTGTCAAGAGTTACCTTAGATGCATCCTCCCCATGTGCCATGAAGCACATGTGCGCGGCGTCGATTTCCTCTTCGGATTCTGACTCCGTGTCATCCCAAGTGGCCACCATGGCTTTCTTCTTCTTTGGCCCATTCTTGGAGGTTGTGGCTTGGAGAGCGGGGCAATCGGCTATGAGATGTCCGATCTTCTTGCAATGGAAGCAAGGACCGGGCTCCTCTCTTTTCCTTTCAAATTTTCCTTGAGGTTTTCCTCTTCGGAAGTTGCTTTGCCTCCCTTTCTTGTAAAACATTTTGCCCACCTTCCGGATGAGCATGGCGAAGTCCTCATCGCAATCTTCCGATGAGTCATCCTCTTCATGGATGGTTGGAGTGGCTTTGAAGGCGAGTGCTTTCTTCTTGGGCGCCTCCCTTTCTTCTCTTACTTTCATCTCCATCTCATGCGTCTTGAGATTTTCGATGAAACCGGAGAAGTCCATCTCCTCCCTATCGTTGAGTTCCTTGAGGGTAGTAGCCTTTACTTCCCATGCTTTGGGAAGAGCTCTAATGACCTTTCTTATCTTTTGGTCATTGTCGATTGCGTCACCTAGAGAAGATAAGTATTAGTAATCTTGGTGAAACGCGTGAGCATGTCATCAATGCTCTCATTATCAAACATATAAAAGTTCTCATATTGAGAACGCAACAAGTCAATCTTAGATCTTTTGACTTGTGACGTTCCTTCATGAGTCACAATAAAAATGTTCCAAACTTCAAATGCGGATTTGCAATTAATGATGCGAGATAAGTCATCCTCATTTAAGGCTTGGGTTAAGGCATATTGGGCTCTTGCATTAGCTTCATAATCCTTGGAGGTATCCTCGGACCATGAGCTCTCATCGGTGAGAGGTTCTACAAATTCTCTAGTTATGGCCCTAGCTACTCTAACACCTAGGGACTTTAGAAAGAGGTTCATCTTGACCTTCCAAATAGGGAAGTTCAAGCCATCAAACTTAGGTGGGGACTTGATGTTAGAAAAGTCAAGTGATGCCATGGGAAATGAGTAAAATGCACAATATATGATGAATGCAACAAATAATATAGCCAATGACAAGGATCTCCCTAAGGTGGTTAAACCAAATTGTAGGGTTAGGCTCTGATACCAATTGAAATCACCTAGAGGGGGGTGAATAGGTGATGGCTATATGGGAATATGGCAACAATGTGGAATTAAAATTCTACAAAACAAATTGCTCAAATTAAAGGACTAGCAATAATAAACACAATAAGTATTGCAAGAAATAAAGGAGTTGAGTTTAGAGAAAATTCGAGTAAACGCAAACACAAGTATATGTTTCCGAGGTTCGAACCACGCTCTACGTCCCCACCTTCACACTTGAAGGATTTCCACTATTGTTGATCCCACCGGATCTCCAATATAAGGACACACTTGTCCTATCTCTTGTGATGCCGCAACACCACCCGAAGCACACTAGCTCGCTTGAGGCCGATGCCTCTACAACTTCGCTCAAGAAGAAAATGATCACACTTGATCACAAATAGCTCACTTAGCACAATCCTATAACCAATATGTAGATGTAGAAATTTGGGATTGTGTAGTGCAAATATCTAGAGTGAAGTAGAGGTATAGGCTTCAAATGGATGTATGAAAATTTTAGCTTTTGAAAATCTTTTCTCAAAGAAAGTTTGAAAATCTTTTGCAAATTGCTTGAAAATTGTTGTCTAATTGTTGTCTTATCATGTTGAAGTGACCCACTATTTATAGGGGATGAAAAACAGGGTAAGACAGCTAGAGAAATTCGTTGGGGTGAGATCCCAACAAAATCTGTCAGAAAATAGAGCTGTTGGAGTCTGTCAGACTTTTCTGACAGCTGTCGGTCGACCCGGACGGTCGACCGCCAACGGTCATATTTCTGACCGTTGGGGGACAACGGTCGACCGCCCCAGTCGACCCAAACAAACAGAGAGCACTGTAAGTGCCCCGGTCGACCCGAGCGGTCGGCCGACGTGTACACATGCACAGCGTGCACGTCGGTCGACCCGGACGGTCGACCGGCTTCTGTCAGATCTGAAAAATCAGACTCTGCAGAAACCAGAAACTTGGGTTTTGGGTTGGTCTTTTGGGTTGAAGTTTTGGACCTTATAAAAATAGGAGTATGATCATAAGTCACTACTCTAACATGTTAAAACATTTTGATAAAGATTCTCTTTGATAAAAACTTGTTTTTCAAAAATCGGTTTTTCTAAAACTTAAAGTTTCTAAAGCTAATTTCCAAAACATGTTAACTCTAAAACTAAGTTGGAAATAGAAATTGTTTTTGAAGCCATAAATCAAACTAAAATGTGTGTGAGTGACAATCCCATAAATCTACTTCTAACATCTAGGTTTTGACAAAAAGTCTAAAAGAAAAGTAAAATACAAATCTTGGACTTTTCATTGTCTTTATCTTGACTTGGTCTTTTCTTCAAAATCTTGTTCCGAAGCTTTCTAATGTGCTTAGCTTGGGAATGCAAATCTTTAGCGGCGTCCAAACTTGTGAGTCTTGATAGTGGAGCCGTCAAATCAACTTGTTTTGATCCTGAAATTCTTTTAAACAAGATTTTAAATACATAACTAAATATGGTTTGTTATCATCAAAATATTCATCGGGATATTGGGCTAATGGCCTTTGGGCCAACAATATATATATATATATATATATATATATATATATATATATATATATATATATTGTGTAGAGAGAGGGAGGGGGGGTGGGAGAGTCAGTTGGGAAGGCTTGCCGCGGAGGAAAAGGAGAAAGATTAAGGAAGAAGTAGGTTTAATATTATTTAATTAATATTATATATTTGGGTCAAATTTTGACTAGTTCCAAACGATTCTCAAAATTCTATAAAATATTAGATATTACTTGGAGGAACAATGTGAAATCAGATTCCATATATTCAGTCTGATTTACAAATTAAAAATCCTGAAATCGATTGGTAATACCGGTCGACACCGGTTTGACCCGATTTTTTATTAATTCAGAAAAGTTTCCAAAATACATGAAAGTAGAAAATATGATTTTAAAACACAATTTGAAAACAAATTCTAAAAATTTAGCTCTGTTTGTGAATTAAAAATCATAGAGCCGATTATCAGTATCAGTTGATACCGAATTCGGAGATTTTCCAAAATAATCCAGAAAAAATTCCAGAAAATTCTGAAAAATCTAAAATATTAAAAAATAATATTTGAAACTGAAGCCGGTTCAATCTGACTACAAAGAAGATCACAACAACTTATACGTCGTATTAAATTCTGATACGGTAACACGTACATTATCGGGCTCAGTGATTATACAGCGAGGGAGGGGGAAGCGGGCGTGGAGAACGGCGATGGGATCGTCGTAGAGGAGGAGAGAGGACGGCGGGAGTAAAGGGGACCGCGGCAGAGGAGAGAAAAGCCCATATAATTTTTATCAATAAATAAGAATATTTTAAACTTTTCACAAAGATAAATGTGCTCATTCAAAAATATTGAAGAGTGATTTTTTTCGATGGATTTCTTGATCAATACTCTAGGTGTCTTTATTCGCACTCGCTGGTGTCTTTATTCGCACTCGCTGGTACTGTGACCGACTCGACCTGTGGACGGAAATGCCGTTGGGGTTTTCAAATTTATTACGATGATGGGTCCCACGTGATCATGGGCACTAGCTTGGCCCCGTTCTCAGAAGATTCATTCAATGCTTCTGGCTTTGTTTTGGACCTTGTGTTACTTATTTATGGCTTTTTCCTTTTAGAAAAGAATACAGAAAAATTGTTTTATGGTTGCTTTCAGTGCAAATTTAACGGACCCCATGAAGGGACGTTTCCCTAATTGACAGGCCGGGCCCATAAGGGCATCTCACATTTCTAATCTTTTTGTCTTTAAGATAATGGATTTTCTTTTTATTTAGAAAAATAATAATAATCTCTCCTCTTAAAAAGAAAGAAACACTCCCATGGCCCTTATTTTTTCTGATTATATTTTTTTGCCCTTTTCTAGTGTTTTTTAATAGTTTTTTAACACATGCAAATGCAAATTGATGGTGCACTCATATAAAAATATATAATTTTTTGTGACTTTTAAGACATAATTGAGCTGTTGCACACACTTTTTGTTTTACATCTAACATTGCTTTCTTTACAAATTTTTATAAGTAATTGATAATTTTTGTCTTTAGGGTGTTATATCTTTGTATTAAATGAGACTATTTAATAACACGACTAAAGTAAACGAAAACAGCAAAGGTAGGAAAAGATGATCATAAAATTAAGACGTAACACATGTAAGTAATACCACTTCGTTTTCAACCCGATCCCCATTGAGAACAAAAAATGTGCTTTCATTCATTCTATCGAGACAAAGAGAAGACAGAAGAGCTCTACATGTGATTCCAATGACAAGAGTTGACGCTCATAAATTGCGAGGTAAGCTCGAGGCCGAGCTATTGACTCAAGGGGATATGATCCTAACACCCGTCCAAGTTCAAGGTTGTGAGGTTCAAGGTCACTCTGATTCTCACAACGATCTCATAAGAGGAGAAGGCGATGTTGAGAGAGACCACACAAAGATTTTTGTTCTTAGATCTCAATCTAAATAAGACTTGTCTGACCAGAAAGAAGTTCACCGATTTTCTTCACGGTCATCGGTTCAAACACCGTCTCGTGTACATTTCTTTTTCCCCGATGTGGTGTCAGATTTGCTCCCCGGAGATCGTCGATGAATCCTGTCAGGGATTGAGTTAATCAGAAAAAAAGAAGATGAAAATGATAATGAAAAAAAGAAACAAGTTCACCAAACATTAGAGGTGTTTGGAATGGAGCATGCAAAGAAGAGGGAGATGTAGCTCCCAAAGAGAGAGAGTATGCCACAATGAAGTGGTAGTAAAATAATATTTTAGGTTGATTTTACTGGACTTATGAGTGCTATTTTGGTCTTAGATTTATCTATAAAATTAAATTATTGTTCAGGGTTTTAGAGCATCTCCAAGAGTTTTCTTGAAGATTCCTTATTTAGGGAAGTGGAGGAGGCTAAGAGACTATTAAGAAATTATTGATTTCTAATTGTACTCTCTTAAATGTCCCCTCCGTCCTTTGTTTTAAAATTTTATGTTTTGAATGAGATTTTTATTTATTTAATAAATTGTAATAAGTAAATTTAATTAAATATTTTATCTATTAATTAATTATTAAATATTAAATTTGTATTAATTAATTATTAAATTTTAATAATTAAAATTTTCATGTATTAAATTGGTATTTAATAATATATTAAATATTAATTTATATATTACTTTATATATTAATTAAATTTACTAAAACCTATTAAGAAAAAATAAAAGATAGCTAAAAAGGCTGCGAAGACATTTTGACCTCCTCAAATTCAAAAGACATTAATAGAGACTTGAGTTGAGAGTGGGAAAAACTTTGATGATCCCTTGGAACACAAACCTTCAATATCTCTTAATTTGTTAAAGGGGGCCCGATTTTTTGGCCCCTTAAAGATGATCTTGGAAGCATCAGTTGTGCGACATATTATATATATTAAACGTTAACTGTCATTTCAAGGACTACAGCTTTGACGGCTATATGCTATATGCTTAGCTTATTTAAAGATATAAAGATGATTTTGTCTTAATTCAATTAAAGAAATTGGATTTATGTATATGCTGAAGGACTTGCACCATCTCAAATAGCTAGCTTTCTAGGTGGAGTTGTCCCAAATTTTTATATATTCAAGATTATCCTTATGTGTAGCCGATGTGGGACTCTATTTGTTCGAATCAAATCCCAACAATCCCCCTCGAATAAAAAGTCTCCCTTCAAGCTCAACTATCTGTACACCAGAAGATCAAATGCTCTATCGAGATACAATTTCTTCATTGCGTGGAAAGAGGGCACACCTTACGTGAAGCACCAATTGCAGCGTCGTGTACACCACTACCAAATTTCTCGATAGGCCAACTAGCTTTACGGGGGCCTACTGTGTCTTTTTGCGCCATTAGTGATCAGGCTCATTGCGCTTTTTGCGCCATTAGAGGGATCGACATCATCGAACATCACCCACACACACAACTAAGTTCGGGGCATGGCTCTGATACCAATTGAAGGACTTGAGGCACCACCCAAAAGACTAGCCTTCTAGGTGAAGTTGCCCAGATTTTTATATACCTAAGCCGATGAGGGATTCTATTTATTCGACCCAAATCCCAACATATGTTACTCATGAGTGCAATGTCCAGAATATATAAATCTTGCAATTAGATAATATGAAAACTACAACAACAACAACTAAGCCATTTGTCCCAAGTATTTTGGGTAGGCTACATGAACCAAAAGAGAATTACGCCGGATCGGGCACATGGATCAGCTTTCTTCACTCATTCCTATCAAGCAATATGTCTTCACTAAGACCTTTAGCCTCTGTATCTTGGCGTATTACCTCCATCCATGTTTTCTTCGGTCTCACCTGCACTCTTTTAACTTGCCCTAAATTGATAAGCTCTACTCGTCGGACTGACGCATCTGTAGGTCTACGTCGCACATGACCAAACCATCGAGGGCCGTTTTCTCTCATCTTCTCTTTTATAGAGGCTACACCTATCTTAGTACGAATATCCTCATTTCTCACCTTTTCTCTCTGCGTGTTACCACACATCCAACGAAGCATGTGCATCTCTGCTACACTCATCTTCTGAGCATGATGTCTCTTTATATCCCAACATTTTGTGTCATATAACATAGCTGGCCTAACAGCAGTCCGATAAAACTTTCACTTCAGCCATAACGAAATGTTACGATCACATATAACTTGTAACACCCCGCTCCCGGAATACGTACTTAGTTGCGTATTCAGATTTCTCGATCGTATTTTTTGATTTACTTCCTATATTTATTTTGTATTATGAATTGTTTATATGATTGTTTTATCTTGGATCCGGATTCGTGGACTCGGATTCAGCCCTATTCTGAACCAGGGACCCAATCTCAGGTTATTACTCGATTTAGTCTTTCTGGTATTCCAATTTGACCGATTTCAGTTTAAACATCATTTTCTAATATTTTAGATTTTCTATGATTTTCTTAAATTTTCCAGAATTAAATTGAAATCTTCAAAACCGGGGTCGACCGATACCGCTGACCGATTCTCGGATTTTTAATTTACAAACGGAGTTGAATTTTAAGAAACGACTTTCCTGTAACTTCTTAAAATCATATTTTCTATCTAAATACTTTTTCTGAGAATTTTCTGAATTTATCAAAATTCTACTGGATTTGGTGTCGGCCAGTCTCACTGGTTGATTCCAGGAATTTTAATTTATAATTGGAATCAAATTTCTGAATTCCGCTTTCATATTACTTCTTAAAATTATATTTTCTCTTTTCTGTCATTTTCTGAGATTTTTCAGAATTTATCAAAATCCGGCCGACCCGGTATAGACCGGTATTGATGGTTGACTTCAGGATTTTTATTTTGAAAATGAGATTGAATTTCTGAAAATCGATTTCACCAAAAATATTTTTATAATATTTATTATTTTTGAGAATTTTTGGAAGCTTTCCAAGCTACTTTATTTTTTGGACTTTTCCGGAGTTTTCGGTGTTTTCCCAGATACCGGAATAGTGCCAGATATTTTTCCACTTTTCTCTCTCCTCGCTAGACGCGAGTTTCACCAACCTAGGATTCTGCATTTAATGCAGATATCCTCTCCATGCTGCATTTAATGCACTGCTAATCAATTCCAATCAAGTCATTATGACTTTTGTCCTTTTGTTAAACGCAGCCTTTTTGCATCTTCCCTGGACGCGGCTTTAATTCCCGCGTTTGGCTCATTTTGGCCTAAACGCAGGTTTGAGGGCTGCGTTTGGAGAGGGAAACACAAGTTCTCTTTTTATGTTTCTTTGCTTTGAAAAGTATGCACATTATTATATTCATTCCTTTACCTTTATATAAACCCCACTCCCTTCTCTCTCTTCATTTATTTCTTCTCCTCCTTCTTTGCTTCCTGCAAGCATGCAACAGAGAATGAAATGGCAGCCCCATGAGCCCCTTGCTCTCTCCTTTGGCTAGCCATTCTCCACCTTCTCCATCTCCATTTTCACCACCAACACCACCACCTCATTCTCCTCCATCTCCTCCTCCATTTCCAACAACAACACCTCCATACCACCATCTTCTTCCTCTTTTTCACCATAAATCACCAAGGAACCCACTTCCATCACCAACTTCACCACCATCTCCACCATAATATACACCACCTTAGCCACAACGAACCACGCCATCTTCCTCTCCTCGTCGTGCTCTTTCCGACGAGCTATTGCTTCGCTCTCCAAAGCCTCGTTTCCAAAACTCCAACCTTTCATTTTAACTACACTTGCACCCCCATGGTTGCTTGGGCTTGGGCTTGAGCTACCAAATTCCGGCAAACTCCGGTCGTCGCCGGCTACCACCCCATCACCTTCTCAAGGGCCGGCCGCCTCCTTTGGATTGGGGCCGGGCTCTTCTTCGTCGGCAACGCCTCCGATGATTATTCCGGTAATCGTTTACGATTATTCTGGTAATCTTTCCAGTGACAATTGCAACGAAAAACACTAAACACCACCACCCCGAAATCACCTTCCCTCCTCTATTTTATTTCTAACGCGGATCTCACCCTCGCGTCTAGGCAATCCCTTAACGCGGCCTTCTCGTTCTTGTATCGACGCAACACGGAGTCCAGGCCCGCGTCTGTGTCCTTCTCGTGTCGACGCAACGCGGAGTCCAGGCCCGCGTCTGTGTTCTTTTCGTGCTAAACGCGACGCAGAACCCACATCCGCGTCCGCGTTCTCCTCGCGACCTGACTTGAGCACAGATCCCGCGTTTGTGACATCCCTGCAACGCTTTTCCCGCGTCTGCTTTTCCCGCGTCTGCTATTCCCGCGTCTCTATTCTCTCTCCTCCCTTATATTTTAAATGCATTGACGCGTTGATTACCTGGATTCCAGAGCTTGGGATTTCACAGTGTTTTCCTGAATTTTAGGCGAGTGTTCTCGCTTTCTCATTGGACTTTCCCGCATCGTCGGGTTGACTTGCATAACATTATGTATTTATATCGGTGTTTTCGTTTGGTATTGTGATGTGCATACTTGTTATATTAACTGTTGACATACACCTGTCTGTATCATACTTGACAACTGACGTGTTACCACCTGACATGACTTACTACCTAGCATATGTTTTACCACCTGCTTCTTGACACGTTGATACTTGAACCCCTGAAATAGGGAGGCTCCTGACTTTACTCCTGTTGATCCCCGTAATGGGATAACCATGAATATAAGATTACTATGAATACTCTGTGGACATTATTACAGGATAAATTATTATAAGTAGACAACTTGTACCTGGTTTGGGGGAAACTGATGGGCCCTGATTAATCATGTTTATGGTGGTCTTATCGAGCCGCGCGTGGCCACATACTTGAGGGATCACCTGGCGGCCACCAGGGATTCCGTGGGGTGTGCTGGCACCCCTACTCCTGTTTATTCCTACCGGGTATGCACACGCCCTAGGCCTATTTCTATGGGATCTGCGATACTCAATTCCTGTTCGGGCGTGAATAAGTCCCGGTACCTAGCGGTACATTCCGGCTCAGCACCGGATACTCCTGAACCGTTGTCCCGGGAATGTACGGGGCCCATCCGAAACATGATTCATCGAACTTTATCAGTTTCCAAATAACTTGCTCTATAAGTTGTAAGTGAAAGTATGTGGAATGGGACACATACTGAAGCCTGGAACTTAGACGGCCCCTATTATAATCATATGTTAATATGCAATTTGTTGTGCCATTTTGTAACTCAGGTTGTACGTGCTTGGATTATGGTGACATGGGATAAAGGTATATAAATGAGGGTTTCCTTGTTTGGATTATTCCTTCGAAGTATTAATCTCATGGAGCCGTGACCTAAACCCGTACAATCGGATTTGCTCGTATTCGGTTTGATTCGGTTTTATCAATACACTTGTGCTTATCCTTGCACACCATCTGGCTTTCGCCTCACCACTCGCCTGGGGAGTTCTGACTCCTCTGGATCCTCATGTCCAGGTCCTGGAGCTTGGACCGAAAGGGACCATCTTGCTGAGGACCAAGCTTACTTCTGTGGAGCAGACAGGTCAACTGTAGCTCCAGTCCCATCCTTGCTCCCCCTTGTTGGCTCGCGGCTTCCCCAGTTATCTCGTGATCGCCCTTTTGTACTGTTCATATATGTACATTTCTTTGTATTCTCGCATTTGCGCCTATCAGGTGATGTAATATTATTATAATATTTATCACCTCTGGTGATAACTTTGTAATTGTACTCATATGTTGGAATGTATAATGTACCACTTGCTTCCGTACTCTGATTCTTGCCTGTACTGATGCTTAGCGTATATACGTGAGGGTATTTCTGACCTACGTATATACGTTGCAGTGACGTCTCCGTACCCGCAGGATCGGGGCGTTACAGGGTGGTATCAGAGCCTAGGCTCTCGCATCCTCAGTACGTCCAGACGGCAAATTAATGGTAAAGAAATTTGCAACTGGAATACAAGAGTCCTGATTATACAATCCAACAACAAGTGCAGAGTTATCTATCCCTTCCTTCTGATCCATTTCTTGAATCCTGAGACCTTCAATCTTTCACCTTCCAGTTCCTTCTTGTTACCCTCTCCAACCAACTCAAATATGGAAAGACGGGGAACACGTAATGGTGCTGGTACTTCTCAAGATGGACCCAACAGAGACAATGATGGTATGATGAGGATACTTCAAGGGATGATGCAAAGTCAACAACAGCAGACAGAGCTTCTACGTCAAGGACTGTTAGTTGCACCCCGAGAACAGAGGCCAGGCAGCGTGTCGGATTTCAGGAGGTTACAACCGGCTATCTTTTCAGGCACAGAGAAGCCCCTGGATGCAGAACAGTGACTAATAGACACAACAGATCTTTTGAAGGCGGCCCGAGTCCCCATGAGAACCAAGTGGAAGTGGCCAAAATACAATTGAAGGATGTGGCCCGAACATGGTGGTTGGCGGAAGAAGCAACACTGGAGAAACCCATCACATGGGACCAGTTCTCAAAGAGTTTCTACGAGAGATTCTTCCCTGCAACAGCTCAAAGGGACATGGAAGAACAATTTATCCGCCTGCAGCAGCGCAACCGGTCAGTGGATGAATATGCTGCTGAATTCTTGAGGCTCAGCAGATTTGCTCCCTACATGGTGGCAGACGAAGAAAAACGGGCCAGCCGATTTCAGCAAGGGCTAAAGATGGACGTCCAGATGTATCTTATTCCTCAACAGCTGAAGACATACTCCCAGGTTCTCTCCATTGCCCGTGAAGTAGAACGAGGACTGGAGAAGAAGAATGAGAATCAGGTACAGAACAAGTCAGTGAAGAGACCCTTTCAATTGATGAACGAAGAAGATGCAGCAAGGACCCCCAACGGGCCGATAGTCAAGCGACCATTCCGATCTCCCCCTCAGCAGATGATATGCGGGTACTGCCAAAAGCCCGGACACCTCCAACGCAACTGCCGAAGGGCTAATGGACTATGTTTGGTGTGTGGATCCGGTAATCACTCGACAGGTGATTGCCCATTCAAGAGGACCTATCCAACACCACCAACAATTCCAGCACAAGCAACACCCCCGGCACTTCCAGCTCCACCACTGAGGAGGAACCCAGAACCCGTTGACCGAAGAGCTCCATTCCCTCCCCAGCAGTATGATCAGCCACAGAGAGGAGTGAGAACTAGAGCAGATCATGGTAAAGGTCAAGTCTACAACATGGCGGCAGAGGCATCAGACGAAGCAGCAGCAGAATGTGAAGCTCGGTATCCAGAACAGGAACCTTGAGGATGTCATTGTAACCGCTACCCCTGATCTTTTGTATTTTGAGTTGGTAATCTTTCGTAAATATTCCCCTTTATCATTCTCTCATTGTCAACCCTGGTCTCTCCTGTGTTCATCTTCCCCTTATCGAAATTGCGAGGACGCAATTTTTGTAAGGTGGGTGGATTGTAACACCCCGCTCCCGGAATACGTACTTAGTTGCGTATTCAGATTTCTCGATCGTATTTTTTTGATTTACTTCCTGTATTTATTTTGTATTATGAATTGTTTATATGATTATTTTATCTTGGATCCGGATTCGTGGACTCGGATTCAGCCCTAGTCTGAACCAGGGACCCGATCTCAGGTTATTACTCGATTTAGTCTTTTTGGTATTCCAATTTGACCGATTTCAGTTTTAAACATCATTTTCTAATATTTTAGATTTTCTATGATTTTCTGGAATTTTCCAGAATTAAATTGAAATTCTTCAAAACCGGGGTCGACCGATACCGCTGACCGATTCTCGGATTTTAATTTACAAACGGAGTTAAATTTTAAGAAACGACTTTCCTGTAACTTCTTAAAATCATATTTTTTATCTAAATACTTTTTCTGAGAATTTTCTGAATTTATCAAAATTCTACTGGATTTGGTGTCGGCCAGTCTTACTGGTTGATTCTAGGAATTTTAATTTATAATTGGAATCAAATTTCTGAATTCTGCTTTTATATTACTTCTTAAAATTATATTTTCTCTTTTTGGCATTTTCTGAGATTTTTCAGAATTTATCAAAATCCGGCCGACCCGGTATAGACCGGTATTGACGGTTGACTTCAGAATTTTTATTTTGAAAATGAGATTGCATTTCTGAAATGATTTCACCAAAAATCTTTTTATAATATTTATTATTTTTGAGAATTTTTGGGAAGCTTTCCAAGCTACTTTATTTTTTGGACTTTTCTGGAGTTTTCGGTGTTTTCCCGATTCCGGAATAGTGCCCAGATATTTTTCCACTTTTCTCTCTCCTCGCTAGACGCGAGTTTCACCAACCTAGGATTCTGCATTTAATGCAGAGATCCTCTCCATGCTGCATTTAATGCACTGCTAATCAATTCCAATCAAGTCATTATGACTTTTGTCCTTTTGTTAAACGCAGCCTTTTTGTTCCTTCCCTGAACGCGGCTTTAATTCCCGCGTTTGGCTCATTTTGGCCTAAACGCAGGTTTGAGGGCTGCGTTTGGAGAGGGAAACACAAGTTCTCTTTTATGTTTCTTTGCTTTGAAAAGTATGCACATTATTATATTCATTCCTTTACCTTTATATAAACCCCACTCCCTTCTCTCTCTTCATTTATTTCTTCTCCTCCTCCTTTGCTTCCTGCAAGCATGCAACAGAGAATGAAATGGCAGCCCCATGAGCCCCTTGCTCTCTCCTTTGGCTAGCCATTCTCCACCTTCTCCATCTCCATTTTCACCACCAACACCACCACCTCATTCTCCTCCATCTCCTCCTCATTTCCAACAACAACAACACCTCCATACCACCATCTTCTTCCTCTTTTTCACCATAAATCACCAAGGAACCCACTTCCATCACCAACTTCACCACCATCTCCACCACAATATACACCACCTTAGCCACAACGAACCACGCCATCTTCCTCTCCTCGTCGTGCTCTTTCCGACGAGCTATTGCTTCGCTCTCCGAAGCCTCGTTTCCAAAACTCCAACCTTTCATTTTTAACTACACTTGCACCCCCATGGTTGCTTGGGCTTGGGCTTGAGCTACCGGATTCCGGCCAACTCCGGTCGTCGCCGGCTACCACCCCATCACCTTCTCAAAGGCCGGCTGCCTCCTTTGGATTGGGGCCGGGCTCTTCTTCGTCGGCAACGCCTCCGATGATTATTCCGGTAATCGTTTACGATTATTCCGGTAATCTTTCCGGTGACAATTGCAACGAAAAACACTAAACACCACCACCCCGAAATCACCTTCCCTTCTCTGTTTTATTTCTAACGCGGATCTCACCCCCGCGTCTAGGCAATCCCTTAACGCGGCCTTCGCGTTCTTGTATCGACGCAACACGGAGTCCAGGCCCGCGTCTGTGTCCTTCTCGTGTCGACGCAACGCGGAGTCCAGGCCCGCGTCTGTGTTCTTTTCGTGCTAAACGCGACGCAGAACCCACATCCGCGTCCGCGTTCTCCTCGCGACCTGACTTGAGCACAGATCCCGCGTTTGTGACATCCCTGCAACGCTTTTCCCGCGTCTGCTTTTCCCGCGTCTGCTATTCTCGCGTCTCTATTCTCTCTCCTCCCTTATATTTTAAATGCATTGACGCGTTGATTACCTGGATTCCAGAGCTTGGGATTTCACAGTGTTTTCCGGAATTTTAGGCGAGTGTTCTCGCTTTCTCATTGGACTTTCCCGCATCGTCGGGTTGACTTGCATAACATTATGTATTTATATCGGTGTTTTCGTTTGGTATTGTGATGTGCATACTTGTTATATTAACTGTTGACATACACCTGTCTGTATCATACTTGACAACTGACGTGTTACCACCTGACATGACTTACTACCTAGCATATGTTTTACCACCTGCTTCTTGACACATTGATACTTGAACCCCTGAAATAGGGAGGCTCCTGACTTTACTCCTGTTGATCCCCGTAATGGGATAACCATGAATATAAGATTACTATGAATACTCTGTGGACATTATTACAGGATAAATTATTATAAGTAGACAACTTGTACCTGGTTTGGGGGAAACTGATGGGCCCTGATTAATCATGTTTATGGTGGTCTTATCGAGCCGCGCGTGGCCACATACTTGAGGGATCACCTGGCGGCCACCAGGGATTCGTGGGGTGTGCTGGCACCCCTACTCCTGTTTATTCCTGCCGGGTATGCACACGCCCTAGGCCTATTTCTATGGGATCTGCGATACTCATTCCTGTTCGGGCGTGAATAAGTCCCGGTACCTAGCGGTACGTTCCGGCTCAGCACCGGATACTCCTGAACCGTTGTCCCAGGCATGTACGGGGCCCATCCGAAACATGATTCATCGAACTTTATCAGTTTCCAAATAACTTGCTCTATAAGTTGTAAGTGGAAGTATGTGGAATGGGACACATACTGAAGCCTGAAACTTAGACGGCCCTATTATAATCATATGTTAATATGCAATTTGTTGTGCCATTTTGTAACTCAGGTTGTACGTGCTTGGATTATGGTGACATGGGATAAAGGTATATAAATGAGTGTTTCCTTGTTTGGATTATTCCTTCGAAGTATTGATCTCATGGAGCCGTGACCTAAACCCGTACAATCGGATTTGCTCGTATTCGGTTTGATTCGGTTTTATCGATACACTTGTGCTTATCCTTGCACGCCATCTGGCTTTCGCCTCACCACTCGCCTGGGGAGTTCTAACTCCTCTGGATCCTCATATCCAGGTCCTGGAGCTTGGACCAAAAGGGACCATCTTGCTGAGGACCAAGCTTACTTCTGTGGAGTAGACAGGTCAACTGTAGCTCCAGTCCCATCCTTGCTCCCCTTGTTGGCTCGCGGCTTCCCCAGTTATCTCGTGAGCGCCCTTTTGTACTGTTCATATATGTACATTTCTTTGTATTCTCGCATTTGCGCCTATCAGGTGATGTAATATTATTGTAATATTTATCACCTCTGGTGATAACTTTGTAATTGTACTCATATGTTGGAATGTATAATGTACCACTTGCTTCCGTACTCTGATTCTTGCCTGTACTGATGCTTAGCGTATATACGTGAGGGTATTTCTGACCTACATATATACGTTGCAGTGACGTCTCCGTACCCGCAGGATCGGGGCGTTACAAAACTCCTGTTGCCCTCCTCCATTTCAACCAGCCAGCTTGGATCCTATGGTTGACATCACTATCGATCTCTCCATCCTTTTAGATAATAGAACCCAAGTACTTAAAATGATTGCTCATCGGTATTTCTTATCCATCTATTCTCACAATACTATAATCTCGGATTCCCTATTTACTGAATTTACACTCCATATACTCTGTTTTGGCCATACTTAATCTAAAACCTCGAGATTCTAGAGATAATATGAAAACTCTAAAAAAAAAATCTTAATTATAATAACAGAAGTCATGGGTGATCATTGGTTCGATGCTTCGGGCGAAACCCATTTCCAGGGTGTGACGGGCGGTGTGTACAGGGCTCGGGTACATATTCACTGCGACATGCTGATCCGCGATTACTAGCGATTCCAATAGAAGAAGATTCTGTAAACACTTATTCGAAATCTCACTTATCAGAGTCCATTGTGGAATATGTTAGCCCTAATTCTAATTGTATTTTTCACCCCTCTTCTATAGATAAGAATATATTACCTCATTCTTATAAATTTATCACCTTTCATAGTAAACTAACCATCGTTGGAGTAGGAATCATAGATTGAGGCTAATGGTTCTATATGAGTGATGAGTGATGATTTCCCAAATATCCTTCACATTGTACCATCACTATTTTTTCTAAAATTATTGTACATCCGGATTCAACTGAGAGCCTAATCAGTGATCACGATAATCATAATTAAATTTATCTAAATGTGTTCGAGAAACAAGATTCGAACTACTAACCTGTGAGCGAGTGGAGCTCTAGAACCCCTCACGCAGGGGCTTTTTGCAGACTGCGATGTAGTACTATTCTTTTGGGGCAAATAATTGGTATGCTGGAGATCTTTTCACAAAAGGATGGCGCGAGTGAACACTTCTTTACTGCAATGCGATATATTCTTATGACTTCCTCTTGGACTCTTGAACTCGTTTATCGAGCATGAAACCCATCAAGATCCCACATTTCAAAATTTGCTTGTGGTATCTTGTACATTTTTCTTTTCTTGGGGGGCCAAAGTTTGTTAGAAATAGAACTGGGCGCATAATTTGATCTAAAATTTTGGGATCTGGATTCTTAAAAACATATCTTACAATTTATTCGCTTGTTGTTTAATACTTTTTCACTTGGTTTATTAAATCTAGATGTGGATCAATCTAGACTAGCGGATTTGATAATTCAATATATATAATATGGAGATAGATTTCTGTAGTTCCGGACTTTCCCGCTCAAATATCATGCTACGACAGGCATTCAAATACAATATCCACTCTATTGAAATTGGTGTATATCATTTAAAATAATTAAAAATAAAAAATCAAGTATTTTGAATATTTTTTGTCATTCCATCAAATTGGCGCAAAATAAAAAGACGAAAGCAGTGAGTTGATTAGCTTAAAAATGTAGAATATTTGAAACGTGAGATTTATTTTAAATATTTAGATCATGGTGAAATGATCGGATCGAAAATTTGTAAGTCTAAAAATGTATATCTAAATAATATGCTATTTCCAGTCCTCTATTTTGCGCCTACTTAATAGATAAGCAAAATGTATTCAAAACATGATTTTTTATTTTTAATCACTTTAAATAATATAGATCAATTTCAATGGAGTACAGTAGAAAAAATTTGACCTCGAATCTTTTCGAAACTACACAAATCTTATCTCCATATCGACGCATGTAATTTAGACTTTTGGGCTCTAGATTACAGATCAGGCCAAGCCATTCTCAAATACATTCATTTCTCTGTTCGTGGTGGCAAGTTTATTTGTTGTTTTCTCCTTTTTGTTTCTTTCTTTTTTTTCCTTCTTTTCTTGCTAAATAAAAACAATGAGTACAAAAGCAAAAACATTTTACACTTGTTTGGTTTCTTGCAAAATGTTTGGTAACTTGCAAAATGTTTGCAAAATGCAAAATTTTTTACAACTTTACATTTTACACTTGTTTGGTTTCGTTTGCAAAATGCAAAATGTAAAAATTTTTGCAACTCTTCTTTTCCCACTTGCAGTTGCTACAGTTAAATTTGTGGTCATGTAAATCTCACTTTTACACTCATATTTTCCCACTTACAGTTGCTACAGTTAATTTTGTGGTCATGTAACTCTCACTTGTAGTACACTTACAGTTCAAAACAGTTACTTGATAATCAAAATATAATTAAATATTATTAAATATTTAATATTTTAATAGTTTTCAATTTCTTATTTAATTATTTAATTATTTTATATTTTTAATCTTTAACTTTTTTATTGTTTTAATAATAATATTTTACTATTTTAATTATAATTATATTTTACTTTATTAATTTTATATTTCTATAATATTAAAATAATATTATAATAAAATTTATATCATAATAATTTTAAGTATTTTTAATATTGTAATATTATAACTATATTTTATTATTGTTGTAACATTTTTTAATATTTATATCTTATTAGTATTCTTAAAATTTTATTAATGTTCTTTAGATTTTCTTAAAATTTTATATTATTTATTTAGTTAATATTTTAGTAATATTTTACTATTTATACTAATATTTTATTAATATTATTCTTATAAATAAAATATTAAGATTATTAATTTTTATCTCAAATTTATTAATACAATTTAATTTGCAATAGTAGATTTAATTTAATAGTATTTATAATATTTAAATCACTGCTACAGTTAGTTTTGTGGTCAACTTTTCCACTTACACTTTTACATTACCAACCAAACACCGTAAAACACAATATACTTTACCATTTACACTTTCACTTTATCAACCAAACACCGTAAAACACAATATACTTTTCCATTTACACTTCACTTTATCAACGAATCACCGTAAAACACAATATATTTTCTCTGCTACAATTCACTTTTTCCATTCTCATTTTACGACTTACGACTTGCGACGTTTTGCAACGAAACAAACAGGCCCAAAAACAAAAGAAGTAAAGCGTGTAAACATTGATATTTGTAACTTGCCTGCGGGGAGGCGTCGCATCCTCCCTCTGCTCCTCCACCAACCCCTCTCCTCCTTTGATCTCAACTACACTCTCGTTGTTCGCCCCTTCGCAGCGCGCCTGGCAAGTGTATTCTTCCTTCTTAAACTCTGACAGTCGTGTTTCAGGCCAGTGAGCCGAGATTTTGAGGGATGGACTCTTTCTGGTGTTCGGCATATCCGGCATCTCAGAATGATGGTGGACGCTATGTTCGCTTGTTCTCCTTGTCTCCGATGTCCCACATAACCAGTCGGAGTTGCAACCACGATGGAATCCTCCTACCCTTGTCCCTCCATACTGCCCTCCCTCCTTCGAAGTCAATCTCGGCAATCCATCTTCGACTGAGATTTCTAGCCGGTCGCCCGCCTGGTCGACCACAAGAGGGTTTTCTGCGCAATCCAAGTTTGTTTCAAGTCTCTATTTTGAAGAGGATTTCGTATCAAATTTAATTTACTTCAATTGACTCTCTCTTGGCTATATAAGGAGGGTCTCTGTACCACAAATTATAATAGATTGTTAAACAATTATATTGGAAGTTCTAGGGTTAGTTCGCTTGTAAGATTTTTCCGATCTCGTGTATAATTTCACTAATATGAATCTTCGAATCACTTTGTAACCCTTATAACTCAGTAGTTTAAATAAGATCTTTCCCCTTCCACCCCTAGGACGTAGGCAAGGAGTAAAACCTCGTTAAATTGGTTGTTTTCGCTCTATCTTTTGATTTGTGTTCGTGCCATATTTGGTTTGTGATTGATTCGGCATTGGAACACTGATCTTGGCGATTGGCGTATCGTTTGTATTTCCTCAGAGGGCGCAACAAGTGGTATCAGAGCTTCTCAGATTCGACTAGGGGTGCTGTGTTGATCTCAAGAGCATAGTGGTCTGTTTGACAAAGATCATGTGTCGATCAACATTGAACTATTCTTGGGATTATATGCCACTCAGAACAACATTAGATTGTTCATTGAAATCATTTTGGGTGGAGTAGATCGTTCAAAAACTCGCCTAGGATTTCATTTTGAAGTAAAATTCTGATGTTTTATCGTTTGGATCTACTTTTTTGTTTGGTTTTTCTCATTGCTATTTGTTGGCCCAAAGGCCTATCACTCTAGTTTTGATGATGATCAACTCATGTAGTTATAGTACTAATGATCTTGTGTTTATTTAGTCTCAGATTCATGATCAAGATCTTAGTATGTGTGTAGCTTCAACAAAGGATTTAAAGTCAAGTTTTGGAGCTAGCACGGTTTGATTCACGAGCCTATGCATCAAGACCATATCAAGTACTCAAGAGGAGTCGAGCTCGTTGGATCGTGTTTGGACCAAGTCAAGAAGATGAGAAGACTTCAAGTGAAGACCTTCAAGATCAAGACTTGTGTCTAGGTTTGTTTTTATAAGATTTTGTTTTTAAATAAAATGTAAAAGATAGAATAGTTGGTGGATTGCTCAAGTATATCTTATACACACACACTCTTGATTTAGTTATGTTTTCATAAAAGAGATTTCAATGTTGAAAAGAATTTTCATTGTGACAACATACCGGTTTGGTTTTGGTATTCAATGTTTACATGTATTTAACCAAAACCGTATTTAGTGCTTAATGTCAAAAACATAGATATTTCACCATGTTTGTGTAGTGGATCATATCCATACACTCTATGCTTTCAATGAGTTTAAAATATCTTGTTTTTGTATTTGTAGAAGTTTGGAAAATAAGTTTTGAAAAAATTAAGTTTTGAAAAATACAGTTTTTGTTTTGAGCCAATATTTTCAAGTTACAAAAATAGTCCAATTTGTTTGTAACATGCCTTGATTTTGTGCAAGCATGTTTGATTATCAAAGTATAACATTGAAACTATTTTTGTAGATTTTTCATGATTTTATGGGATTTATATAAGCCAAAACGACCAAGTTTTTAATCCCAGAATAACCCTGTCTGGCTTCAGCCGGTCGATCGGACGGTCGACCGCGCCTTGAAGTCGGTCGACCGGGCGGTCGACGGATGTGCACAGACGTGCACGCCAGTTCTGGCAGGAGGGCCGGTCGACCGTCCAGAGAGCTCTGCTCTCTGGAAAGGCCCCGGTCGACCGACCGGTCGACCGGACAGAGAGCAGTGCTCTCTGTATCCAAGACACGGTCGACCGACCGGTCGACCGCTGCCCCAACGGTCAGAAAAATGACCGTTGGCGGTCGACCGGACGGTCGACCGACAGGCCACCTGGACCCCCAACGGCTAGTTTTTCTAACTCTATAAATTGGAGCATTTGGGGGTTGTTTTCTTTAAGATTTTTAAGTGGGTTTTGAGCTAGTTTTTTCAACTTCATTAAAAGAGTTTTCTCCACTAAATTGAGAGCTAATACTTCCAATCAAAAGGGGAGTTTATCAAGAGTATTTTCAAAGTGATTTCTTTGAGTTTTCCTCCACCACTTTCATCCTTGTTTTCTCACACAACACTTGAGCCATCCATTGCTATATCTACCTATAGGGATTTGTTGTGAGAGGATTTTAGGTGATCAAGAGTTGTGATCATCAAAGTTCCTTCATTTGCTTTGAGGAGGCGGACGAGTGCGTTCGCGGTTGTTTCGAGTTCGTGTGTGGACTCGGTGTTTGAGGTGCGGCCTCGACAAGCTTGTGGGCTTGCGGTGTGTACGGGACTAGAGAGTCCAAGGAGTTCAAGTGTGAACTCGCCTTTGTAGGCTGTCCAAAAGTTACTGGAGGACAAGCCATTGAAAAGCAAAGTTTCAAGCTCTAGACGCGAGGGACTATCACCCGCATCTCAGCATCAAGGCGCGTTGGCTCGACACCCGCGTCTCAGCATCAAGGCGCGTTGGCTCGACACCCGCGTCTCAGCATCAAGGCGCGTTGACTCGACACCCGCGTCTCAGCATCAAGGCGCGTTGGCTCGACACCCGCGTCTCAGCATCAAGGCGCGTCGGCCTGACACCCGCGTCTCAGCCTCAAGACGCAAAGGTTTAAAAACCGCGTCTCAGTTATAACCGCCTTGGTTAAGGGACCAATCACTGCCTACACGTAAGGGAAATCAGCCCCATCGTGGCGTGTCTTTAGCAGGCACGTGGGTCAGTTACCGCCCATGTAGCGGGGAAGTTGGCCCTCATTGTGGAGCGTTTTTAGGGGGCACGTTCACCCCTGGTACCTCTATAAATAGCCCTGTTTGCTATGAAGAAAGGAGGGGATCAGAGAATCAATCGGACGAAGAGAGACAGAGGGCGATACAGAGAGAAAAGAAGCAGATCAACTCTTCAGCAAGTTCGCTGCGTACGAGCTAGCTTTCGCCTACCTTCTCTTTTAGAGTTTTGGTAGACAGAGCTGTGTCACTCTTTCTACCGGCCAAAGAGGAGATCCCTGAAGGACGGTCATCTGGTCAACGGAGAACAAGATTCACTCTCCACCGCCACACGAAGAACCCAGCACTAAACAAAGGGGGAATTTAAGATTCAATATTCTCCCTCCCTTGTAACCGGAAGGAACAGTTTTTGTTGTAATCCTTTTCATTTGATTCAAGGAAAACTTTTACGGTAATTCCTGTCTTCTCCTTTTCCGGGTCATACAAGAGATGGCGACTCCGCTGGGGACTACGTTTGTCACTGAGGAGCAAATAGTGGCGCAAGATGACGTCCACTATAAGGGGAAGATGGTCGAATCGCTCGTTGTCGAGTTCGACCAGGCGAAGTACGAAGAGTTTCTCTCTTCCGGCTCCAAGAGCCCAAAGACCCGCATCTGTCGCCGGGTCTCGACGGGGAATGGCCTCGAGGCCCGATCTGTGGCTTTCTCGAGCTCCCCTGCTGCCGACTGTGCCAAGCAAGGTACACGCGCCAACGCCTCTCAGAAGGCCTGCGTGGTCCCAGGCACATCTGCCTTTGCGACCAACCGCGTCGCACAGAACACCCGCATCAGCGTCTCTCAGGAGACCCGTGTGGTCAAAGTCCCTGGTGTCCAGCATCAGGATGTTGTTGGTCTCTCTCCACCTCCTCGACGCAATCGAAACGCTGAGCGTCGACAGAGGAGACGTGCGCGTCAGCTGCAAGTTGGAACCGTTGGTTGTCCAACTGAGGCTGGACGCGACGTACAATCTCGCGCCTTGCCCGCGCCACGTCCAGTACGTGAAATCCGCGTTTGGCGCCCCAAACGCGAGATTCCTTCAGTTAGGTCCTCTGAGGACCAACTCACCAAACACCAAGATGAGACCTCTGCGCCTCGTCGAGCGCAAGAGGCATGAGCCCATAGGCGTGGGGCTCAACAGCTCATCCTCTCTCAAGTGTCTCTGCCCCGACACACCAAACAGCAACGCGACAGGCGCGTTTTGTCTCAACAGAGACGCCAGACGCGCGCTGAACAGCTGCGGCGCAAGAACCACGTCTCTGATGCCTGCGTCCAGGCTGTACAGCACATGGATACCTCCCGTCTTCGACGTTGCGAGGCTAATCTTTTCAATCCCCCTCCCATGGATTTGAGGGATTATCTGACGAAGAAAAGAAGTGCCAATCAGGCTACTTCGTCGTGTTGCTGCCAACGGCTCATCCATATGCTCTCTGAGTGCCGTTGCGGATCAGGCGTACACCAGCAGTCTTTAGTCAGACAGCTGACCCTGATTCCTCCGTCAGCTAAAAGAAGACGCTCCCACAGAAGGAGAACCTTCTCTGACGTTGAGTACCCGGAGCTCACTGCGAATATGACAAGCAGGAGTAAGGGAAAACAACTTGCAGTCAGCTCAGACGAGTCCGAGTCTGACTCTGAACCGGAAGGGGTGTATCGACACACTCGCACCCGGACTGGGGCCATTCCCCCAATTGACTATAATGCCTTAGCCCATGGCATTAATGATTCTCACTCCGCCGTAGCGGAATCAAGGGCTTCAAACTCTTCCGTCGAGAAGGAGACCTCCGCCTACATGACAGGCACTCCTGAGGAGATGACTAAACGTTTGGAGCAGATCCAGAAGGCACAAATGGATATGATTCTTTCTCAGCAGGAATCTATCAACTCCCTCAAGCAGGCGATTGCACAGCTGCTCGAAGACAGGAGGAGGTCCCCTCCTAAAAAGTCAAAGGGCAAAGGGAAAAAGGGAGAAAGCTCATCTTCCGAATCTTCTAGGGAGACGCGGCGATCTACTTCCGGCTCGTCCAAGTCCTCGTCGCAAGTAAAAGGCGACCAAGACCAGGGAAAGGCTCATGTTAAAAGAATGAGTCAACTGGAGCGACGCCTCGAGGCCCTTGCCAATCGCAAAGACCTCCAAGAAGTAGGAGTGGTCCGGCCCTACCCGGCTGAATGGGACTTGGTTCCGTACCCGCCCAAGTTCAAAGCTCCAACTCTTCAAGCCTTTGATGGGAAGGGGTCACCCAACCAGCACATCTACTACTTCAAATCCCAAACCGAAAATGTAGTAGATAATGACGCCATCCTGGCACGCCTGTTCATCGGCACCCTGAAAGGGTTGGCCTTTGAATGGTTTATGAAGCTCCCAGAAGGTTCTATCAAGAACTGGGGCGATTTGGAGAAGCTCTTTTTAACACGCTTCTTCGAGGACGACTCTGAAGTCACAATGCCAACCCTTTTGGCTACCAAACAGCGAAAAGGGGAGTCCGTCAAATCTTTCGTGGAAAGATTTCGGAACATGGCACTCCGGTGTCCAAGCGGTATGACCCAGGCCACCCTGGTGGAAACATGCCGCCACAATCTCCAAACCTCACTCCTTACTCAAATAGGAGTTGCTGAAAGCCGCACCTGGAAGCAATTAGTCCAACAAGGTGAACAGGCTGAGGAGATTGTCGCCCGCGTCCGAGCGGAGGAAGGTAAGCCTAGGCCGGAAAGGTCGACAAGGCGTGCGCCGGACACATCCCTCCAAACAAAGTAGAAGGATAATTTGGCAACGGAGACCAAATCTCCTGCCAAACCTCAATCAGGCAAGGCGAGTGGCTCTTCAAGCCAGCCACGCGCCAACAAGCAGTATTCCTTCAAGGAGGAACATGTCGATTCGCTCTTTAAACTACTCAACAAGAGCAACCGACTGAAGCTCCCTGAAGCTAAGCGCCCAGAGGAAGTCGGCAAGACCGACAATCCCAACTACTGCATGTATCACAGGATGTTGGGACACCCCCAAAAGCTGCTACGTCTTCAAGGACATCCTTCAGGCTCTGATTGACGCGGAGGTGTTAAAGCTCCGACCAGAGCAGAAGAAGGTGACGGCTAATGTGACGTCAGTCCTCCAGTTCGGAAGATAACCTCCGACGCCTGCGGGGGTAACTCCTATTCCAAGAGGAGAACTGAGAGTGGTCAATACAGACCCTCACCAGCAGCAAGAGAAAGGCTTGGTACCCGTCCCTACACCTCAAGGGGAAATTATGTGGGTCCACCCTGACCTTGTCAATGAACAGCAATGGACTACTGTGACCAACAGGAAATCCAAAGGCAAGGCAAAAGCCTCATCCTGCAATGTGGTGGGTGCCTCCTCTCAAGAAGCGGAGACTGATATCCCTTCACTGACCGACTCAGAGGAGGAAACGATAGTCTTGGCCGCAGAGCCCAACCAACCGATGGCGGGAACCCGTTCAGGACAGGCGTACTTGAAACAGTACGACGAGACGGCGGTAGCCCCTCCACAACCAACCGCGGAGCCAGTCAGGCCCTCCACAAAGCCACCTGTGGAGAAGCAGAAGGGGACTCGATTTTCTCGAGCCCTTCAAAAGGGCATCGCGGAAGGATCTACGGCACCTTACCGCTTTGATGTCCTGGCTCAGTTGGCCAACATTCCGGCACGCATTACCTTGTATGAACTTCTTAGACTATCAAAGTCGACCAGGGAAGCTCTGCAAGAAGCTCTGCCAAATGCTGAGGTCTTCATGACCCAGGTGCCGAAGGAGGAAGATGTAGAGGATTGCCTCCACACCTCCCAGAATGCCCCTGCATCACCTTCACGGCAGATGATATACAGGTGAAAGGGAAGCATGATCGACCCCTGTACTTCACAGGGTATATTGGATCGTCCGAGGTGAACCGCATCCAGGTAGACCCAGGGTCCGCGTTGAGCATCATGCCTCGCCGGGTCATGCAACATCTCGGCATTCCTACCCATCGTTTGAGCCCCACCCAGACAACTATCTATGGGTTCAATGCCAACCAGACCTGTCAAATGGGGAAGATCAAGCTCAGGTGTCAGATTGGAAGTCTCAAGTCGGAAGTGACATGCTACATCATCGACGCCGACACTTCCTACAATCTATTGCTGGGACGACCGTGGATTCACCGCAACTCCATCATTCCCTCCACTCTCCACCAAGTCATGAAGTACATTGACGGGAGTGGAAATGTGCAGACGTTGATCGCCGAAAGGCATCCGTTCAAAGGGATCGAGAATTATTTCACCGACTCTTTGCTGTACCAAGATCCGGTGGAGACGGATGAAGCCCCACAACCAGAGGAGCCAGACTCTGGTAATGAGGCTGACACTGAGCCTGAGAAAGAAGAGCGCCTGTGGGAGTTAGAACCACTTGTAACGGGCACTAATAAGCCCGATGTCGATAATACCACCGATGATGTAGGCGGTTGGTATATTAATGAAGATTTAAATTTTGCGTATTTTTCTGTGTGTGCTTCTGATTCAATACCGTCAGATACTAGCACTGATATAGATGACGATCTCTGGTCGGCAATGGGTGCCTTAACATCATTGCATGTACCAGTGAAATCGTCCTTCGAGACATACCAAGACAATGGTAATGCGCAAGAATCTATATTTATGGTACCAGCAAGACGGAAAGGCCAAAAACCAATTCTTTTTGGGCGAATCTCGTCTGAACCAACGCCCCGCGACGAATCGGAAGGCGAGGAAGAATCCCCTCAGTTCAATCATTACGAACCAAAAGCGCTCAAAATAATGAGATGCATGGGGTACGACCTGACCAACAAACTCGGGTTGAACTTCGGCAAAGGAAGGAGGACGTTGCTTCAATCCTTTGTGCCGAAAGGGAAGGCCCCCGATTATTAATATCGGACACGCCGGGGGTTGGGCTATGTATCAACTCCGGTCCTATCAGCCTCCGATTCTCAAGAATCGTCGAGCAACGATTACTCTTCAGACACATCATCTTGGGAGTCAGATGTCAGTGTCGGCAACATCTTCAAGGAACTTTCAGTGAACATGGTTTCAACAAGCCACCTGGAAGATGGAAATGAAGAAATGATCCAATCCGATACAGATCCTTGGATCAAACATTTAAATGCTCTTTGGGATACCCGCTTTGAACAGCGCGAACCACCCACAGAAGACAAGGTTGTTCAGATCAACCTAGGAGATGAGGCTAACCCTAAGCCCATCTTCATAAGTGACGGCCTGTCACCTTCGGAGAAGAAAGATCTAATATCTCTTGTACAAGAGTATATAGACGTCTTCGCCTGGAATTATGAGGACATGCCAGGACTTGATCCTCAAGTGGCCATGCACCGCCTCAACATCAATCCGGACGTAAAGCCTGTCAAACAGCAGCAGCGACGGTTCCGTCCAGAAATAATGGAGGCAATTCAATCAGAAGTCAGAAAACTTATTGATTCTGGCTTCATCAGGGAAGAACAACATCCCGACTGGGTAGCCAACATCGTCCCAATTGCCAAGAAGAACGGGAAGATCCGGATCTGCATCGACTTCCGTGATCTAAACGAGGCTTGTCCCAAAGACGAATTCCCATTGCCAATCACATATGTCATGATTGACAATACTTGTGGATTCGAACGAATGTCCTTCATGGACGGATTCTCAGGATACAATCAAATCAAAATGTATCCTGATGACGAAAAGCATACTTCCTTCAGGACACCTCTAGGGGTATATTGCTACACCGTCATGCCCTTCGGACTGAAAAATGCAGGGGCAACATACCAAAGGGCCATGAACGCCATTTTCCATCAGCAAATACGCAAAACGGTGGAATGTTATGTTGATGACATCGCGGTAAAAAGCCGCACTAAAGGTGATCACATAGCAGACCTGAAGGTGGTCTTCGACATCATGCGGGCTCATCAATTGAAGATGAATCCCACAAAGTCCTTCCTGGGGGTGGCCAGTGGCAAATTCTTAGGATTTGTTGTAACATCCACCGGAATTCACTTGGACCCAGAAAAGGTTCGCGCTATCCAGGAGATGCAACCTCCGAGAAATCTCAAGGAACTCAGAGGATTGCAAGGACGATTGGCGTACATCCGTAGGTTCATCTCAAACCTCTCCGGAAGATGCCAACCCTTCACTAAGCTAATGAAGAAGGGTGTCTCGTTCATTTGGGACGACGCTTGCCAACAAGCGTTCGAGGAAATTAAACAATACCTCACCCAAACACCAGTCCTTGCAGCTCCGGTATCCGGAAAGCCTTTCCTGGTGTACGTCCGAGCGATGGATTATTCTTTGGGAGCTCTACTAGCTCAGAATGACGATCAAGGACGTGAGCAAGCAATCTACTATCTGAGTAGAACAATGATCGGAGCCGAACATCGGTATAACCCGATCGAGAAGGAATGTTTGGCACTGGTGTTCGCTATCCAGAAAATGCGGCACTATCTGGTAGGCCAAGCTATAAACGTCATATCAAAAGTCAACCCCTTGAGGTTACTTATGACTAAACCTTCATCATTAAATGGCCGACTGGCAAAATGGGCCATATTGCTCTCCCAATATGAGATGCGCTTTTTACCACAAAAGGCCATTAAGGGACAAGCAGTCGCGGATTTCCTAGCTGAGCACCCAGATCCGAGGGCAGCCAAAGTCTACGAGGATCTCCCAGATGAAGTTGCTGAAGTCTGCCTGACTCAGACATCGTTCGAAAGTCAAGTATGGCAACTTTTCTTCGACGGTGCATCAAGAACAAGCCCGAAGGGACACGTAGTAGCAGGGGTAGGAGTAGTACTCGTATCCCCACAAAATTATGTGATTCCCCGAGCTGTCTCATTAACTGAGCCTTGTTCCAATAATGTGGCGGAGTACAACGCTCTTTTGATTGGGATGCAATTCGCCGATGAGATTGGCGTTAAAAATCTCGAGGCATATGGCGACTCCAAGCTCATCGTCAGCCAAGTTCGCGGGGAGTACGAAGTCAGACATGAAGACTTAGTACCCTATTACAACGCGACTATCCGCATGGCCGAGGGGTTTACAAGCTTCTACATTGACCATGTACCGCGCAGGCAAAATGCGCACGCAGATGCACTCGCATCCCTGGCTGCCTCCTTAGCTCTTCCAGCAGGAGCAATGGAGAAGATATTCGTCTACAGCCATGACCTATATTGCCCGAGAAATGCTCTCGAGGACTATCAGGAGTCAACGGGAAGTCGTCACCGCGAAGAAGCACTTGAAGCATCAACCGGTCCAGAGCTTAAAGACTGGCGATTCCCCTATATCGACTACGTCTTATACGACATCCTGCCTGAAGACACCAAAGAGGCGGCTGCCATTCGAAGGAAAGCCCCCAAATTCTATTATAATGCGATTACGCGAACATTGTATCGTCGATCGCATGACGGGATCTTACTCCGGTGCCTCTCACCAAAAGAAGCCCAAGAGATATTGAGGGAAGCCCATGACGGTATGTGTGGAGCCCATCAACCTGGCCCAAAACTGGCACATCGACTTCAAAAATTGGGTTACTACTGGCCCAAGATGATTGCCGATGCTGTCACTTATGCCAAGAGATGTCACGCCTGCCAAGTGCACGGCGATTTCATCCATCAAGCACCAGGGTACCTCTACTCTACGACCTCTACTTGGCCATTTGAAATGTGGGGGATGGATGTGGTTGGTCCTATCAGCCCACCATCATCAAAAGAACACGGTTTATTTTGGCAATAACCGATTATTTCTCCAAATGGGCCGAAGCCATCCCTTTGAAGGAGGTCAAATCGTCGAACGTGATCAAGTTCGTGAAACATCACGTTATTTACCGTTTCGGTGTACCTCGGCGAATTATCCATGACAATGGACCCCAGTTCATTAGCCAGGCTTTCCAGAGATTCTGTGCCAAGTTCAGAATCCAGAGTGTGTCCTCAACGGCATACTATCCTGCCGCTAATGGCCTCGCAGAAGCTTTCAATAAGACCATTGGCAAGCTTCTCAAAAAGTTCGTCTCGAAAAGTCAACGAGACTGGGACGACAAGTTGGGTGAATGCTTATGGGCTTACCGCACAACTGTGCGAACCCCAACTAAAGCTACGCCATTTTCTTTGGTCTATGGGTGCGAAGCCGTGCTCCCACTAGAGATCCAAATTCCATCTCTACGCGTCGCCTTGACAGCGGAGATGACAACCGAGGAGAAGCATCGACAGCGACTCCAAGAACTGGAGGCCTTGGATGATAAACGTCTGCAAGCCCAACAACAAATCGAGCTCTACCAAGCTCGTATTACCAGAGCCTTCAACAAGAAAGTTAAAGTGCGAACTTTCAAGAAAGGCGATCTTGTCTTAGCCGTCAGAAGACCCATGGTAATGACGTATAAGACAAAAGGAAAATTCCAGCCCAAATGGGAAGGACCATTTGTAGTAGAGTCAGTCTACTCAAATGGGTCATATCGCCTCATAACTTCGAATGGCGATACACTCATGATGCCGATCAATGGCAGGTTCCTGAAGAAATACTATCCTTAGATGGTATTCTTCCGCTGATCAAGTTAAAAATACACCTCTGATCAAAACAAGAAGAGCTTCTTCATTAATATCCGACGCCCCCGACGGCTAAGGATAGAAGAAAATGTTGGCTTCTAAGTCCAACATAAGTCTTCGACAACTCATCATGCTGAGGGGAATAGCATGGCTAGCCCAACTCAAACGGTAGTTGGTAAAGGCACCTCAAATCCGTTGATAGCTGAGGGTTTGCTAAAAATCCTAAAGTGGACTTGGCTCCACTCTTTCCTCCAAAATCCCCTACCAATTCTCATCCACAGAATGGTAGGTCTACAAAATACAACCATTACTAAGTTAACACTATACCTCTGGTAATGGAAACTTTTCAATATTCCTTGTCGAGTACAAGTTTTGTTTGTCAACTCTACACGGAGTATCAAACTTTCAAATTTGCCAAGTTAACACTACACCTCTGGCACTTCAAAATTTTCACTTGTCAATTCTCACCAATAGAATGACAGGTCCTCAAATTACTCTTATCATGAGTCAATCTTTGTCAAGTTAATATCACACCTCTGACAAATTACTGTTAAAGTTTAACACCACACCTCTAAACAGTAATCATGTTTCTGCCAAGTTTAATATTACACCTCTGACAGTCACTTTTCTTCAGACTTCCACACCGAAGCTGAAATGGATGATGCTAAGTTAACACCACACCTCTAGCATCCAAGTCATTGCTAAGTTCAACAATACACCTATGGCCATGACTTTCCCTCGGACTTCCTTATGCAAGCCGAGATGACCAATGCTAAGTTCAACATTACACCTCTAGCATTACCCTCACTGTCAAGTTAAACATTACACCTATGACAGTGACACTTCTGAGTTAAGTTAATATCACACCTCTGACTCACATCCTTGTCAAGTTAACATTACACTTCTGACAAGACCACTTCCAACCCGTTAAGTTAATATCACACCTCTGACGGTAACAAACTTTCCTAGATTCCCTACGAGTCTAGTCCCACTTGTTATTCTCTTCAACAGAATAACAAGTCTACCTAAAAACATTGTTAGGTTAATACTACACCATCAACAGTGTTTCCATCAAATCCCCAGTTGAGCTCAATCAAGTTAATCCCAAACACTTGATAAAAGTTCACCCTCCCTAGGCGTACCAATTCTACTTGTCACTTTCTCTTATAAAGTGACAGGTCCATCAAAAATTTCATCTCTGTCAAGTTAATATTACACCTCTGACAGTATCGTGAGAGTTCCTGAAATAGGATCTTTCTCCACACAGTTTGACTTATTAAAATTACCATCATAATTTTGACAAAGTCAAAGACTTTTTGCTTCTATGCGTCTAACTGAAGACAAAAAGTTCAAGACAATGAAAGAGGCAAAAAAAGAAGTGTCACTTTTATTTATTTCCAGGTATATGAAAGTGATACAAAAACGCTCTCTTATACAATAAGATTGAGTGTTACAGTCAAAACGCTCTCTTATACAATAAGATTGAGTGTTACAGTCAAAACGCTCTCTTATACAATAAGATTGAGTGTTACAGTCAAAACGCTCTCTTACAATAATATGGAGTGTTACAATTAAGGAGTACAAAGAAGTCCCTCTCTCTCTCAGAGGTTGCACTCACTCCTTGAAGCCGCATCTGATTCCAAGTACAGGATGGTGCATGATGTAAACATCGAAAGAGCCCTAGCTGACTAAGCTAAGAGCAATGGTATTCTTGAGGTCCGGTGGCAGCAGAAAGTCCGGCAACCCTTCGTTCATGAGCATCCTTTTCTCCAGCAGGCCATCCAGCAGACATGGAGAGTCCTCGATGTCACTTCTGGAATGGGAGAGGAAGAGGATCCTATCTGCCGCCGTGTCCACCATAACCTCCTCGCCGCCATACTTACCCTGACCATCTCTTGCCAGCAGGCATGATTGGTGCAGTGGATCTGAAGAGACCTTGGCGAAAGCCGATTCCTTGTCAGGGACATAATATATTCCCTTGTGGACGACGAGGACCATAATATATTCCCTTGTGGACGAACATCGAACAAGTTCGCCGTCCGATATATTCTCCCACGGACTTAGCGAACATGAAGAAGAATGACCAAGCCTACCTGCAAAAAAGCAAACAGGGAATCAGATAATTCAGAGCTTAGTACACTTCAACAGAAGAAAACTAAGTCACAGACGCGGCTATTTTCAAAGGCCGCAGACGCGGGAATGATCCGCGCAGCGAGCCAGAGTCCTGCGACAATAAAAACAGACGCGAGCGAGACTGTGATACACACAGAATGCAAACGCGACTTAACTCCACATCCGCATCTAAGATATAAGGTGCGCAGAGAATCAGACGCCGAAAACTGCCATCTCTCTGTTGGAGGAACAGGAGTTGCAAGATTCGAGTCTGAAGCCTTCAACCCGAGTTGGAATTCATCCAAGTCAGTGGCCTTAAAACGCGAGCTTCATGAGTAAAGCCGCGGCCAAGTACCAAAGACTTATGTACTCGCGTCCAAGGAAGTTTAAGTCGGCGGCGCAAATTCCAGAAGGAATGCACCAACCACGACTTCACAAGAAGGTCCAGATGATATCTCTTTAAGGGGTATACTGAAATTCAAACTTGGTTGGATCTAAAATGTCATGGTAAGTGGGCATGGCATACCCGCAGAAGCCTCTGTTAAGAGTTGAACTATCTGCGTTGAGACGCGGACGTAAAAAGTGCTCAAAGAGACGCTTCCTGCCATTGAAATCACTTGACAGTGGTAATCCATTGAAGAGACCAAACAGAAGCATGAAAGCTCTGGGTCATCTTCATCCACAGAGGCACCTTCATCCATGGAGGCAAACCCCTGATAGGGTCCTTGTAGGGAGAAGGCAGAGTCCCTCAGAGTACTCGTTCTCAAACAGAGCACGGTCTGAGCAGCCGCTGTTAAAGAGAGGGGGTGAGTCCTACTTATAGGCAACTCCTGATAACGGTCATTAATGGTTCATTAATTAAAACCGCCGGCCTTAATGACCGCATGACCGTCAAAACCCAATGGGAGGCTGACGCGTGGAACGTCGCTTCGGGAAGCATCGCACGCGCTGATCTCAAACCGTCAGCGCCAGTTTTGCATTAAAGGGCATTAACACCCAAGTCCAATGAAAAAACGACGCGTGGACAACTGCTTCGGGATACAACGGATGAACCGGTTTCCCAATCGTCAGCGAAGACTTCAGGGTCAAAGATCTCTAAAAATCTTTAAGTCAGGCTGCATTAAACGCAGATAGGAATGCCGCGTCCGGCTGCATTGAACGCAGATGGGAAAGCCGAGTCCAAGAATCTGCGTCACCTTTCTCAAATTGGAAGGCGTTTACCCGCGTTTTAAAGGAGCGTCCACGTGACTCAAAGTCGCATCCCTTCAGCAAACGGGGCCCTTTCTAAGGGAAAGCACTTAGTCCATTCTGAGATTAGTGGAAAATACACAAGGCTGCGTCCCTCGCATCCGCTCAAGTCGCGTCTTCATTGACAGGACAAATCGCGTTACTCAAAGCCGCGTTTGTCCCCACGGATCAATGTCGCGTCTCATCAAAAAGGACTTAGTTCTATCTAAGTTCCTATGGAATGATGACCGCGTCTCACCCTGTGATTGACGTCGCGTCTCATCAAAAGGACTTAGTTCTATCTAAGCTCCTATGGACGGATGACCGCGTCTCACTCTATGGATCAATGTCGCATCGGTCATAAGTACCCGAAGAGTTCTCATGTCAACATTAGAGAGCCTCTCCCTGCGATCCTGCGACTGGTCAGCAGTCACAGGGACAGTCCTTCGTAGCACAAAGGTCAAGTCCCGGTCAGCACCACCTACATGTCCAAAGTGGCGCGTCTTGGCGAGTGAGGCAGAAGGATGGGGCACTGCAAAAGAAAAGGACACTTAGTTAGATACGTGTTCATAACCCAGACGCAGAAGAGATACTGGACGCAGGAATTATCAAATCCGCGTCCAGACCTGCGAAACCGCGTCCAAACGCAGAAGAGATACTGGACGCAGGAATTATCAAACCCGCGTCCAGACCTGCAGGATCCGCGTCTCCACCACCAGAAGGTCATGGAATGTCCTTGATGTCACTTCTGGGGTGCGAAAAGAAGGGAGTTATCCACCTTAACCCTTCCATCACCACAACCGCCAGAAGTTAAGGAGGGTAACTCCCTTCCTTTCACACCCCCAGATTTCTAATTGCTTGGACTCAGGTGCCAGATTCATCAAAATCGGCAGCTGATGAAACAGAACGCAAGGATCAAATCCGCGTTCTGCAAACCAAGTCCGCGTCTGAACCCTTCACAATTAGAAATATTCTAAGTGAAGAATCTGAAATGCAGGACCCAATGGCGCGAGGGTCCAAACCCGCGCCTCGGTTATCAACTCAAAGACTGCGTCTGAGACCGCGTCTGAGAATCAAACACGAGTTATATTTGTGTTAAGGATTCTTAGGGTTCTATGAGCTTTTATTAATGGCGAAATCCACGCCTAAAAGGCATTATACCTGGGAAAGCGACATCCTGCGCAGAGGAAGCGCCCCTCTGGACCTCGGCGACAGTCGCCCGTGAAGAAGAGGCGGTTGGCTTGGTCTTGGGTGCCATCTTTAATTCCAGTAAAAGGAGATGAATAGTTCAAAAGTCCAGTAATGGAGATGAACAGTTCAACCGAGGAAGAAGAGAACTCTCTTTCTTGAGCAAGTGCGTTCGGAGAAGAAAAGATGTCTCTCTGACTGTTGCCTTTTATAGGCACAAGGATTCGCGAAGATACGCGGCGTGTGGCCCGATTAAAGGTGCAGCGAATCATCGCATGACGCGTGGAACAAATCATCGCGAAGATCATGTGTCACGACTCCGCAGCGAGTCATCATTTGACACGTGGCGCGGTTCAGTTAATGAACCGGGAAGTCCGCGCGCCGAAAGGTGAAATCCTGCCGGCTCCCCAGGCCAGCTGGCGGCGTAATCATGACACGGCACAGATTCGCACCCAAGGGACGCACCTCTTCGATGGACATGCCCCGTCAGCATCTCCATAAATGCATTCGGAAGGTCGCGTCTCTCTACGAAGTCCGCGTCTGACCCAGCGGGCCCAACATCGCGTCTGCCTCATGGAAGATCGGGCGCGTTTCCATTGCCAAAGGACGCACCCTACAGAAATCGCGTCTTTAAAGCAGTACCATCTCGGCTTTTCGAAAAGAACCTGCGTTCGGCCTCCTGCTTCTGCAAAATCAGTTCAACAGTACACTGACGCAAGCAGACGACCAACCACTCCTGGCTTAAAGCACACCCGTGACAGACTAAAAGTAATCAGGGAGGTTTAGACTGTGCATCTAGACACTCAATATGATCAACTCTGGTGGCTTCAAAGAGTTCAAACAGTACACTCACGAAGACCAACTCCAGATAAAATCAAACCCGGAGCACTAACAGTCCAGTCATGAAAGCAAATATGGCTAAAATCTAAAGTATTTCGAAATCCGTCCAAGTTAACTGCGGAATATCGAAAACTTTGGAGGGGGTTCTGTAGGCTGTCCAAAAGTTACTAGAGGACAAGCCATTGAAAAGCAAAGTTTCAAGCTCTAGACATGAGGGACTATCACCCGCATCTCAGCATCAAGGCGCGTTGGCTCGACACCCGCGTCTCAGCATCAAGGCGCGTTGGCTCGACACCCGCGTCTCAGCATCAAGGCGCGTTGGCTCGACACCCGCGTCTCAGCATCAAGGCGCGTTGGCTCGACACCCGCGTCTCAGCATCAAGGCGCGTCGGCCTGACACCCGCGTCTCAGCCTCAAGACGCAAAGGTCTAAAACCCGCGTCTCAGTTATAACCGCCTTGGTTAAGGGACCAATCACTGCCTACACGTAAGGGAAATCAGCCCCATCGTGGCGTGTCTTTAGCAGGCACGTGGGTTAGTTACCGCCCATGTAGCGGGGAAGTTGGCCCTCATTGTGGAGCGTTTTTAGGGGGCACGTTCACCCCTGGTACCTCTATAAATAGCCCTGTTTGCTATGAAGAAAGGAGGGGATCAGAGAATCAATCGGACGAAGAGAGACAGAGGGCGACACAGAGAGAAAAGAAGCAGATCAACTCTTCAGCAAGTTCGCTGCGTACGAGCTAGCTTTCGCCTACCTTCTCTTTTAGAGTTTTGGTAGACAGAGCTGTGTCACTCTTTCTACCGGCCAAAGAGGAGATCCCTGAAGGACGGTCATCTGGTCAACGGAGAACAAGATTCACTCTCCACCGCCACACGAAGAACCCAGCACTAAACAAAGGGGGAATTCAAGATTCAATATTCTCCCTCCCTTGTAACCGGAAGGAACAGTTTTTGTTGTAATCCTTTTCATTTGATTCAAGGAAAACTTTTACGGCAATTCCTGTCTTCTCCTTTTCCGGGTCATACAGCCTTGTAGGTGTTGCGGCACCGAGTGATCCGGTGGGATCGTTTATAGTGGAAATCCTTCAAGTGTGAAGGCGGGGACGTAGAGCAAGGGTGCTCGAACCTCGAAACAAATCCCTCGTGTTTGCGATTGCTTTTTCTCCCTCTCCCTTACTTGTTTATATCTTGCATGCTTTTATTGCTTTCATCTTTATATGCTTGATATTCATATTGTGCTTAATTGTCATATGCTTGGGGATTGTTTGCTAACACTAGTTTTCAACCAAGAGAGCCAACGCGGCACCTCAACTCTTATTTAGATGAATCTTGAGGAGTTAGTCCAGAGCCCTTCACGGGGAATTCGGCTACACTCTTGTGTTAAACTTGGTATTTAGTTTAATTAGTTTTTAATTCCGCATTTAGTGACCATAAGATTAGCCATCACCTATTCACCCCCCCTCTAGGTGATTTTACACTATTGGCATTTTCTGGAGGAGATATGATCGAGGTTAATCAATTCATGGTGAAGACCGTGAACATCTACCAATTGAAGTGCGATGTCGTAAAGTTTGATGGCACAAACAACTTTGGTATGTGGAGATGCGAAGTGATGGATTTCCTGAATGCGCAGAATTTGAAAGACACGTTGCTTTTGCAAGAGAAACCAACAGAGAGTTCAGAGAAAGATTGGAACAAGATGAATCAGAGGGCGTGTAGCGTCATTAGGTATTATTTGACATAAGATATCAAATATCATGTAATGAATGTTACTTTCAAAGGAAAATTTGGGAGATCATTAAAAGTAAGTATTTGATGAAGAGTATCGAGAATAGGTCGCATCTGAAGATGAGGCTTTACCGCTTTCACTTGAAGAATGAAATCTCTATTTGTGAGCAATTGAACAACTACACGAAGTTTCCTGTAGATTTAACTAACGTGGATGAGGTGATTAAGGACGAGGAAAAGGCGTTGAGTCTTTTGAGCTCTTTTTCAGATGAAGAGTATAAGACCTTCGTCCTAACCTTGATCAATGAAAAGGCTTCACTTAGCTACAATGATGTGTCAGTTGCTCTTGTGAATCACGAGATGAGGAGGAAAGACGAGAATTTTTCTTCCACTAGCACAACAGAAGAGGTATTAACTGTAAGAGAGATTGGTTACAATCATCAGAGGGGTAAGGAAGATAATGGTAAGTCCAAGACTAGTAATCGCAAACTGAGAAAGAACCAGTGTGCTTTCTATAAGAAAGAAGGACATTGAAAGATTGATTATCTAAGGCTCAAGAAGGAGAAGGGATAGAAATTAGAGAAAAATTTCGCACAGGTGGATGATGGCACTGATTCTGGCTCTTCAGTGGTCTCTCTCTGTTACTTCAACAATTTGCTATTCAGAGAAATCAGAGTGGATTTTCGATATGGGCGCTATCTATCACGTTTGTTCTAAGTGGGAGTGGTTTGCAAATTTTAGAAAGCTAGATGGAGGCTTGGTATCATTCTTTGCTGGACGCACATGCCAAATTGAAGAGATAAATATAGTTTAGATTAAATAAGAAAGTTGAAAGATGTGAGATACATTCTTCAGTTAAAGAAGAACCTTATGTCAGTTGGAGCTTTGGAGGCACAGAGCCTGAGAGGGACTTTTAGAGAAAGCGTTATCAACATGTTTAGTGGTTCATTAGTGGTTCTTAAGAGCATTCGACTCAACAACTTGTACTATTTAAAGGGTAGTGTAATTACTAGAAATTTAACAGCTTCAGAACTTTGGAAGGTGATTCTACCAGGTTATGACATATGAGGCTTAGATATGTTGGCTTGAATTTTTTGCAAGATTTGACGAAGTAAGGATTATTAGAAGGTGCGTTGACCTGCAATTTGAAATTTGGTGTACGTTGTGTTTGGATAAAAAGACGAAGGTGAATTTGGCATCGCAATTCACCGCATAGGAGGTCTTCATGATTGTATTCACATTGATATTTGGGGTCATATCCAGACTGTATCGCTTGGAGGTTATCAATACTTTGTCTCTTTTGTTGATGATTTTGAAAATTACCTAGAGGAGGGTGAATATGTGATGTTCTAATCAAATGTGAAAATTAAAAATTTAAATTAATAAAAACTAAACACACAACTGATAACCAAGATGTGAAGTCAAATTTTCAATGAAGAACTCTAAAACTTCTCCTCAAGATTCCTCTATAATAGAATTGATGTGCTTAATTGCTTTCTTAAATCAAACAAGTGAAAGCATACAAAACTATATCAATCATGTAATGATAAGCAATAATAAATAAAAAAGATATAAACATAAGTGAGTAGAGTTGAGTTGAGTTTAGAGAGATATGAGCAAACGCAATCACGAGAGATTTGTTTTGAGGTTCAAGCCACTTACTCTACGTCTCCGCTTTCACCGCAATGAAGAATTTTTACAATCTCCACTAAGAAAACAACAATGAATCTACATAAGATTTGGAGCCTCAACTGCAACTCCAATCCTCTACCCAAGAGGAGAGCATAAAGCTAATTATCCTCTACCCAAGAGGAGAGCACAAAAAAATGAAGATTACAATCACTTGATGACCACAAAGATCACAAGCTAAAAGTTCTCACAAAACAAGCATTATATATGTGTGTGTGTGTGTGTGTAGATGATGGCTCAAACTTATGTGAGAAAATTAGGAATTTGAAATTGAAGCGCTTTAGAGTACTATTGGAAAACTTCTCTGAAGATATAGAGATTTATAGCATAAAAACTTGTTTTCTTGATTTTTCAAAACTTCTTTCAAAAACTTAAACTTGAATTTGTACTTGAAAATCTTTGTTTAAAACTCTCTACAATGGGTTATAGGTAATATGATGAAATCATTAAATACTAATCCCAATCATTAAGAACATGTTTAAATCCAAATAAAGTAAATACTAGCCGTTTAGAAATAAAATAAAATAGAAAAATCTAAAAACTAGTTGTTTGAGGCAATCTTTTACTTTTGGCAGCAGAGCGGTCGATCGCTCAATCAATTGCCAATGACTATAAGAATAGCCATTGGAGCCAGCGATCGACCGCCCGATCGACCGTCCAATGAAGATCTGCTCTGCACAACTGACAGTCGACCGTCTAATCGACCGATCAAAGAGCTCCTTATCTCTTGAGGCCAACAGTCGACCACCCAGTCGACCGTGTGCACAAGCACTTGGCTTGTGTACACGTCCAGTTGACCGCTCGGTCGACCGTGTGCATAAGCCAATAGGCTTGTGACACATCCGGTCGACCGGCCTGGGCCAAAAAATACTGTATTTTATATTTAAAAAACCATTTTAACATTCAAATAAATTTCTATAAATTACACAAAAATAAGTTCTTATAAATACATTTGAGCACGAATATGTGGGATTAAAAATCAATACATATTACAAACATATGAACATGTTTTTGAGATATCGAAATCATTTTGAAATAAAATTTGATTTTCTAAAAATAATAAACTTTAAAAACATAAACCAGTTAAATCGAAATGGGTTATACCAAAAATTTTATTCTTGAAAACCAATTTTAAACTTTGATTTGTGTGTATAAACTTGACCAATCAAATCTATTCTATACTTTATAAAAATCTAAACATTCTATAGTATTCCACTTGATATCTGTTCTTTTTCATCTTGACTCGATCAAACTTGATTCTTTCGAATTAGACTTCTTCTTGAGTGCTTGATATGATTTTTATGCTGGGGATCTTGAATCCACAATAGTATACTTCAAAACTTGACTTTGAGTCTCTTGTGGAAGCTAAATACTAAAATATAATCTTGAATAAATCTGAAAGTAAAATAACATAAGATCATTAGTACTATGACTTACATGAGTTTAATCATCATCAAAATTAGAGTGATGGGCCTTTGGGCCAATAATCTCCTTCTTTTTTATGATCACAAAACTCATGGAGTTATATATGCAATGAATAGAGAAGAGCTCTATAAAAACTCTTCTTTAACTCATGCATAAACATAAAATACATAAAGACGTTAAATAAAGCTCTAAATAAGCATGCATATATATATATATATATATATATATATATATATATATATATATATATATATATATATATATATATATATATATATATATAACAACATAAATAATATGCATATATCAACTCTAAATTTCTCTCCCTTTTTTCACTTTATCAATAAAAGGGTAAACAAAAACAAAATAAGGTTATTGTGATACAAATTCGCAATGAGGAGAGACGTAAAGTTAACTCTCCTGTATACATACATTATATTGAGAAGGGATGACTGAGCCCTAAATCATATAAACATAATATACAATATATAGATGGAGACATTAAGGTAGCTCCCCCTATACACGTGTACCATATAGAGAAGAGAGGTAAATTTCTTCTTTATACAATACACTCATCATAAATCTATATATAGAGGGATATTAAGCCTCTTAAACAATACATGATATTTTGAGCACACCAATATGAAATTTTAGATAAATTTTAGATATTAATTTGAAAACTATGCAAAAGATACTAATTGTACTTGAAACAAATAAAAACCAATTGAAATTTAAAAATGATACCAATTGATTTTTTTTAAAAAGATGAAACCAATTGAAAATTGCAATCAAAACACTTTAAGCATTGGATATCACTTGAATCAAAATATTTAAAAGTCTGAGTACTTTTGATACAAATTTAAAACTAATCAAGAAACAAAAATATTAATTAGCAAAATAAGATAGATACCAATTGTAATAATTAGTACTAATTGAAAGGTTGAACATATTTGCTAGAAGAAAAATTGTTTTTCTTTCTATGGTCAAAAAGAAAGGAATTAAGATCAAATCAAAGAATTCTCCTCCTTTTGAAACACTAACAAAATCAATACATAAGTTTGTAAAAGATTTTAATTACACTAATTTATTTAAAAAAAATCAAGCTTAGCATGAAACTAATTGTGCTATAAAAATATGTATGGATATTATTAAACATGCACAATCAATCATATATGTGTGTGTGTGTGCGCGCGCGCACACGCCAATTAAAATACTGTGGGAGAGAGGAGATAGAAGAGATGGAAAGAGGTAGCACAGACATCGGACGACAAAGGAGCGAGAAACGGCGCATGGAGCAGGCCAGTTTGCACTCCCAATCGATCTCACGGTCGACCGGTGGAGGAGGCCGGTCGACCGGCCCAGTCGACCGGCGTGCACGGGCGTGCACAGGAGGGAGTGGTCGACCGGCACCGATCGACCGACTGAAGTGGCTTCGCTCTCGGGTAGGCGCGGTCGACCGGGCCGGTCGACCGTGGCATGGGTCGGTCGACTGGCCGGTCGACCGACAGGCGCGATAGGACTTTCCTTTTAGGATTCGAATTCCTTTTCTGGATGGGATTGAATCCAACCTGAGTTTCCATAAATCCAGGGACTCTGTGGCTATAAATAAAGGTTAGAGGCCCCATGTATTGTATCAAGAAATCTCCTCAAGTTTTTCTCTCTTGTATTGATTGTTGAATCAATAAGATCTCTCTCTCCCTTGCCCCAAGGCGTAGGCACGTTGCCGAACCTCGTTAAATTTTGTGTGTTGATTGCTTTTCTCTGTTGGTTGCTGTTCCTGCTGTGTTGGTTGTTTCTTCAGCTGCATCGAGTCTCCGCCAGTTGGGTGGATTCCTCAAGGGTGGTTGTTGTGTCTCTTCTTCCGCGGACTGCTGCGCACAACGAGTGGTGTCGGGAGCACAACAAGTGGTATCAGAGCATCCCAGGTTCGACGTGGGATCATCTGTTGATTCAAGGGCATCTGTTGCTGATTGGCGGAGATCGTGTGTCGATCTCGGATCAGAGTTGGGACTGTTTGTGGGATCATGTGTTGATCTCAGAACAGCGTGTGAAGATTGCTCGAGGAATCAAGTTGGTGGAGTAGATTACTTCGGAAACTCTTCGAGGGTTTCGCGTGGAGGTAAAGATCTTGTCTTTATCTAGTTTGTTTTATCTAACTCCATTTGTTTCCACATTGGTTTGAGGAATCAGTTGAGAAGATGGCTGGAGAAAGCACATCAGTGAGATCCATGAATCCACATCCAAGGATTGATGTGGTGAAGTTCAACGTGACGAACAACTTTGGTATGTGGAGGTGTGAGGTTATGGATGCGCTGACGGCATCAAACCTCAAAGACACTCTACGGTTAGAGAAGAAGCGTGCATCAACGACGGAAGAAGATTGGGACAAGATGAACCGTTCGGCGTGTGGCTTGATCAAGTCTTGTCTGACACAAGACATCAAGTATCAGGTGTTGCATGAGACATCTGCGAGGCAGCTGTGGGAGATCCTGAAAAGGAAGTATCTGACGAAAAGCATAAAATCGCGATTGCAGTTGAAGAGTAAGCTCTATGGGTTTTAGATGCAAAGAGGATGCTCCATGAAGCTTCTTACAGATCTAGTTAATGTGGATGTGGAGATAGTGAAGAGGATAAGGCGGTAATTCTTTTGAACTCTCTTCCTAGGGAAGAGTATGAGGCCTTTACTCTTACTTTTCTAAATGGAAGACAATCCCTTAACTACGATGAGGTGTCTGCTGCACTTGTGAGTTATGAAGCAAGGAGATAGGACCGACTGTCTTCTTCGGGAAGCACAACAGCAGAGACATTGGAGGTAAGAGGTAGAAGTTCCAATAGAAAGGGAAGAGACGATCGGGGGAGATCAAAGTCCAGATCAGGCTTCAGAAATTTGAAGAAGAATCAGTGCACATTGTGCAAGGAACTAGGACACTGGAAAGCTGAATGCCCGAAGGTCAAAGGTAAGAAGGTGGAGTCTAAGACTGAGGCAAATCTTGCAAAGGTGGTTAGTACTCAAGGCAGTACCTCACAGGCAGATGGATCAGACTCGGACTCATCGGTATTCTCTCCCTCTGTTACTACCCTTACTGTTTGTAACTCAGATAATGCTGAGTGGATCTTGAATAGCGGAGCCACCTATCATGTGTACCCGAACAGGGCCTGGTTTTCTAGCTTTGAGAAGATGGATGGATGTTACACGGTCATGGGTGATGACCATCCGTGTAATATAGAAGGGATGGGTACAGTCCGTATCAAGATGGATGATGGGATAGTAAGAGAATTGAAAGAGGTGAGGTATGTACCTCAACTCAAAAGGAATCTTATCTCTGTTGGTGCTTTGGAAGCATTGGGTATGGTGATATCTGTTCGAGATGATGTTCTCAAGATGATCAAAGGCTCGATGGTGGTGATGAAGGGCATCCGCCAGGACAATCTCTACTACTTTAAGGGTAGTACGGTTATAAGTCAGGTGGAGACTTTTAATTCTTTAGATGATGGTTGCATGAAGGTCTGGCAGGTAAAGGTCGGACATGGAGGTGAAAGGTCTTTGCGATCTCCTGCAAAGAAGGGATCATTGGAAGGTGCTGCTACCTGCAACTTGGGAGGTGAACACAGTGTTCTGGACAAGAAGAAGGTGAAATTCAGCACCAGTACTCACCGCTCAGAAGGTCTTTTTGATTGTGTTCACGTAAGCGTTTGGGGACCTGCTAAGACTGCATCACTTGGAGGTCACAGGTACTTTGTCTCTTTTGTTGATAGTTTATATAGGCATTGTTGGATATATCCCATGAGACAAAGGTGTGAAGCCCTAGATGTGTTAGTGAAGTTGAGAGGAAGAATGGAGAAGCAGTTTGGTAGGAAGATCAAGGAGCTACATATTGGTAATGTTGGAAGAGACATGAACCAATTCTTACGATTTGGCCAGAACACCGGTATTGCTACTCACTTCACAAAAGATATAAATATGTTGGCTAAGGAAGTAAACCGTTCCTTGCGGGAGAAGATTCGGTGGTTGTTGTCTAATGCAGGATTAGACAAATCATTTTGGGCTGAGGCGATTGTGTATGCTAGCCATCTCATAAATGGATCGACTGCGATAGGAGGTAAAGCTCCATTGGAAATTTAGTCTGAAAAAGCTGCTCAAGATCATGGTTTGTTGCGAGAATTTGGAAGTCCGACCTACTTCAGTGCCAAAGATGGCAAGTGAATCCGCGAGCAAAGAAGTTTGTGTTTTTGGGTGTCAAAAGGAATGGGTACAGGTTGTGGGACCCCGAAAATAAGAAGATCGTGGTGAGTAGGCATGTCACATTTGAAGAGACTTCAGTGTTGAAGTCCACCGTCTCTCAGCAGGTGGAGAGGACGGAGACCAAGGAAGTATCACAGCGGGTGGAGGTTGATGCTACTCACCATCTCCAGTTGGTTCGGCATTAGAGAAGACTTCACCGGATGTGACACCAGGTGGAGATCATATAGCCAGGGTTGATGCTGAACAGGTTGAAGACATTGTTGAGGATGTCGAGTTATTTGCAGCCATTGGAACCAAGATAAAACCACGCTTGTGGGTAAAGAAGCATGAATCTCAAGCTTGTGATCGCGACAAGCTCAAGTTGAAGGTCGTTGTTCTCCATGATGGTCGTGAGGAGGTTCATATGACTCAGCCAAATAGGTTCGCTGCTGCAGATTCAGGTACAAGTGTTTGAGCTTGATGGAGCTCATTTAGATGAACTACGGTTGGCTTGATCCTTTGGGCAAGATACGTAGGCAGCCGTAAAGGCGCAGCCATTTGGTAATGTAACCCACATGAAGCTGTTTGGGTTCTCGAGAAGCTGATTGGAACTTCACGTAGAGGTGAAGAGTTGTGGTCGATTGGAGCTTCACGTAGAGGTGGAGAGACTTCACGTAGAGGTGAAGTGTTGTGGCCGGTTGACTTCACGTAGAGGTGAAGAGTTGGACTTCATGTGGAGTTGAGGTGTAGTGATCTCGATGAACAGATTGATCTTCTGGTGAGAAGATGTTGAGCTTGCATAAGGAGTGGTGTGCATCCAGTTGTTGAAGCCGATGATGGTGTTCGGTGTGCTCTACTCAGACTTGGTTGGACCGTCAGCTGAAGACATGTAGACTAGATAGAGCTAGGCAGTTGGAGAGTCAGTGTTGGCTCTTGATGAGTTCTTCATGAGGTCATGTAGTTGCTGAGTTGGAGACACGTTCGGTGATCGGCATGTATGGAAGTTCTCCTGAGGTGAAGTATAGGGAAGGCATGTGTGGTGCATCCCAGTTCATAGCTGAGCTATAGATTCCAAGTCGAGAACGTGTGTCGATTTCGCCGAGATCGTGTGTCGATTTCGCCAGGTGATAGACTGGAGTTCATTGGAGATCGGCTCAGATTTGAAAAATCTTCACCAAGGTGGAGAATTGTGGGAGAGAGAAGATAGAAGAGATGGAAAGAGGTAGCACAGAGATCGGACGACAAAGGAGCGAGAAATGGTGCACGAAGTAGGCCAGTTTGCACTCCCAGTCGATCTCACGGTCGACCGATGGAGGAGGCCTGTCGACCGGCGTGCACGGGCGTGCACAGGAAGGAGTGGTCGACCGGCCCCGGTCGACCGACTGAAGTGGCTTCGCTCTCGGGTAGGCGTGGTCGACCGGGCCGGTCGACCGTGGCATGGGTCGATCGACCGGCTGGTCGACCGACAGGCACGACAAGACTTTCCTTTTAGGATTCAAATTCCTTTTCTGGATGGGATTGAATCCAACCTAGGTTTCCATAAATCTAGCGACTCTGTGGCTATAAATAGAGGCTAGAGGCCTCATGTATTGTATCAAGAAATCTCCTCAAGTTTTTCTCTCTTGTATTGATTGTTGAATCAATAAGATCTCTCTCTCCCTTGCCCCGAGGACGTAGGCACGTTGCCAAACCTCGTTAAATTTTGTGTATTGATTGCTTTTCTCTGTTGGTTGTTGTTCCTGCTGTGTTGGTTGTTTCTCCGGCTGTATCGAGTCTCCGCCAGTTGGGTGGATTCCTCAAGGGTGGTTGTTGTGTCTCTTCTTCCGCAGACCGCTGTGTTGGTCCCCGAGATAATGATAAATGCGGAACTATCTCTGTTGGCAACTATAGATCTAAACAAACACAAGTCAACACAAAACTAAACAAGAAGGATTATAGTTAATCAATTAAATATAAACTTGCAAATAAAGGAAATCAAATCTCAGAAATTGACAAACGCAAACAAAGAGATTTATCCTGGTTCGGTCCTTGTGACCTACATCCAGTCCCCAAGCCACCCGCTTGAGATTTTCCTTTAACCTTGATTTTGCAACCCAAATCAATACACCATGTACGCCACTTGACAAATCCCCTTCGCCAAATGTATACACCTTCTCTTCTACCAAGAGAACACCTTCTCTTCCACCAAGAGAATACCTTTCACCTTGTACAACTGCCTCTACAACCAAGAAGCCTCCCGTGTACAATGATCACTTTGAGAATTACAACTCTTTTCCTATATCCTTGGTACTGAATGTGTATGTGGACAAGGTCTAGTATAGGAAACAAGAACTTCACAATAGGAATTGGCTTTTGGTGAAGAACAGAAGTTTGGAAAAACAGTTTTCAGGTTTTTAGATTTTTGGCTTTGGAAAACTGATAAAAACTCTTAGAATTCTTAACCTTTGGCCTTTGGACTAACCACCCTATATATAGCTGAAGACTAGGGTTAGTTAGGGTAGTTATAGGTGCAATTCAAACAAGAGAGACGTTGAAATTCGTTGCACAAAAGACCAGATAATGAAAACTGTCCAACAGTCAGAAACTGTCTATAGTCGACTTGGGTTCTGAGTTAGTCGACTAGACTAGGCAAAATTTCCACTATTAGTCGACTTGGTTTGGCTATTAGTCGACTAGGGAAGTGTCGGTTGACTGACAGGTTTCTGTATAACTACTTCAAGTCGACTGCAACTACCTTCAAGTCGACTTGGACCAAGGATTAGTCGACTATATTTGACTGTTAAGTCGACTAATAAAGAAACAGAGAGTTGGTTTGATTTTGACACAAGACTTAGTCGACTTGGACTTTGGGTTAGTCGACTACAAATGGGATTAATCAACTTGCAAGATCAATAAGTCGACTAATGAACCCTGAAATGAGTGTGTTTGTGTCAAGGCTTTTACATGCTATTTCATATTTACAAACCACACTCTATCAACTCTCCTTGGCACATCTTGATCATGTAGAACTCTTGATTCTTCATTTGTTTAGAGCTCCAAATGTCATGCATCGCAAACGTCTTCATCGAAACAGGTTCCAACACGCTGCGCACAACGAGTGGTGTCGGGGGCACAACAAATACCACTCATGATTTAAAGCAAACATAAATAGATAAAAAAATGAGTACAAAAGAAAAATCATGAAGATCAAGAGTGTAACTCATTGCTATAATCAACCTACATGCACATGTCAAAAGAATAGTCATTTAAGAGCAAAAAAGATATAATCACCTAACCAACCGCCCACTAAGGATAGGTATTTTCAAACACAGTTAGTTGAAAATAGTTGAAAATAATTTAGAAATACTATAAGTGAAAAATAAAGAAATATTTTCAAAATAATACATATATAAATGCAAAAATCATCAAAACTAAGATATACACATCTAACTAAATTAGAATTGAGTACACAAAGGATGTGAATCATATTAGGCACAAAATCAAAGGTGTGTCTCAATGGCTATATAAGTATATCACAAGTTTCCGTAAAATTTGCATTTAAACATATAAACAAAATAGTATATACTTATAAATAATAAATTAAAGCATATTTAAACTAAAGTGGAGGATAAAGATAGTTACCAGCACTGATAAGACTAATCTCTATTTCTCCAAACTAAGGTGATTTTCCCACCTAAACTCCTTGATAGTGATGCATCAAATTTGATTTGTCCATCAAGTTTCTCATGCATTCTTCACCAAGCCACCAAACTCTCACACGTTTTTAGAGAGAAACATACCTACATCAAATAAAACTTGTGTGACTTTTGATACCCATACTTTTTTAAGTCCTTGAATGTTAACATTTCAAACCCAAATATTTTTATTTGAAAAACTTACTCTGTTAAAATAAAATTTTGCAAGATAGCAATTGCGGCCACAATGTGAACAAGAGTACACCTTGGCATACTTATGAGTATGATGTGTGTGTATGTGTGTGTGCGTGTGTGTGTGCGCATGTCGTGAAGTATGTGCATGAATATGTGAAACTTGTTTCTTTTGAAATAAGGATTCCAATCTCTTATGGTCAAAATCACATTGGCTTGAGGCTGAGCCCAAACAATCAATTTTCTCTTTTAAAACACAAATCTCATTTTTGTCAAAATTAGAAAGTTTAGATTTAAAAGTAACTTTATAAGCATTAAAATCTTTTTAGTATTTTGAAGAGAGAGAGAGAGATAAATTTTCTTTTCTTTTTGAAACCATACTTAATTTATTTTGTAAACCTCATTTTTTTCTTTAATTTCAAATTTTTTTAAGAATATCATAATTATCTGAAAGTTGTTCAAAAACTTCTCCTAATTCATCTATACTAATATCATCACTAATATCATCACAATCTAAATGAGATTCTGAATTTACCTCAAGAAGGTCATCCCTTGGACTATTAAGAACATGTGTGCAGAATCAAACTCACTTTCGGAGTCACTATCCGAATCTCAAGTTGTAACTTTCATAGCTTTCTTCTTGCCTTTCTTTTCTTGCCACTGTTCTTTTTGGTCACTTATCTTTTGACTCTTATGGTACATTCTTCTTATATTCTTTACAAGAAGAGTAAGTTTTTCATCACCTTCTTGCTCATCATCTGAGGTGGTTGGAGTGGGAACACTTTTCTTCTTGATTTCTCTTGAGAATGCTTTGAATGTAACACTAACTTTCCTTTGAGGCTCATGATCTTCTCTTGCCTTCATCTCAATTTCTTTGGTCTTTAAGTTTCCCATGAAATCAGTGAAGTTCATTTTCTCTTTATTGTTGAGCTATTTTAAGGTGGTAGTTTTGACTTCTCAAGGTTTAGGAAGTATCCTAATGATTTTTCTCACTTTTTGATCATTATTGATAGGTGTACTTAAAGAAATGAGTCAATTAGTAATAGTAGTGAATCGAATAAGCATATCATCAATAGATTTATAATCAAGCATATAAAAACTATTATATCGTGAACTAAGCAAATCAATTTTTACTTTCTTCACTTGTGCAGTGTCTTTAAAGTATGCCAAATATGATATGCGAATGTGAAATTTATAATTCTACAAATATCATCATCATTAAGAGCTTATAACAATGCATAATAAGTTTTAGAGTTGGCATTGTATTCCTTTGTGGCTATGTCGGACCATGTGTTGTCATCACCCTCGTGACAAACAAAAAGTTTGGTTATGGCATTGGCTACATAGCTACCTTGGGATTTCAAGAAAACGATCATCTTAAAATTTTCAAATGGAAAAGTTAAGTCCATCAAACTTGGGTGCGGAATAATAGTTTTATTGGCCATGTATGTGTAGCAAAGATAGTGATTAAAAAATATAAGGATTGCTCTACTATGGTTAAATCGAATATCAAGAGCACCAAGCTCTGATACCAATTGAAAATCACCTAGAGGGGGGTGAACAGGTGATGTGCTAATCAAATGCGAAAATTAAAAACTTTAACTAATAAAACTAAACACACAACTGATAATCAAGAAATGAAGTCAAATTCTCGGTGAGGATGACTTGATTACGTGTTTTATCTGAAGACATTACTCAATATCAATGAGTTAACATCTGAAAATGTGACTAATAAAGATCCACTTTAATTTCAGGATCCGGTTCAGATTTATACACGGCGAACTGCTCCTGTTCATGTGTCACCGCTAGACTCAGTGCCAAGTCTTGCGTAAGAATCAAGTAAGACTGTCACTGCTTAATTACTTGGTACTCCTACTACTGATGACTTCCCTTCGACAGGCAAACTTAATTGTGCTCAGTATCTTTTTTTCAATTTATTTATTATTCTCATTTATCATCCTCCTTTCGTTCATTTATTTTTCAGACTCATGCTCATTTTTCAAGAATGTTTCATAAGCATTATCTCTTTTAGGTTGGACTCAGGTAATGCAGGAGGAGATGTCAGTCTTAGAGGAGAATGAGACTTGAGAGTTGATCACACTTTCACTAGAGAAGAGAGTCGTTGGGTGCAAGTGAGTTTACACTATTAAATTTAACCCAGATGGATCGCTGGCTCGCTTAAAGTCGAGATTGGTTGCCAAAAGATACTCAGAGGTGTATGGAGTGGATTATGTGGATACCTTCTCTCCGACTGTGAAGATGATATTTATGCAGGTCCTTGTGTCATTAGCAGTGACATATCACTGGCCACTTTATCAGTTTGACATCAAAAATATCTTTTTCAATGATATTCTTGATGAGGAGTTTTAGATAAAGCAACCACTAGACTTTGTTGCTTAGGGAGAGTGTGTGAAGGTTTGCAAGTTGAAAAAATCACTCTACGGTCTGAAACAATCTCTGAGAGCCTGATTTGAGAGCTTTGCATCAATTGTTCAGGAGTTTGGTCTTTGTCGCGTAGAGAAAGATAACTCTATATTTTAGCAGATACAAGATGGGAAGACGATCCTACTGATTTGTATGTGGATAATATTGTGATCACAGGAGATGACACAAAGGGAATTGACAGCCTTTAAAAGTACTTGTAAAAACACTTCAGACCAAGAATTTGGATCCTTAAAGTACTTCTTAGGCATTGAGATGGCGAGGTTCAAGAAGGACATTCTTCTGTCACAGAGAAAATATATACTCGACTTGCTTTCCAAGGCTGGGATGCTAGGATGTAAGAGTATTGATTCTCCGATGGACATGAACATGAAGCTCTACCAAATCAGGGGAAGCTTTTTGTGGACTTTGAGAGGTACATGAGATTGGTGGGGAAAATAAACTACCTGACAGTGACCAGACTAGATATCATATTCGCAGTCAATGTAATGAGTCAGTTTTTATCAGCACCGAGGACTGCCCACTTGGTGGCAGTAATAAAGATTTTGGGATACTTGAAGAATGCTCAAGGGATAGAGCTTCTCTATTCAGATCATGGACATACTAGAGTAGCAGCTTCTCAGATGCAGATTGGGTAAGGTGCCCTTTTGATTGGAAATCGACCACAGGATATTATGTCTTTCTTAGAGGAAACCTTGTGTCATGAAAAAATAAGAAGTAGAATGTGGTCTCTCAGTCCAACGTAGAGTCATAGTACATGACGATGATAAATGTGACATTAGAACTAATCTGGATCAGCAATTTGTTGACAGAGATTGGTTTTCTCCTAAAATGTCCCAAGAGACTATATGATGACAATAAGGTAGCAATATACATTGCTGAAAATGCCATGTTTCATGAGAGAACCAAACATATAGAAGTTGATTATCATATAGTTCATAAGAAGCTCGAGGAAAAGATCGATGTGACGAAGCATGAGTCATCAGGACACAAATTAGTAGATCTTCATACCAAACTACTTTGTAAAACATTAGTAGATTTTATGTGTGACAGAATGAGCATGTATGATATACATGCTCCATCTTGAGAGATTGTTGAGAGAGACTCCGTATTGGTTTACTCTCACATTGCCTGTTAGATTAGATATATTCACATTGATTATTACATATAGACTAGAGTATGAGGCCTAGATCTTGTCACTCTTTCTCTTTAGATCTCTGATGCAATTTTATCAATATCCAAATAATTTTCACACATAAACTTTTTGAATACAATTTTCCCCTTAAATAGCATTTCAGATTATTAAAACCTAGTTCTTAAAAATAATAATTTATGAAAAATTTTACTATTACCCACCTTCCCACTATGATGCATTTGCAACAGTGTTGCCACTTTGTCAACTCCTGCCTAATTCATGCTTCTCATTTCCATGTTTTTAAGGTGCAGCCATCCAGTTAGAGAGAGAGAGAGAGAGAGAGAGAGAGAGAGAGAGACGCCGCGGGGGGGGGGGGGGGGGGGGGGGGGGGGGGGGGGGGGGTTTTGAAAAGGCAGAGGAACTGCATATAGTCAGTAGAGTTCCCAAACAATCTACTTTTTCAGAGAGTAGTTAATATCCATGCTTAAATAGATTTGTACGGATAGGACATTTGACACAATTGTGATCTCAATTCATGACCCCAAGACTTGGCATTAAAATAGTAAAAACCTAGCTCACAAACAGGGTTGGAACAAGCTAAGTGATCAAGCAATTAAAAGAGATGGATGATCCACCAAATGAAGGTTTCTTCTCCGTTTACCCCCATTACTGTAGCACTACTATGTATTGTGTGTGTTGTTTTTCTTTTTTTTCGATTTTTTTGTTTTCTTTATTTGATGGTCATGCCATGCACGTAGAGTGATTTATTTAACAAGAAATTAATCACAAGACAACAACTGCTTGAGGTCATGTTCATCATTGAACAAGTAGAAGACCTACAGGACTTGTGGGTAAATACACAGATGTCATTTTGCAACTCAGATGGCAATGAAAAATTATCTTCTTCCTTTTATTGTGGGGGGTTGGGGTTTGAGAGTGTATAGTAAATTAATGAAGCTATTAAATCAGTTCATCTGGAGGTTAATTAGGTTAAACCTTGAATTGTTCAATGCTGCCACTTTGAGTTTAGGTAACTTGGATCATCATACTGAATATAGTTTGATGATACGACTCATTTCTATGATTTCTGTTTGATGTTCTAACTTTTTTGCATTGTTTTTGATGCTGGCATTCGATGTTAACATCTACTTTATGTTCGCTATCGCTTCAAGCTTCTCTTAATGTACTAACGAAGTATGGTAGTTTGACCTGATGACACAGCAACGGTAAGAAAGAGGGGATAGAGGAGATAAAAAAGAAATTGGAAGAGTTTTTTAAACTCATCAGAAAAATAGCGCAGAGACCGGAAGTCAAAAGGAGCGAGAACGAAACTTGTTGCATGTCAGGACAGAGCTCGGTCGACCGGTGTGCACGACATGCACAGGCATGGCCCGGTCGACGGAGCGGTCGACCGACTGAAAGGCAATTGCTTTCAGTTGGTCCCGGTCGACTGGTGCGGTCGACCGAGGATAGGGGTCGGTCGGTCGCGTTCTATTCTCCTTTCAAAATTCGAACTCCTTTTCTGTTTTGGGGTCGAATCCAATTAGGATTTCCTAAATCCCTAGGACTCTCTAGTTATAAATATGGGTTAGAGCCCTCATAAATTGTATCCCTCTGAAAATTTTGTAGGAAATTTCTTGAAAGAAAGGAACAAGTTGTAATTTATTGTTGAATCAATAAATCTCTCCCCCCTTACTCCGAGGACGTAGGCAAATTGTCAAACCTCATTAAATACTGTGTTGGCTTATTTTCTCTCTTATTTCTCTGTTCTTGGCGTGTGAGTACTTCTCCGGCGCGTTCATCTCCATTGCTTGGGTTCCTCAAGTTGGATGTTGCCCAGATAGAAGACGCTAGGCGCAAGAAGTTCTCTCACTGGAGCCACAATAAGTGGTATTAGAGCATCCCAGGTTCGTCGTGGGATCGTGTGTTGATTTCAAGGGAATTGGTGGTTGTTTGGCGGAGATCGTGTGTCGATCTAGGAGCAGCGTTAGGACTGTTTTATGGGATCGTGTGTCGATCTCAGAACAGCATTTGGATTGCTCGAGGAATCAAATTCAGTAGAGTAAATCGTATCAGAAACTCTTCGAGGGTATCGCTTTGAGGTAAAGATCCCATCTTTATCTAGTTTGTTTGATCTAACTCCATTTGTTTTTCGCACTTTTGAGGAATCAGTTAAGAAGATGGCTGAAGATAGTACATCTACAGTGAAATCTATGAATCCGCATCCATTGAGGATTGATGTGGTAAAGTTCGACGGCAAGAACAACTTCGATATGTAGAGATGTGAGGTGATAGATGCATTGACAATATCAAATCTCAAAGACACTCTACGGTTGGAGAAAAAGCGTGATTCTATTACTGAAGAAGATTGGGACAAGATGAACCCAACGGCGTGTGGCTTGATAAGGTCTTGTTTAACTCAAGACATCAAGTATCATGTGTTGCATGAAACATCTGCAAGGCAGCTGTGGGAGATCCTAAATAAAAAGTATCTGACGAACAGCATCGAATCGCGGTTGCAGTTGAAGAGAAGACTTTATCGTTTCTAGATGAAGAGAGGATGCTCCATTGACGAACACATGAATAGCTACACAAAGCTTCTTACAGATCTAGTTAATGTAGATGTGAAGATCAATAAAGAGGATAAGGCAGTAGTTCTATTTAATTCTCTTCCTGAAGAAGAGTATGAGACCTTTACTCTTACATTGATCAACGGAAGACAATCACTTAACTACAATGAGGTGTCTGCTGCTCTTGTAAATTATGAAGTAAGGAGGCAGGACAAATTGTCTTTTTCGGGAGCACAACAACAGAGGCGTTGGCGGTTAGAGGCAGGAGTTCTAATCAGAAAGGCAAGGGTGATCAGGGAAGATCGAAGTCCAGATTAGATTTTAGAGATCTGAAGAAGAATCAGTGCGCCTTATGCAAGGAGCTATGTCATTGGAAGGTTGATTGTCTGAAGACCAAAGGTAAGAAAAAGGAGTCGAAGACTAAAGGTAAATCTCGCACAGGTGGTCAATACTCAAGCCAGTACTTCACAGGCGGATGGATCGGACTCAGACTCATCGGTTTCTCTTTCTCTGTTACTACTCCTATTGTTTTTTACTCAGGTAATTCTGAGAGAATCTTAGAAACAAGAGCTACCTATCATGTGTGCCCAAATATGGATTGATTTTCTAGCTTTGAAAAGCTAGATGGATGTTTTATTGTCATGGATGATGATCATCCATATAATGTGAAAGGGAAAGGTACATTCGTGTCAAGATGTTTGATGGGATAATACGAGAATTTATGAAAGTGAGGTATGTACCTCAACTCAAAAGGAATCTTATCTCAGTTGGTGCTTTAAAAATGTTGGGTCTTGTGGTATCTATACGATATGGTGTTCTCAAGATGACCAAAGGCTCAATGGTGGTTATGAAGGGCGTTCGCCAGAACAATCTCTACTACTTGAAAGGTAGTACAGTTACAGGTTGGTGGAGATTTCTATTTCTTCAGATGATATTTGCACACAGGTCTGATAGATGAGGCTCAGACATGGAGGAGAAAAGACTTGGCAAGCTCCAGCAAATAAGGGATCATTGGAAGGTGCATCTACCTGCAACTTGGAATTGGGTGAACACGGTGTTATGGACAAGAAGCAGGTGAAATTCAGCACCACTACTCACCGCTCGGAAGGTCTTCTTGATCATGTTCATATAAATATTTGGCAACCTGCTAAGACTACATCACTTGGAGGTCACAGGCATTTTGTATCTTTTATTGATAATTTATCTAGGCATTGTCGGATATATCCCATGAGATAAAGGTATGGAGCCCTAGGTATGCTGGTGAAGTGGAAGGATATGATGGAGAAATAAACTGGAAGGAAGATCAAGGAGCTAGAACTTGGTAATGTTGAAAGATACAAGAACCAATTCCTACGATTTAGCCAGAACACTGGTATTGGTACTCACTTCACAGATGGAATACATGGGTTGGCTAAGGAGATAAATTGTTCTTTGCTAGAGGATGATCGGTGTTTATTGTCTAATACACGATTAGACAAATCGTTTTGGGCTGAGGTGATTAGACGAGAAAGGTGTACTTATTATGTGTATAAAGATGTATTTGATGTACCCTTTCTTGTCTCCGCTATAGTATAGGACTATACCGAGTCGATTCTCAGGGAGAGCTCGCGATGGAAGCTTTACGTGTGGTAGTGAAGTGAACAAACGAGTATTCTTCTCTTGCTTATAAACTTAGTGAATCAAATGTAAAAGAAACTAAAAGAAAGGATGGCTATGTTCATGGTGGAAATCGTTGGAAAAGAAATCAAGAAGTGGATGTGGTATTCACAAGAAAAAGAAAGAAAACTTAAAGAAAGCAATCCATGACTAGCTTACCTTGCTAGCTTGCCAAGACTTACTAGACTCCTTGATAGCGAATGCGTGCCTAATGTTGTCACTCCATTGGCGTAGGGTTTGTCTAGCGTGTTGACCTAATTGCTTTCTCACTTGGAAGACGGTGGTTTAACCATCGGAGAAGAGAAGATCATACACTTGCAAGATGAAATTAAACAAACACCCATGAGTTAGTGAAGTGGCAAGACTAGTGGTAAACTAGTACATGGAAGGAAAATTAGCTACAAGCCATTAAAGAACTAAAACAAAGCTTGAAGTAAATTGCAAGAAAGTAAACAAAGCAATAAAGAAAGCATGTAAAGAAAGCACATAAATTAGAACCAAGCTTCAAGTAGAGGAAGGAGGATGGATCAATCCTTGTTGCTTCAAGTGTCACTCTTGATTACACAAGCTCTCTCCCTCACAATCACTCTCTTTTACATTGAATTCTAGGAAGAAGAAGAGGGATCTAAAGAACAAAACCTAAAGAGAAAAATACATGAAAATTACAACAACTAAACTAATCTCCTCTCTTCTCCATTCAGTTTTGTTCGCAGGTGAAGGTGGAGTATTTATAGCAGAAAGGAGAAGCTTCGAGAGCCTAGGTTGTTGGCACGAAATCCGAGGCCATAACAACCTAGATTTGCCGCGGATTGCCGCGGGATCTGGGCCGTTGAGCCCAGATTTTCTGGTGAGATCTTCTTGTTAGTTAGTTAGCCACGTGGACTACTTGGATTCTCCAATTGGCGCGCGGATCTCTCTAGATCTGGATTTGAATTTGGCTTTATCTTAATCATGGATTAATCACTTAATTAGTGTTAATTAAGTGATTATTTGGATATCTCTCCATTAAGTGTGTACCTGCAAATATGTAGAGAAGAGGAGTAAAAATCACATATTTATTTGTAATATGCATGGGAATTATGATGTAAAATATGCAATATTGGATACTAATCACACCCCCACACTTATTCTTTTGCTCGTCCCGAGCAAAACAAAGAAAAAAAAAATCTAAACTACCAATTTTATTACACCACTTTCGCAGGTGACGCGATTGCACTGAGCATGTGCAACAAGCCGTTAAACCTCTAGGTTACCCTAGAGGAGGAGTGTTGTCTCCTGAGGTTTTCAGCGGATTGCACCCACAAAATCCATAAAGAAAGAAAACAAAAGTTAGTGTTTTGAAAACGCATTTTGAATAAGAGACATGTTTTCGAACTATTTTCGCAAAAATATAAGTGATCCTAGGTCATAAGTCCACCTATAATCATTCTTCCTTAAACTTAATATCCATGCAAGATCTTGTCTTTAATTAAGGTAAGAATTCAAAATTGGATTGAATATTTTTATCCTTCATAAAACCTAGATAGTATGCACATCGTGTAAGTGAAGATTTCTGGGATTTCAACTCTAACCATCAAGCCATTTATTTATTTATATATACTTTTTATGCTTTTTTCTTCCCTTAGTTTAGGCTTTCTAGTCTACCCTTGTAGCGAGCCTTTAACCGATGACTCCCAAACCAGACGGTCTTAGGACACCAGATGAGAAAACATCCCTCGGGTTTAAGGTCTCGAGTAGAAAAGGCCACGAAACTAAAGGGGATTATTTATTTCCTTTACCACCGTTAGGCGTGAATAATCATGCTTCTTGAGGCACAATTCTCCAGCTTAATAGGTGATGTTTTATTTATATATATATTTTTTTTCTTTTTTTTTTATTATGGCATTTTTGGTCTTTGTTTCTATCCCAAGAAATGTGTAAGTGTGAAGTGCATATTATCTAAGGCAAAAAACTCAAGATAAAAATATCTCACCAATTTTACTTACTTAGCCTATAATCTCCAACAAGATCTATTACTTCAACTATGTTTAAGATATCATAATTAAGGCTTTCTTAATCTCTACGATACATCTTAATTTTCTTAAAAATAGATCAAAACTTTGTCTCTTATTTCAAAAAGTTTTTATTTTTTTATTTTAAAATATTTTTTTTTATTTTCTAAAAGAAGTGTAAAAGAAAGAAAATCTAAAAACTCTATGTTAGTAAACCCTCCCCCACACTTATTTCATGCATTGTCCTCAATGCATCATGATATATGTATGCATGAAACAAAATTGAAGAGGGAAGGAAAAAATTACCTTAAGGTGGTGGTTCCGGTGGTGGTCGGATTGGTCCACGGAACATGGCCCAATCATCTTTGCTTTGGGTTTTCAGGAACCCACCAAAAATATTATTAATATGACCCACAAGAATGATGTGTGCATGAATGATCTTTATTATGTACATGCCCCCATCTAATTTCAAGATTTTCCTAATAATTTCAGAGTCATTTTCATCAAGATCCTTGGCCCAAAATGGTGAATGAAATGATAGAACAGTTGACTTGGACTCAGGACGGACGGGAACTGACTCAGGGAAGTAAATGAAGTCAAGTGATGGTTCAAGAGTCGAAGTGAGTTCAGAAATTTGGTCCAAGTCAAGAAATGAAAACTCAAGTCCACATGTTTTGTCCAACAATGGAATGTGACTATCAAAAATTGGTGATTCAAGTTCAGGAAGGATGGGAATCAACACTGACTCTAGAAGGTTACTCAAATTGGGTAATATAACCGGAGTCAATAATGATTCAGGGATTGAACTGGATCACAGATGTGCAAATCTAGGTCACATATCTCATTGAGTTCAATTCCACAAAAATGAGAACTTGCAAATTTGTCAATTGTATCTTCAGAAGTGTAGAATTGGGCAAGTTCAATATGATCCTCAAAGATGGGTGATTCAACTTCATTGTGAATTGGGAAAGGATCCAAGGTTGACTCCGGGAAAAGATTGATGTGAGGTAGAGACACCGGAGTCATTATCGAATCAGAAAAGAGGATTGAATCACAAAGTTGGGGTTCAAGATCACATTCCTCATGTAGTTCAATTAAATGTGGAGAACTTGCCAATTTATCAATTGGATTTTCAGAAGTATGGAATTGGCCAAGTTCTATGTGATCATCATAAAAGATTGGTGATTCATTTTCACAATGGATAGGAAATGGATCCAATTCTGACTTGGGAAATGGATTGAAATCAGGTAAGGTTATGGAAGTCATGATTGAATCAGGAAGTAGATTGGAATCATCAAATGAAAGTTCAGGATCAAATTCATGTTCCAGTTCAATTTCAGAAAAAGGAAAACTTGCCAAAACGTCAATTGGATCTGAAGTTTGGACAAGTTCATTTGAATGTGCTAAAATTGAATCAGGATTTCCAAAATGACAAGAGTCTTAGGTCATATCAATAGAGTGTGGTATAACTGGATTAGTCAAAGGTTGATAGGATAGAGTTTCCTCATTCCTAAGAAGGTTATCCAATTGTTCTCTCACACTATTGAAAGACTCAGTAAGATCTTTTTGCATTTGTAACATAGACTCTTTAAAGCTCTCTATACTCTCATCTTGACTTTCAAATGGTTGCCCTAGAATGGGAGTATATGAATCTTGATTTCGGAAATTTTGTGAATAGTGTGAGTCAAAAATGTGTGATGATGGAAAAGTGGACTCACACAAGAGATCTTTACTCGTTTCCATGACAAATGGTTGTTCATTAGGAAGCGGTGGAACTGAGTAAGACTCTTGAAAATACGGTGGAATTGGAGAGGCCAATGTTTTCTGAAAGTGTTGCGTGGCCTGTTGTAAATTTGCTTCTATACTCCTTTGTAACTCAGATTTTTCTTCAAATAGTGGTTCAGAAAAAGGAGTATATGAAGTGGACTCGGGAATGAATGTTGTGGACAAGGATTTTGAAAATTTGACTCGGGGTACGTGAATCCCCAATGACTCGGTGAAGAGTTGAAATTATTTTGGACATTATAATTATTAGATGGGGGATATGGGTCATATTGATTCGGATAAGGCCAACCCGGTGTATGTGGTTGGTGCATATTGTAAAACACCGGGTTGGAATTATCCGAATATGGAGTGTGTGTGACATATGGATGGAAAGAATTGTAATTATAAGCCATATCACACAATCACAAACAAAAACAAACAAACAAACAAACAAACAAACAAAAGAAAAAATTTTTAACCTAAGTTAGGGTAGACTTAGACCTAGACGACTCCTAACAAATAGACTGTCCACGGGAGGTTTAGTGTAGACTCTAACCACAAGCTAATCAGCCAGGGAAGGGTAAGGTTGGTGGGAGGTTTTCCGTCCGAAGACGTTCCTTAATTAAGTAACCAGCAACCTTCGGGCTTTCGGCCCTCAACCCCTTTCCTAGACACTGATTTTGCAAGAGTTAAATTCCAACACTTTTTCCCCTTAGGATAATCTCCTAAGTGAGTCCGAGATGTCCCTAGGGCCAACGTCTACTTTTTATTAAATTAGGCTTGGGTTAGTGAGTGCTTGGGAAAATGATTTTCGGGCTAAGGAAAGGGTAATGACCTCCCCCCACCTTATCTTATTTACGGGTATGCCCTTAAATTTGAATTGTGCAAGTGTACAAGAAATATAGCTAGGATACACTCAAAGCATGAAAATCAAGCAAGGAGTTTGTCCTAGTCTAAATGCAATGCAAACACGTACCTTGCCTCCAGCACTCTTCAACAGTAAAAGTAAAGAATTGAAGAGACACGTGCCTAAAATGCAAGTGTCTAAACAATTTTTAACAATTCAACCAACTTTTTACTGTTTTTTAATTAAGCAGGTATATGGTAAAAAATACAGGATTTCAAGTATAGCAGCAGATGTATTTTGCAGAATCAGAGCCCCTGCAGAAAATCTGTAAGTAGTGAACTCCTTATTGCCGCGTTCCCACGACAAATCTTGTGGATCCGCGGCAATTTGGAGGGATCCTGGGCTCTGCTTTCTTGAGCAGAGGCCCAGGTCCACTTATATGTGACTGCAATGAATATTTTCCTGTTTCTTTACCTGTAACCTGCAAACAGAGAAGAAGAATCGTTTAGTACTTCACTTTAAACCAAAAATAACGTCGCTCTCCCCGGCAACGGCGCCATTTTGATTAGACGAGAAAGGTGTACTTATTATGTGTATAAAGATGTATTTGATGTACCCTTTCTTGTCTCCGCTATAGTATAGGACTATACCGAGTCGATTCTCAGGGAGAGCTCGCGATGGAAGCTTTACGTGTGGTAGTGAAGTGAACAAACGAGTATTCTTCTCTTGCTTATAAACTTAGTGAATCAAATGTAAAAGAAACTAAAAGAAAGGATGGCTATGTTCATGGTGGAAATCGTTGGAAAAGAAATCAAGAAGTGGATGTGGTATTCACAAGAAAAAGAAAGAAAACTTAAAGAAAGCAATCCATGACTAGCTTACCTTGCTAGCTTGCCAAGACTTACTAGACTCCTTGATAGCGAATGCGTGCCTAATGTTGTCACTCCATTGGCGTAGGGTTTGTCTAGCGTGTTGACCTAATTGCTTTCTCACTTGGAAGACGGTGGTTTAACCATCGGAGAAGAGAAGATCATACACTTGCAAGATGAAATTAAACAAACACCCATGAGTTAGTGAAGTGGCAAGACTAGTGGTAAACTAGTACATGGAAGGAAAATTAGCTACAAGCCATTAAAGAACTAAAACAAAGCTTGAAGTAAATTGCAAGAAAGTAAACAAAGCAATAAAGAAAGCATGTAAAGAAAGCACATAAACTAGAACCAAGCTTCAAGTAGAGGAAGGAGGATGGATCAATCCTTGTTGCTTCAAGTGTCACTCTTGATTACACAAGCTCTCTCCCTCACAATCACTCTCTTTTACATTGAATTCTAGGGAAGAAGAAGAGGGATCTAAAGAACAAAACCTAAAGAGAAAAATACATGAAAATTACAACAACTAAACTAATCTCCTCTCTTCTCCATTCAGTTTTTGCTCGCAGGTGAAGGTGGAGTATTTATAGCAGAAAGGAGAAGCTTCGAGAGCCTAGGTTGTTGGCACGAAATCCGAGGCCATAACAACCTAGATTTGCCGCGGATTGCCGCGGGATCTGGGCCGTTGAGCCCAGATTTTCTGGTGAGATCTTCTTGTTAGTTAGTTAGCCACGTGGACTACTTGGATTCTCCAATTGGCGCGCGGATCTCTCTAGATCTGGATTTGAATTTGGCTTTATCTTAATCATGGATTAATCACTTAATTAGTGTTAATTAAGTGATTATTTGGATATCTCTACATTAAGTGTGTACCTGCAAATATGTAGAGAAGAGGAGTAAAAATCACATATTTATTTGTAATATGCATGGGAATTATGATGTAAAATATGCAATATTGGATACTAATCATGAGGCGATGTGTATACTAGCCATCTCATAAATGGATTGTCATCGACTGTGATAGGAGGTAAAACTCAACTGGAAGTTTGGTCTGGAAAGCTGCTCAAGATCATGGTTTGCTGTAGGAATTTGTAAGTCTGGCCTACTTTAGTGCCAAAGATGGTAAGGTGAATCCGCGAGCAAAAAAGTTTGTATTTTTGGGTGTCAAAAGAAATATGAAAGGCTACAGATTGTGGGACCCCAAAAATAAGAATATCGTATTGAGTCAGCATATCATATTTGATGAGTCTTCAGTGTTGAAGTCTACCGTCTCTTAGTAGGTGGAGAGAGCGAAGACTAAGAAAGTATCGCAGCGGGTAGAGATTGATGCTACTCCACCACCTCCAGTTGGTTCAGTATCAGTGAGAACTTCACCGGATGTGACACCGGATGGAGATCATGTAGCCAGTTTTGATGTTGAACAGGTTGAAGACATTGATGAGAATGTTGAATTATTTGCAGCAATTTGAACCAAGATAAAATCACAAAAGTGGGTGAAGAAGTATGAATCTCAGGCTTGTGACAGCGACAAGCTCAATTTGAAAGTCGTTGTTCTCCATGAGGTTAGTAAGGAGGTTCATATGACTCAGCAAGATCGGTTCGCTGCTGAAAATTCAGTCACAGGTGCTTGAGCTCGGTGAAGCTTATTTTCAATGAATTACGGTTGACTTGATCCCTTGGTAAGGTATGTAGGCAACCGTAAAGCCGCAGCCATTTGGTGATTCAACCCATATGAAGCTATTTAGGTATATTTAGGTTCTCGAGAAGCTGATTGGGACTTCATGTAGAGGTGAAAAGTTGGACTTTACGTAGAGATGAAGAGTTGAAATTCACGTAGAGATGAAGAGTTGAAATTCACGTAGAGGTGAAGTATTGTGATCTCGATGAACAGTTGATCTTCTGGTGAGAAGAAGATTAAGCTTTCATAAAAAGGGGGTGCATCCAGTTTGTTGAAGTCAATGATGGTGTTTGGTGTGCTCTACTCAGATTTGATAGGACCGTCTTGAAGACATATGCACTGGAGAGAGTCATTCAGTTAGAGAGTAAGTGTTGGCTCATGATGGGTTCTTCTTGAGGTTATTTGAAAGTGAGTGTCATTAAATTGCTGAGTTGGAGACACGTTAGTCGGCTCATATGGTATTTCTCTTCAGGTGGAGTGATGGGAAGGCATGCATGGTGCATTCTGTTTGGATAGCTGAGCTGAAGTTGGAAGTTTACAATTGATTTTGGAGTTTGGTGATAGTTGCAGGTGGCGACGACAAACTTAATTTGGATTTGGTTAGATCAGTGGAAATCAATTGTACGTGTGCTGGCGATTTGTTTTGAAGGAACCGGTTTCGTCTGTTGGCCAAGTCGAGATCGTGTGTCAATTTCGCCGAGATCGTGTGTTGAATTTGTTCGGAGCCCTCAAGCCGAGATTGTTTGTTGATTTCACTGAGATCGTGTGTCAATTTCGCCAAGTGTTCGTTGGAGTTCGGCTCAGATTTGAAAATTTCCACCGAGGTGGAGAATTATAGGGAGAGAGGAGATAAGGAGATAAAAAGACATTGGAAGAGTTTTTTAAACTCATCAGGAAAATAGCGCAGAGACCGAAAGCCAAAAGGAGCGAGAACGGAACTTGTTGCAGGCCAAGACAGAGCCCGGTCGACGCCCGATCGACCGGTGTGCACAATGTGCACAGGCATGGCCCGTCGACCGTGGGTGGTCGACCGTGGCAAGTAAGCGGTCGACCAAGCAGTTGACCGACTGAAAGGCAATTGCTCTTAGTTGGTCCTGGTCGACCGATCCGGTCGACCAAGGACTGGGATTGGTCGACCTGCCGGTTGATCTACAGACACGTTCTATTCTCCTTTCAGGATTCAGACTCTTTTTCTGTTTTAGGGTCGAATCAAATGGGGTTTCCTAAATCCATGCGATTACTGGCTATAAATATGGGTTAGAGTCCTCATGAATTGTATCCCTATGAAAATCCTCTAGGAAATTTCTTGAAAGAAAGGAAAAAGTTGTAATTGATTGTTGAATCAATAAATCTCTCTCTCTCCCTTGCCCCGAGGATGTAGGCAAATTGTCGAACCTCGTTAAATACCATGTTGGCTTGTTTTCTCTCTTCTTGGCGTGTGAGTTTTTCTCCGGCGTGTTCATCTCCGTTGCTTGTGTTTCTCAAGTTGGTTATTGCCCAGGTAGAAGGCGCTAGGAGTAAGAAGTTCTCTCACCGGAGCTGCAACAGCAACTAGGAGTATTACACATTATCAAAGATTCAACACATCAGTAGGCAAGTCCAAGAGCAAATTTCTGGAGCTATCCATTTAAGGGGGGAAAAAGGGTGTGCACATGGTTTCTATTTTTTTACTGCTTTCTTATTATTGTCAATGATGTGGATGCCTTCCACAAATTATCATATCCCTAGTGAAAAAGAATGGAACTCCAACTTCAGAAGCTTCATGTGTTATTTCATTTTACTGCATTTCTTGTTATTGTCAGTTATAAAGCTTATCATCGACTCAAGTTTCACTCATTCCCCATCCTTTTTAAATCGCATTTAGCCGACAAATTGAGACTCATTCATAACTGCCTTCTAATAGAAAGTAGAAACATGATAACAGAGCATGACAATCAGATACCATATGATGCCATTACTACTCTATTAAAGATTAAAATTGGAAAATTAACCACTGTTTCACTTAAGCATGCATTGATAAGATTCAAATCAAGTATTTTGGAAAGAACTCGACTCCTGTCAATCGACATTTGTTTGGCAATTCAAATATCTTTCTCCACTGCTCCTTCGTCGAAAGGTGATCTACCTTGCACAATATATATTTCCATCGGAACACCAATGAGAGGTGGTATATGAACTGGTTGATCAGGCTTTTGGAGGCCTTTGGAACCTGACTTTAGGCGCAGGTGGATTGAACGGATCAACATGCATGATTGGCTTCAGTGGAATCAATTTCTTTGTAGTCTCAAGACAGAAATATGTCTCTGACGTTGGATATGCATTTGATGCTAGATCTACAACTGGCTTGATAGTCAGATATGGATTTGAATTTGGCTGTAGATTTGAGAGTACCATAGGGCCACATTATGTTTCTTCATTGTTGCATTCTGGCTACTGTATCCAAGATGGCAGAATTGATTATCTATCCATTTGGCAACAATGGTCTTAACTACAATGTTGATGATGATGGTTTGCAGCAGAAATAGCATCCAAAAGGAAGTGGTACCTAATGAAAGCTTGAAATCTATGGACTCCCTAATAAAAGTTTCTTCTACTCCATTAGGGGGACAACTGACCCTTAATTGTTTTCCTGCTTTGATTTGAAAGATCATACATACGAGTTTGATCTATTCTTTATTTCCCCAATGAATTTTATGCTTGTGACAATAGCGACAAAATTTTCTCAAGACTTGACTCTTTTGAGTAATATATCTTAGAATTTCCCGGTATTCCTTATTGACACCTTTCTGGATACAACCTTCATGTGGTGAGTTTAACCAAGAAAAGTCTACTTGGTTCATTCACCAGAAAATCTTGATTCCAGGTCTGTAGGGAGAGAGGAGATAAAGGAGATGAAAGAAGGTAGCTCAGATATCGGAAGATAAAGGAGCAAGACGGCACATTGAAGCAGGCCAAGTTAGCTCCCGGTCGGCCGCACGGTCGACCGGTGGAGAAGGCCGGTCGACCGCCCGGTCGACCGGTGTGCACGACGTGCACAGGGTTAGCCCGGTCGACCGCCCGGTCAACCGTGGCATGGAATGGTCGACCGCTTGGTCGACCGACTGAAAGCAGGCTGCTCTCAGTTTGGGTCCGGTCGATCGCACGGGTCGACCGTGGACATGGGTCGGTCGACCAGCCGGTCGACCGACAGACGCATTTTGGCTTTCTTTTTGGGATTCGGATTCTTTTTCTGTTGCGGATCGAATCCAGCTGGAGTTTCCTAAAACCCACAAACCCTGTGGCTATAAATAAGGGTTAGAGCCCTCATATATTGTATCCCTGAAAGTTTTCTCAAGTATCCCTCTTGTATTAGTTTGTATTGATTGTTAAATCAATAAAATCTCTCTCTCCCTTACCCCGAGGACGTAGGCACGTTGCGGAACCTCGTTAAATACTGTGTTAATTGCTTTTCTCTATTGTTCTCTGTTCTGATCGTGTTGGGTACATCTCCGGCTACATCAGTCTCCGCCTGGTTGTGGATTCCTCAGAGAGGTTGTTGACCTGCGCACAACAATTGGTATCAGAGATCCCAGGTTCGTCGTGGGATCGTGTGTTGATTTCAAGGGCATCAGTTGCTGTTTGGTGGAGATCGTGTATCGATCTCGGAGCGGCGTTGGGACTGTTTGTGGATCGTGTGTCGATCTCAAAACATCGTGTAGATTGCTCGAGGAATCAATTTGGAGGAGTAGATTGCTTCAGAAACTCTTCAAGGGTTCGCATGAAGGTAAAGATCCTATCTTTTTCTAGTTTATTTTATCTAACTCTGTTTGTTTCCGCATTGCTTTGAGGAATCAGTTGAGAAGATGGTTGGAGAAGATACATCATCAAAAAAATCCATGAATCCACATCCGCTGAGAATTGATGTAGTGAAGTTCAACGGCACGAACAACTTCGGTATGTGGAGGTGTGAGATAATGGATGCGCTGACGGCATCAAATCTCGAGAACACTCTACGGTTAGAGAAGAAGCGCGTATCAACAACTGAAGAAGATTGGGACAAGATGAATAGAACGGCATGTGACTTGATCAGGTCTTGTTTGACAAAAGACATCAAGTATCATGCGTTACATGAGACATCTGCGAAACAGCTGTGGGAGATCCTGGAGAAGAAGTATCTGACGAAAAATATAGAATCGCGGTTGCAGTTGAAGAGTAAGCTTTATAGTTTTTAGATGCAAAGAGGATGCTCCATCAATAAACACTTGAATCGTTACACGAAGCTTCTTACAGATCTAGTTAATGTGGATGTGGAGACCAATGAAGAGGATAAGGCAGTAATCCTATTGAATTCTCTTCCTAGAGAAGAGTATGAGACCTTTACTCTTACATTGATCAATGAAAGAAAATCCCTTAACTACAGTGAGGTGTCTGCTGCTCTTGTAAGTTATGAAGTAAGGAGGCAGGATAGACTGTCTCCTTCAGAGAGCACAACTGCAGAGTCATTGGCGGTAAGAGGCAGGTGTTCTAATAGGAAGGGAAGAGATGTTCAAAGAAAATCAAAGTCCAGATCAGGCTTCAGAGATCTGAAAAAGGAATCAGTGCGCCTTGTGTAAGGAGCTAGGGCACTGAAAAGTTGATTGCCCAAAGCCAAAGTTAAGAAGATGGAGTCAAAGACCGAGGCGAATCTCGCACAGGCGGATGGATCGGATTCAAACTCATGGGTATTTTCTCTCTCTGTTACTACTCCTATTGTTGATTACTCAGATAAGGCTGAGTGGATTTTAGATACTGTTGCCACCTATTATGTGTGTCCGAACAGGGCCTGATTTTCTAGTTTTGAAAAGCTAGATAGATGTTACACGGTCATGGGTGATGATCATCCGTGTAATATAAAAGGGATGGGTACATTCCATATCAAGATGGAAGATGGGATAGTATGAGAATTGAAGGAGGTGAGGTATGTACCTCAACTCAAAAGGAATCTTATCTCTATTGGTGCTTTAGAAGCATTGGGTCTTGTGATATCTATACGAGATGGTGTTCTCAAGATGATCAAAGGCTCAATGGTGGTGATGAAGGGCGTCCGCCGAAATAATCTCTACTACTTGAAGGGTAGTACGGTTACAGGTCAGGTGGAGACTTTTAGTTCTTCAGATGATGATTGCACAAAGGTCTGGCAGGTAAAGGTCAGAAAAGGAGGTGAAAGGTCTTTGCAAGCTCCTGCAAAGAAGGGATCATTGGAAAGTGCTACCACCTACAACTTGGAGGGTGAACACAGTGTTCTGGACAAGAAGAAGGTGAAATACAGCACCAATACTCACCATTCAAAAGGTCTTCTTGATTGTGTTCACGTAAGCGTTTGGGGACCTGCTAAGACTGCATCGCTTGGAGGTCACAGGTACTTTTTCTCTTTTATTGATAGTTTATCTAGGCATTATTGGATATATCCCATGAGACAAAGGTGTGAAGCCCTAAATATGTTGGTGAAGTGGAAAGGAAGAATGGAGAAGCAGACAGGTAGGAAGATCAAGGAGCTACAGATTGGTAATGTTGAAAGAGACATGAACCAATTCCTACGATTTAGCCAGAACGCTGGTATTGGTACTCACTTCACAGACGGTATACATGGGTTGGCTAAGGAAATAAACCGTTCCTTGCTGGAGAAGGTTCGGTGCTTATTGTCTAATGCAAGATTAGATAAAATGTTTTGGGCTGAGGCGATTGTGTATGCTAGCCATCTCATAAATGGATCAACTGCGATAGGAGGTAAAACTTCATTGGAAATTTGGTCTGGGAAAGCTGCTCAAGATCATGGTTTGCTGCGGGAATTTGGAAATCCGACCTACTCCAGTGCCAAAGATGGCAAGGTGAATCCGTGAGTAAAGAAGTTTGTGTTTTTGGGTGTCAAGAGAAATATGAAAGGTTACAAGTTATGGGACCCCGAAAACAAGAAGATCGTGTTGAGTAGGCATGTCAAGTTTGATGAGACTTCAGTATTGAAGTCTACCGTCTCTTAGCAGGTGGAGAGGACGAAGACCAAGGAAGTATCGCAGCGGGTGGAGGTTGATGCTACTCCACCATCTCAAGTTGGTTCGGTATCAGTGAAGACTTCATCGGATGTGACACAGGGTGGAGATCATGTAGTCAGGGTTAATACTGAACAGGTTGAAAACATTGATGAGAATATCGAATTGTTTGCAGCCATTGGAACCAAGGTAAAATCACGCACGTGGGTACAGAAGCATGAATCTCAAGTTTGTGACCACGACAAGTTCAAGTTGAAGGCCGTTATTCTCCATGATGACGGTGAGGAGGTTCTTATGACTCAGCCAGATAGGTTCGCTGCTGAAAATTCAGGTACAAGTGCTTGAGCTTGATGGAGCTCATTACAATGAACTACGGTTGGCTTGATCCTTTGGGTAAGGTACGTAGGCAGCCGTAAAGACGCAGCCACATTTGGTGATGTAACGTATATGAAGCATTTGGTTCTCGAGAAGATGGTTGGGATTTCATGTAGAGGTGAAGAGTTAGACTTCACGTAGAGGTGAGGTGTTGTAATCTCGATGAACAATTGATCTTCTGGTGATAAGATATTTGAGCTTGTATAGGAGAGGTGTGCATCCAGTTTTTGAAGCCGATGATGGTGCTAGGTGTGCTCTACTCAGACTTGATTGGACCGTTAGTTGAAAACATGTAGACTGGAGAGAGCCAGTCAATTGGAGAGTCAGTGTTGGCTCATGATGAGTTCTTCGTAAGATCAAGAATTTACTGAGTGAGAGACATGTTCATTGGTCGGCTCGGATGGTATTTTTCCTAAGGTGAAGTGATGGGAACGCATGTATTGTGCATTCTAGTTGGATAGCTGAGCTAAAGTTTCAAGTCGAGATCGTGTGTCAATTTCGTCGAGATCGTGTGTCGATTTCATTCGGAGCGCACAAGCCGAGATCGTGTGTCGATTTTGCCGAGATCGTATGTCGATTTCGCTAGTTGATAGACTGGAGTTCGTTAGAGATCGGCTCAGATTTGAAAAATCTTTACCGAGGTGGAGAATTGTAGGGAGAGAGGAGATAAAGGAGATGGAAGAAGGTAGCACAGAGATCGGAAGACAAAGAAGCAAGACGACGCATTGAAGCAGGCCAAGTTAGCTCCCGGTCGACCGCACAGTCGATCAGTGGAGAAGGCCGTCGACCGCCCGGTCGACCGGTGTGCATGACGTGCACAGGGTTAGCCCAGTCGACCGCCCGGTCAACCGACTGAAAGCAGGCTGCTCTCGGTTTGGGTCCAGTCGACCGCACGGTCGACCGACAGACGCGTTTTGGCTTTCTTTTTGGGATTAGGATTCCTTTTCTGTTTGGGATCCAATCCAGCTGGGGTTTCCTAAAACCCAGGGACTTTGTGGCTATAAATAAGTGCTAGAGCCCTCATGTATTGTATCCCTGAAAGTTTCCTCAAGTATCCCTCTTGTATTAGTTTGTATTGATTATTGAATCAATAAAATCTCTCTCTCCCTTGCCCCGAGGACGTAGGCACGTTGCCGAACCTCGTTAAATACTGTGTTGATTTCTTTTCTCTATTGTTCTCTGTTTTGGTCGTGTTGGGTACATCTCCAGCTGCATCAGTCTCCGCCTGGTTGGTGGATTCCTCAGAGAAGTTGTTGTCCTGCGCACAACAAGGTCATCACAATAAATTCTGCGCAATGAAGGTAGCTTGTGAAATGAGGACATTACGAGAATAAAGATCCGAAGACCAATGGCAAATAGATAAAGAAGAAGAGAAGAAGACTTATTTGTGCAAAGACAAGATACCAATAGCGATGGTTCTTAGTTATATATACACACATATTAGTCACATGTTTACACTGATTTAGGAGATACAATAGGAAAACATTAACTGAGAGAAAAAATAAGAAAATATTGAATGAGAGAAAGAATGAGAAACTCATGGTGCATGAATCCCATGAGTCCCAGGATGTTTCTATAATCATGGAGAGATTTTAGGATCTGGTTGATTTCATGAGGGGTGTCTTTCATATGAATCACTTATTTCATATGAGTCACATGTTGTCTTTGATATCTCTAACACCCCCCACAAGCAAAGCGGATTCGAAAGAACCGAGAGCTTATTCTTCAGTATAGAAAACCTTAATGAGCTCAAGGCTTAAGGCATGTTTGTTTCGCCGCAAAACGTCGCAAGTCGTACCACTTTACCATTTTTTGTTGTTTGATTCGCTGCAAAATAACTTATAAAATGCAACTCTCATTTTCTAACTTGTAGTTGCTACAGTTATTTTGTGGTCATATAAATCTCACATTTACACCCACATTTTCCTACTTGCAGCTGCTACAGTTAATTTTGTGGTCATGTAAATCCCACTTGAAATACACTTGCAGTCCAAAGCAGTTACTTGTTAATCATATATAATTATATTATTAAATATTTAATATTTTAATAGTGTTTAATTTTTATCTAATTATTTAATATTTTATATTTGTAATTTTTAGTCTTTATTATTTTTAATATTTTAAATATTTAATTTTTTTTATTATTTTAATTTATATTTTTATTTAATATTGTTATTTAATTCTTTACTATTTTATTAATATTTATACCAATTTTCTTAAAATTTTATTTAGATTTAATATTTTATTAATATAATAATAATATGCTTTAATATAAAATTATTATATATTTAATTTATTTATTTCTTAATATAAATAATTATTTTATTAATATTATAATATATTTTATTATTATGTTAATATTTTATTATGTTAATATGTAATAATATTTCATTATAATAATAATATAATAATAATTTATTATTAAACTTATAATTATATTTACTTTTTTAATTTATATTTTTTATAATATTACAATAATATTATAATAAATTTAATATTATAATAATTTTTAAGTATTTTATAATATTATAATATTATAATCATATTTTATTATTTTTCTTAAGATTTTTAATATTTATGTTTTATTAGTATTCTTAAAATTTTATTAATGTTCTTTAGATTTTCTTAAAATTTTATAATTATTTATTTATTTATATTTTAGTAATATTTTACTAATTATGTTAATATTTTATTAATATTATTGTTATAAATAAAATATTAAAATTATTAATATTTTATCTCAAATTTATTAATACAATTTAATTTTCAATAATAGATTTAATTTAATAGTATTTATAATATTTAAATCATTGCTACAGTTAATTTTGTTGTCAACTTTTTCACTTACACTTTTATATTACCAACCAAATACCGTAAAACACAATATACTTTCTCATTTACACTTTTACTTTACCAACCAAACACCGTAAAACACAATATATTTTTCCTGCTACAGTTCGCTTTTCTATTCTCATTATGACTTACGACTTGCGACGTTTTGCAGCAAAACAAACAGGCCCTTAGTAAGGATGTCTGCTAGTTGGTCTTTAATGCTGACAAACCGAACATCCAGGCCTCCATTGGCGACATAATCCCTGACAAAATGAACGTCGATCTCAACATGTTTGGAGCGGGAGTGACGAATAAGATTGATCGAGAGATATGTTGCACCGAAGTTATCACAGAGAACTATCGGGGGAGATTGCGAAACTCCAAGCTCACAAAGTAATGACTGAACCAAACGACCTCTGTTGCAGCATTGGCCACGCCCTTATACTCTGCCTCAGTGCTAGATTGTGCCACAGTGCACAACTTCTTCGAGCTCCAAGAAATGAGATTTGTACCAAGAAAGACACAATAGTCACTGGTAGATTTTCGATCATCGATCGATCCTGCCCAATCTGCATCATGTAAGCAGTAAGCTGTACAGAAGAATGACGGGAGAGAAAAATGTCATGTTGAATGGTAGATTTGAGGTAACGGAGGATCCGTTTTACAGAATTTCAATGCACATCGGTTGGAGCTTGCATGAATTGAGCGATCTTGTTCACCAAGAAGGCAATATCGGGTCTGGTAAAGCTTAGGTATTGTAGAGCCCCAACAGTATTTCGATAGACAAAGGGGTCAGAGAGAGACTTGCCAATAATCTTGGAGAGCTTACAGGAAATGGCCATAGGCAAGCTGACAGGCTTGATACCATCCATCTTAAGACGGAGACCAAGTCACAGATGCACTTCTGTTGAGAGAGAAATAGACCTGAGGGTGTACGGTGACACTCCACGCCCGAGAAATAGTGTAGTGGGCAGAGATCTTTTATGAGAACTCTCGGCCTAGTTCTTGAATAAGACGAGTGACAGCCCGTAAGTCATTGCCTGTGATGATGATGTCGTCCACATAGATAAGAACCAGAAGAAGATCTATCCTGACCCGTCGGAGGAAGAGAGACGTATCGGACTTGGAGCCCACAAATCCCAATGTGACTAGATAACTGCTGAGGCGAGAAAACCAGGCCCGTAGAGGCTGTTTGAGGCCATAGATACTGTGGTGAAGTTTGCATCATGATTGAGATGAGTGAGATTGATGAACCCCGAAGGTTGTTTGTGACGCCCCGATCCGGCGGGTAGGGGACGCCACTGCGACGTATATACGCAGGTTGGAAATACCCTCAAGTATATACGCTAAGCTTCAGTACAGGCAAGAATCAGAGGCGAAAGCACAGTGTTAATATACATTCCAACAGAATAGTACAAGTACATGGTTGTCACAGAAAGCGATACAATATTACAGGAATATTACATCACTAGAAAATACAAGAGTACAATACATGAACGGATATACATAATAAAAACTGAGAGATGCTCACGATATGGCAATAGGGACCTCGAGAGCCAAACAGGAGATAAGCTAGGTGGAAGAACTACGGCGATGTCCGAACTTCTGCTGCACTCCGATCACCACGGGAGGATCCGCTGTGCACTCTGATCAGCTACAGCAAGATCACCAGGTCTACACTTCAGGATCTGGACATGAGAATCCAGGGTTGTTAGCAACCCCAGCGAGTACATATTATAAAGCCAAATAGCGTGCATAACAGGCACACGTGTACATGATCAAGTGATGTGGTCCAGGCATGCAGGTACAGGAAATGACAAGTAATATAAGAAAAATGACAGTAAATCCGAGATCAAGTAAATACATGTATATCAGTAAGTCTGAATCGAAAAACATGCATGAAAAACAGTATAGAGAGCATAGGTACACATAAACATGCGACAAAATATGACAACATGTGATAAATACATTAAACACTCGATAAATATAAGTATGGACAAAACTAGTTGTATAACCTCAGATTATGGATTCATGGGGTTGATACGTCGAGGGAATAATCCAAACAAGGAAACCCTCATTTATATACCACATATCCGATTTCACCATCATCTGAGTTCATACAACTTGAGTTGCCCTCAAGGTAATAGAACTAGAGTGTGTCTGGAGTTATCATGGTATCACAAAGGTCATGTGTTATAAAACAGGGTGTCAATTCAGAGCATAATACTGTAACTGGAGAATATAAAGGTGTTGCATTTTAATTAATCCAATAATAATAATCAGTACCATTTGATATTTCAATCGCCTCCCTACCAGCGCCTCACATCACCTGTAACACCCCGAATTTTTAAACCATGATTTAAAATTTAAATCTTGAATGATTATGTTAATTGAGTGTGTAAAGATTTTTAATTTAATTTTGGGAATGTCTAGTGGTATATATGAATATACCTATATCATGATATATAGGTGATTTGTAATTTAATGAGATGAAATATTGTTGCATAATTATGAATACAAGGATACGTATATTGTGTATGTGTACATGGATGTAGATATGTATATGTATAATGGCCTTTTATAAAGTAAAAATAATAAATAATAATACTTCAACTAAGTGGAAAATAAAGATATATATTTTTTAAAATCAATGGTGGAGATGAGATCTTGGAATTGGAGAAGTGATGTGGAGGGAGGAGATTTTATTGAAATTGGGAATGGGTGATGTGGCAAGCATATAGGATTTTAGATTATAAAAATAAAACAAAATAATATAGAAAATAGGAAGAGATGAGATCCATCTCTTCACTTTCTCTCACCTAAGGAATCGGCAGCCCTTCTCCCCAAACCGAGTTCTCTCTCTCACTCCCAATTCTCTCTCTCTCTTAGTTCCTCCTCCCCCTTAGCCCACCCTCCACCCTTGGCATGCGCGCGGCGTGCGGCTGGTCGCGCGTGCGCGCGGCGCGCGGAGGCAGGCGGGGGAGCGGGAGGCTGCCGCCGGCGACCTGAAGAAGGGGGGACAACCCCACACCCTCTCTATTTCCCTCTCTTGCCCTGGCATCGGCAACAGAATGGGGATGCGACGACTTCGAAGAGGAGGAATTCAAAGGTGAGGGAATTCTTGATTCAATTTAATTCATCACTGAAAATATCCTCTCTAATTTAGTTCTCAATTGAATTCATTCCTGCTTCAACTTGGGTCTCAATTGGATTCATTACTACTTCAAATTGGGTTATCACTGAGTATTAGAAGTACTCCCATCATATCTAGTCCTTGATGTTTTAATACTTTAAGTAAATTTTAAAGTGGCTGTTTTTCTTCATTAAATTCTTTAATTTCATGGGATGTTAGTTGAAAACGATTAAATCTTTTTGATGTAGAAAAGCCCTCTTCTCATAATTTCTTTTTGATTAAATCACATTACTAGTGTGTGTTTTAGATTAAGGTCTAATATCCTGTTAAGTACCAAAGATGACAGTAAAACTTTTCAGTTCCATTAGGAATAGGTAGTGTCATTTGAGTCACTTTCTTCTTCCCAAGAATCTGTTTTATGAAATTTTGGTATTCTTCTCTTCTACTTGATATCATTAGAATACAAACCCAATGGAAAAGAAGGCCCATGTTATGTATGCTAGCACTTATATAGGGTGATTGGGAGGAAGCATATATCAGACAAGATGCATTTTCTCCTTCTCTAACTATGTTTAGTAGTGTTCTCTCTGTGCGCTTTGTGCTCTTCACCATTTATACTATCTTGGTACTACTGCTTTCTTCTGCTAAGATTCGTGACTTTTTGTTGATTCCCTTAAAAGCTGCTGATGCTAATAGCTCAAAATTTTGGACAACTGTAAGATGACTGTAAGAAGTGATGCCAAGAATATGTTTAATTTAACACTTGAAGATGTTCTCCATTAGAAGAGACTTACAAGCTTAGGATTAAATCTTAGTGAAAAGTAAAAGATATGTGAGTGATTTTGCAGAAAGATATTTAGGATGAGTTAGGCTACAATAATAATAATAAAAAAAAAAATCTAAATACCTAAGTTCATGACTTACTCATGATCTAATTTAGATGAGAAATAAAAAGAAAAATTGAGAATTTGTGTAGTTCAATGCACTTTTGTAATAGTAACACAATCTGTTAAAGTCTGTCCAGAACTGAAACCAGAATCTTGGGGTTTCTTTCGTAAGGATATTTAATAAGAAATAGGTCATGTAATATACCGTTGGAAAGCTAATCGAGTCTACTTTCCAACCGCGCTTACGGTGTCCTAATCAAATGTCTGTGCTGGAAATTATCACTGGAACATGATAACTTATCGAAAGTGCTAAGTTGCAGAACTTTTAGATGTCTAAATGATTTTCTATTTATTTCAGCTTTTCGTGCGACTTAAGTGGGTCATATATTATATTGCTAGAGAAGTGAATTAAATGTTCTAAATGCGTGTATGCTATATGACATGCTAGAGAAGAGATAGGATTGGCCAAAGTGTGATGTTTAGAAAATAGGGAACTTGAATAAGAAATTAAACTAATGATTTATATGATGGTAAGCATTAAATTGCAACATTCATATTGAAGCTTGTAAATACTAAATTGTACACTAGTGAGAATGCTACATATGCAAAGAGTTGAACGATAAAAACATCAACGGAGGAAATAAGCTCACACGTAGGAACTCGTGAGTAAGTTGAGGTAATCATACACACACAAATATATATACGTATCTAAATTATTATACACATGTGCAAGTGACGTATATGTATGTGTATATTACATGTGCAAGTGATGTATACGAATGTGTATCTTATATGTGCAAGTAGTTAGTGGCGCGATATGGATGAAATTCTATGTTATGTTTGTGTAAGGGCTTTGCTTATGTGCATAATTTTTATTCTTGTGGGATGAGTTGTTTTATCTCTATAAGTAGGAAGGGGCCGGCGGGAGCCGGTAGGAAGGGGGAAGACGGTGGGAAAAAGAGGTGTTCATCTAAAATTGTAGGAAGGGGCCGGCGGGAGCCGGTAGGAGGAGAAGACGGTGTAAATGTATATTGTTCATTGTAGGAAGGGGCCGGCGGGAGCCGGTAGGGGGAGGAGACGGTGTTATGAAAGTAGCTCATTTTATAACTGTAGGAAGGGGCCGGCGGGAGCCGGTAGGAGGGGAAGACGGTGAATTGTTCATGTATTCTTTGAAATGTTGGGGTGATGAAATGTTGCTTGTTGATGTGATGTTTATAAAAGATGTTTGTGTTATCATAAGTTAGAAATTGCTATGACTTGAATTATATCATGCTAGGGGTATGTTGGATGTGTTATCGTATATGACAATGAAACCATCAAAATACAAGTTTAGCTGATTGAAATGAATATCATATATTGGGTGAAAATGTGCATATGAATCCGTGCTTTACGTGAAGGGTGAAGCGTTATTGCATTATAAGAAATATGATATGATTGTATGTTATATAATTATGACTTGTGAAGTAAGTGTTATCTGAATGCATAAACTAGGTTTATGGCATAACTCTGGTGGTTAATGTATGATAGCGTGAAACACAAGGTACGTGGGTAATACACACTATGTACACATAAGACGAGAGAGTTTGTTATGTAACTCTTAGACCTTATCACACATAAATATGAAAATCTAAGAAAGAAATTGGGGAATACAATCATAAGAGTCTGACCGTCCTCAGAAATTTTAGAGGCTGAGGCCTTAATTATTAAACTATCGGATGCCTTCGATTCTTGCCTTCTTACTGTTCAGGTTTCTTTCGCTGCATGAATATTCTTATTCTCTCTTTGAGATATTATCATTCTTGATTTATTTCCTGACTCACTCACTGAGCTGTCGAGCTCACCCTCCCACAGACTGATATATTGCAGGTTGCTTGGAGGCAGGGGTCAGGTCTATGCTGCGCAGGGTTCGTTCTGAATCAATGCAATCCTTGTATTTTGGAACAATTGTGTTTGTGTATGATACATGTGGGTCTTGGGATAGATTATAAATCTTGTACATATACATCTATGGAGAACCTTGTAATAGTTCATTTCAAGTTGATATGTTAGATATCTTTTATTGGGTTGTAGCAATTAGAAGTGTATTATCAATATGATGCTCATGAGAAGTTGAAAGTTATGAATTTTGGAAATGCCTATAGATGCCGAGATAGAAATTCTAGAGTTTATGTTATTTTGTTTCTCCATAAGTAGGCGATGTCAAGCCGAAATACTTTCATGATTGTGTGGATGATTTTGAATAAAGTTATATGGTTGGAATGAGAATAAGTAGGCTGATGTTAGCCGAAATTAGTATATCTGTATTGGATATTATATCCGACCAGTAATTTCAAAGGAGGTGCTGCTGAAATTTTTAAGAAATAAGGAAATGATTCGATTAATCGGTTTTGTAAGCGGAGATTATGCAAATTAAGGATTTATTAAACTGGGACCGTTACATCACCGATAGTCCATACTAGAGTTCGCACTCTATAGAACTTACCCGGGTCTGATATGTGAGTACCAGGACCCGAACAAAGGAGAGACCAAATATCACACGTTCCTAACATTATTACTGTTTGGTTGTTTTATGTTATTCATCCGATTCATATGCTTTTGTATGTGCTACCAACACACATACATCCACTTATGAATAAGACAAGTTATTATTTGAAAACTGATAAATCTGATGGCTCATATTTATAGTGCGTCCCGTCTCTGCCCGGGACTAGCTCAGGAGTACAGGCTACTGCTTCTGGGGACTTATCATTACGCGCCCCACACGACACTTCAGATTCAGGCTACTTCTTCCGGAACTTATCATTACGTGCCCCACATGACACTTCAGAAATATCACCATTATAAATATGACATCATACCGGTTTCCATCAGTTTCCCCTACCCAGTGTAAGTTGAGTATTTTATTATATATATTGCCCGAAGATAATGTCCACAAGTGTATACAGTATAACCATGATTTTCTAACTTACAGAAACAGGAGTATAATACCAAGAGTATAATATCAGGAGTCACTTTTTTTCAGAGGTTCAGGAGTACAGGAGTTCAGGAGTACAGGAGTTCAGGAGTACCAAATATCTGGTAACAATATAATAATCAAGTCCCAGTAAGGTAATAGTCATGAATATGCAGTATGATACAGGTGCCACAATATCAGGTGTCATATAATACAGGTATCAGGGGTGGTAGTGTTTGGTCAAGGGTCACGATGTCAGGTCAATGTGTGCTAGGACCAGGTGATAGCATATGTCAAGTACCAGTGTCATATATCAGGGTCAGGTATAGCATGGCAAATACCGGTGTCATATATCAAGTGGCAAGTATAGCATGTCAAGTACCGGTGTCAGGTATCATGTGTCAAATATAGCATGAAAAGTACTGGTGTCAAATATAGCATGGTAAGGGTTGGTGTAAATACCGAGTGCTGATGTAAATACCGAGTACCGGCGTCATATATCATATATCAAGTGTAACATGCCAAGTGCAGGTGTAAATACTGAGTACCGGTGTAAATACCGAGACCGGTGTAATAAATCATATATCAAATGTAACATGCCAAGTGCCGGTGTAAATATCGTGTGCTGGTGTCATAAATCGTATATCAAGTATAACATGTCTAGGGTCGGTGTCAGATATCACGTGTTAAGTATAACATGTCCAGGGTCGGGTAAATACCAAGTACAACATCATATATTAACTCACATAGCATGATATCATGTATTAAAACTACGGTAACAAGTGCTAGGCATGCTAAAATATTCACATATCAATTCCATGATATAAATACAAGAGCGTTTATTTTTAAATGTATTAAAAAGTACTCGCCTGAAACCGGGGTGAAATACCGGTTAAAAAGTCCGAAAAATCAGCGATCCACAAGAGAAATCCACTAGCGCATAGTTGTATATTAAAATATATAATTATAAATATATATATATATATATTAGAGAGGGAATGAGAGAGGAGAGAGAGGAGAGAGAAAGTTGTAGGAAGGAGAGAGAGAAAATAGGGTGTTTTTAAAAGGGAAAATAGGAATTAAAAGGAGAGGGGTAGGGTTGTAATTAAAGGGAAGTAATAAGGGAACGAGGGGAGGGGTATTTTAGAAATGTGAGGGAATGGGTGTTATATTAGGAAAAGAAAGAGAAAAGAAATGAAAAGAAAGAAAGAAAGAAGGAAGGAAAAATGGAGGGGGGGCGGACCGGCCGGCCACCGCCGGCGGCCTGGCGCCGGGAGGAGGGCGGCGCGCGCGCCCGGGGTGGAGTAGGGAGGAGGAGTTTGTGGTGGTTGTGGTTGTGGTTGTGGTTGTTGTTGTGTTGTTGGTGGAGTTGGTGATGGTGGTGGTGGTTGTGGTGGTGGTGGTGATGATTGGTGGTGTTGGGGGTTAGAGGAGGAGGAGGAGATGATGATGAGGTGTGTGGAGTGGCGGAATTTGTGGAGATGTGGGTGAATTTGGAGATGGAGAGGAAGTTGTGAGGATGGGTTTTATTTGAAATTGGAGGTAGTGGGATGGTGGTGGAAGATGAAGGAGGTGGAGGAGAGAAGAGGAGGTGTGGGGGAGATGATGGCCGGCGGCTAGGGGGCGGCGGCGGCGGTGGTGATGGTGGGAATGGGTTTAGTTTATTTTGTTGAAGGAGGTTAGATGTTGAATTATGAAATGAAAGAAAAAAAGGAAGATGGAGTTTAATAGAGAAGGAAAGGGAAAAAGAAATGATGAATGGGGATGGTGAGGGGATGGAGATTGCTTGCTGCTGCTGGTGGAGTTGCAGCTGCTGCGCTGCGTTTGCCGGGTATGGAGGTTGGAGTGTGGGGGAAGAAAAGAAGAGAAGAAAAAGAAAGAAAAAGAAAGGAAAAAGGGAAAATTTAATGAAAAGAAAAGAAATAGTAAAAAATAATAAATAAATATTTTATTAAATAATAAAATTAATAAAATATTCTGGGAGTAATAAGTAGAGGAGTGGAGAAGGAAAAGTAAGAAAAGAAAGAACGGTAAATTATATTATTATTTTAATAAGGCGAAAATTCGACTGTTTCAGAATCGTTCCGAAAAATTCTCAAAAATAGAAAATATTATTCTAAGATACTTGGTGAAATTAGATTAAAAACTCAATATAATTTTCAAATTAAAAATCTTGGAATCTTTCGGCGATACCGGCCGACAACAGAATCGGTGAAATTTTGATAAATTTATAAAAAATCCCAAAAAAATGTTTTTAAATAAAAAATGAAATTCTAAGAAGTAATGTGAAAGCCGTTTTTAAAAAATTCAATCCCATTTGAAAATTAAAAATTCGGGAATTAGTCAACGAAGCCGACCGACACCGGTTTTGGAGATTGATTTTATAGAAAATTTTGAAAAATTCTAGAAAATTATGAAAAATCTAAAATATTAGAAAACAGTGTCTGAAACTAAAATTGGTCAAATCGGACTACCAGGAAGTCAAATCGAGCTACTGGCTGGTATCGGGTTCCCGGTCCGAGTCAGGGCTTGCTCTAGATCTGAGAATCCAGATCCGATACTCAATAATATAAGCAATCACAACTCAAAAACACATACTGGAAGAAAATTGAACAACATGGTCGAAAAATTTTTGGGATACGCATCTGGGTACGTATCCCGGGAACGGGTTGCTACATTGTTCCATGTAGATCGTCTCAGTAAGAAACCCTGCAAAAATGTATTATTCACATCCAACTGTCGAATAGACCACCCTTGGAGACGACAAACTGAACACGGTGCGGACAGTGGTCGGTTTGATGACCAGACTAAATGTCTCACCATATTCTATTCCTGATTGCTGATGAATACCCTTGGCCACCAGGCGAGCCTTATACCTGTCAACAGAATCATCAGATTTATGTTTTAACTTGAAAACCCATTTGCAACTAACCAAATTCATGATAGGGTGGTATGACACAAGGGACCAGGTTTTATTCTTAAGCAAGGCATTCATCTCAGTGTTCATTGCCTGGCACCACTTGGGATCTTTAGAAGCTTGCGTGAAATATGTAGATTCGATAGGAGTGGTGGCCAACTTGGCCAAGAGACAGGTAGGCATAGGCAGTGTTCTAAATGGCGGCCACAGCGGCTAAATCGGCCGGGAAAATTTATCGGGGATGGGGATATATCGGGGACATATCGGAGATATTTTCAAAAATCGGATGTCAAAATCGGACTGTAAATATACATATTTTCTTGTCTTAAATTGCATCTCAATAAGACAATATATTCATAAATTATATAAAGCTACATAAAACATCATACTTATATGTTTAACATATACTTGACTTGATAACTTGCATTAAGTTTATAAATGCATAATCACTATCCAAGTGTAGAATCTTCACAAATGTCACATTGTCACATCGCTCGAATTACCCAAATACCTAACCTAGAAATTGAGTGTAAAACGCTATATCGGGTCCAAAATCGGCGAAATTGCGGCCGATATATCGGGTCCATGCCGATTTATCGGCAATTTTGGGTGAAAATCGCTATATCGGTTTGGATGTGCCAATCATTGCGGCTAGGTGCCGTAAACGCAATATCGGCGCAATATCGGGGTTATATCGGGGATATTTAAAACACTGGGCATAGGATACCGGGTGGCTAGCCAGACCTTTGATGTTCTGGTGTTATCCTGTATTCTGGTGACCATATGGTGTATCCTGGTAGGAGGGGAACTGGGAGAGCCCGAGGATAAGGACGATGAGAAGGACTCATCGGCGGGTGTTGGTGGAGGTGGTGGAGAAGGAGTATGTGATGGAGGTGGTAGTGGAGGAGGAGAAGAGTCAATGGTGGGGCCCTTATAAGAAGAGGGGACTAGAACAATGGAATGTAATAGAGGCGTGGAGAAAGGATCGGTGGTGAAGGCGTGGGAGTAGGGGGAGAGAGGGAGTGCAGAGGAGAATGGAAAGGAAAGAAAGATTCGTCGAACACAACATCCCGAGAGATGTAAATACGACTAGAGGGGACATGCAAACATTGATAACCTTTATGCGAAGCCGAGTAACCTAAGAAGACACAGTGACTAGACTGAAAACTAAACTTATGAGTTTGATATGGACGCAGATGAGAGTAGCAAGCACAATCAAAAATTCGTAAGGAAAAATAATCAAGTGCTTTATGAAATAATTTCTGGTAGGGAGATAGATTATAGAGGACGGGGTGGTCATTCTATTAATGAAAAATAAGGCAGTTTGGAAAGCATAAGCCAGTAATGGAATGGAACATTTGACCGAGCCAGAAGAGTAAGGCCGGTCTCGACAAGGTGGCAGTGCTTTCTTTCTGCGGTGCCGTTTTGGGCACTAGTATGTGGATAGGATAAGTGATGAGCAACACCCTGAGAAGATAAGTAAGGTTTAAATTTGATGAACTCGCCACCACCATCAGTTTGGAGTGATTTAAGGGAACGCCCAAAAAAATTTACCATGAATTTTAAACTCAAGAAAATGGAGAAAGCATCACTTTTATTTATTAAAGGATAAAGCAAAACATACTTACTATAGTGATTTACAAAGCTAATATAATAGCGATGACCACTTACAGCGGACACAGGAGACGGACCCCATAGATCGGAATGAATAAGCTCTAAAGGAGCAGTAGCAATCGTGAAAGATGAAGAAAAAGGGAGACGGTGACTTTTCCCTTGCTGACAGGGGATGCAGAGAGGGGTACCAGCATGGTCAGGGAGGAAAGGAAGCTGATGCTGAGATAAAACACTGAAGATAACTCTGGTGGAGGGATGACCTAGGCGCTCATGCCAGACGGAGGAAGATGCACACTCACCGAGAAAAGCCTGGGGAGAGACGGTGAAGTTATGATTACCCAGGGAGAAGATATACAGGCCATTCTTAAGTTGTCCCCGCAGTAGAGTTTTCCGAGTGGAAAGATCCTTGATAAAACAAGAGTCAGTGTGAAATTCAAAAAGGACTCTATTATCAGCAATAAATTGACTAACAGACAGAAGATTTTGGTGATATCAGGAACATGTAAAAAAAAATTTCAAGACAAAGGAAGAAATAGGAGAACACAATAAAGAATCACCAGTAGCTCGGATAGGCAAACCTGTCTTGTTACCCATGCAAACTCTATCGGGTCCTTGATATTCGGAGTAAATTGCCGAATTCGCAATGTCAGTCGTTAGGTGATGAGTGGCTCCGGAGTCAACATACTAGTTGGGATCGACTAGACTATTCCCATAAGAGTGGAGAAGAGCAGTTGGGCTAGCTGAATCATCATAACGAGTGTAGCATTGGTTAGCATAATGGCCAAAACGATTGCAATCTAGCATTGAGGTCGGCCAGCGGTGGACTGATGTGGCGGTAAGAAGGAACGTCCACGACCACGACCGCGTTCCCTGCCTCGACCACGTCCACGACCACGGAAAGAAGATGGAGCTGAATGGTAGCTTGGAGTGCAGGAAACAGTATGAACCATAGGAGAAGGGGAGATAAGGGTTATGGAGTCTGGTGAAGTGATAGCACGCCTAGATAAATCTCCTGGTTAAGCATGAGGCCGATGAGTTCTTCTAAAAGTACAGGGTTGACTCGTGTGTTGACGGAGGTGACGAACGAGTCATATTCGGGAGACAGACCACTGAGCAAGGTAGAGACGAGGTCGGAGTCGGCAAATGGATTAGCCACTGCCGCCAGGTTGTCCACGATAGACTTGATAGACTGAATGTACTGCCCATCTTGACGGTGTACAGCTGATATTTGAGTTGATGCACTCTAACTCTGGAGGTGACGCAAAGATTCGCTCCAGAGAGCATCCTTCTCGGCAGAAGGAAGGAACAGGACCAGACACGAAGAGGTTCCGTCGACGAAGCCTTCGACATCGTGGAGCTTGAGAAGAGGAAAGAACTGAGAACGTCACAGTAGATAGTTTTCCTTGTCGAGTTTGACATTTTAGAAAGTGAGTGATGTTGGGATTGATAGTAACCATGGATGCAAGTGTTTGAATGGAGGTGAGGGAAGATGAAGAGGAAATACTCGATATGGTACAGGAGTTGCTCTGATACCAAGATAATAAAGAAGAAGAAGAAGACTTATTTGTGCAAAGACAAGATACTATTAACTATGGTTCTCTGATGTATATATATACATATATTGGTCACATGTTTACACTGATTTAAGAAATACAATAGGAAAACATTGACTGAGAGAAAGAATAGAAAAATATTGACTGAGAGAAAGAATAGGAAGCACATGGTGCATGTCATTGATATCTCTAACATCTCATGTGTTCCTATAATCATGGAGAGATTTTAAGATCTGGTTGATTTCATGAGGGATGTCTTTCACATAGATCACATGTTTCGCATGAGTCACGTGTTGTCATTGATATCTCTAACACAAACCAGAAAAAGGAAGTGATTGAACACTTGATGCACCGAAGATCTGATACCAAATTTGGGGGCCGTTTGTTTCACGTAAAAGTCCGTAATTCGTAAATGACTTACAACCCAGTTACAACTACGGCGTTTGTTTAGACCGTAATTCGTAAAAGACTTACACAACCCAATTACCCCTCACTTGCAACCCAATTACCACTCACTTACAGCCCAGTTACAGTTAATTTTGTGGTAATGCAAATTTGTATATTTTTTTATGTTAATATTAAATTTTTTTAATATTTAGCATTTTTAATATTTATTTGCAATATTAAAACTTTTTAAATCACCAAATAGTTAATTTTGTAATCAATTTTTTCACTTACGACTTACACATTACGACAACCAAACACCGTAAAGCACACTACACTTTTTCACTTACAACTTTATATTACCAACCAAACACCATACAGTTTATATGCATGTAACTCATTTACAATGTAAAAGACTTTACCAATTACAACTTACGAATTACGGCCAATTACGACAACCAAACAGACCCCAAGTAATCTAAGGGTTTCTAGATTAGTGGAAACTTGAGTTAAGGATGGTTTGATTGCTGATCTGATTGGTAGCAGAAGAAATAATAGAAAGGTTGCTGATTTGGGGGGCCAGAGTAGGACGAGGAAAGTGCTTGCTTGCTGTCCAGAACTGAATGGAGCAGAAAACAAGAAATTAGGAGGTAAATTCGATTTGGAAAGAGAACTATAACATCAAAGACGCATTGCATCCTTGAGGAAAGGGAAAAAGTGGGAAGGAAGGAAAATGTAGAAGATAATGCAGGTAGGAGATAACGAGGCTCAGCCTCAACTCAATATTCATTTATTCTTAACTAGAAGAATAAACATTATCATCGCATTTCTTTCTTTTTTTTTTCCCTCACTCTTGTTCCAGTCAAAGAACATGATTTAAATTACAACAATATACTAATCCACATACATAGTTTACATCGTATATAGTTGATATTATCCCCCCTATAAGGGGGGCTCAGTGAATCAAATCCTCATCCCTCAATGGTATGTAACATGCTCATCGGTTCCGATGTAGCATACACACTCAATAGAAAACCCCTGAATGCTATTAACACAACTGACATTTTATGTACAATCGCTGCCACAAGATTTTTTTCAGTCGCTGCAGCGTTGCATGGGAATAACAGGCACGAGCATTCACAGAATGCGTTTTTCTTTTTTTTCTTTTTTTTTTCCCCTTTTCTCAAACCCAAAATCTGCAAAATAAAAATATACCAATTACATATTCACAGTTTGGGAAACTCTCAAGGGGTAGAGTTAACTGGAATCTCTTGAGGCAGCGGCGTGGTCTGTGAGTCCTGATGGGCAGGGACGACAAGCCGCTGCAACGGCTTCAGGGCTGTGGTGAGCTGTGAAAAGGAAGGGCGCAAGCTTGGTTCCCTGAAAAAATAAAACCATGAAAATTTTAAGAGACATTGTTGGATGAGAAAAAGAGACTGAATAAATGGTGGGGTTCGGTCTATATGCCTTCCGTGCTCTGAACAAATTAAGAGAGAATCAGTTACATAAAGATTTAAAGAAGGTGCTTTGTTCAACCATACACTCACGTTTGCCAGCATTCCCAAATGATCCTTGCCACCAAGGGATCAACTTCTTTTGGGATGTCCAGACGTCGATCTTGGAACCCTACAGCCCCCACCACTTGCATTGGGTTCATGCCGCGCCAAGGCATCCTTAGCGTTGCAAGTTCCCACAAGATGACACCAAAGCTATATACATCACACCTGTGAAAGGAAAAAATTTTCAAGTGAGAAGAGATGCCAACAGTCGTATAATGTGGTTTATATCATACAGAAAACGAGAATTTATAGGATGGGGAAAGAAATTTATTTGCAACAAGAGTATGAACAATTTATAAAAGTTATCTGATAGGATCGCCATTAGAGAGAAATTGGAAGTTGTATAGCATGGATGAGTTACAGTTAAGAAAGTGAAAATTGATGACTTGTCATTTTCTTACCAATCGCAAGAGGTTTTATTAAAACTTCACTTGGGAAAAGTACAATATTCACATAAAGTGATAAAACTGTCCCACTTGATTTGAAGAATCTAATTTTCCCTGTAGGAATTAGAAAAAACTCCCTGTTCTGTGTGTACTGAATTTCATCAATTGGATAAAACTTAATAAATGGTAGAAATTTCCAGGTAAACTAGAGCCTAAAGGCAATTTTCTGTTGAGAAATGATATAAGGAAGCATAGATTAGCACTTCGAGCTTTAAATGCGAGTTCAATTTGCAAGCATGCTTTGGCACCATTATGCATTTTATACCTACCAATGCTACTACTAATTCAGATCTGTTTGTGTGGAATTCTGTATATGCAAAATTGGTTCTCAAACCATGGTTATGTATGCTATACCTAGCAGATGCAGAAAGCTGCACAAGCTCATACATGTAAAGTTAATCAGAAATTGAAGCATAAATTAAGACATACTTCTCATTAGATGGCTCATTGCGCAAGACCTCTGGTGCCATCCACTCTGGCTGAAACAACAGAGCAATATTATTCAGAAGGCAGATAACCACAAGGCAAGATGAACATGCAAATTTTCCAGCCTTTGCCACACAATAATAAAAAATATATATATATACGTCAATTTCTTACAGTTCCAGCCGTGGATTTGGATGACAAGAAAGTACTGTGCTTTAAGCGTGAAAGGCCAAAATCGCAAACCTGCAATTTTTTGCAATCAGGTCACTTGCCGGTAAATCAGCAAACATAATGCCAATGAAAGATACAGGCAAATTAAAGATTTCTCACCAAATTATTGAGATTTTATTAAGTTCCTCTACTGTTTATTAGAAAGTCTAAAATATTTAGTCTCTATTATCTGGTATTGCATGGAAAATTTTCATAAATATCCCACTAATAGTATGAGAGTGAAGTGCATTTCAAGAAAGTTCCCTGATTGTTGATGTCAAAATATGTCAGAATACGGATGCAGGAAACTTGGGTGAGTAAGAAGTACTGGTGTGATCTTACAGAAAGAGCTCTCCTAAGAAGAACTGATAGATATAACAAAATATAGATGCCAGATGCGAATCAGATGTTACGGAATAGGACAAGAAGGTGGAGAGCAAATTAGTGCAAAGTGTACCTTTAATAACTTCTGTAAAACAAGAAATGAATTATATAATACAATGTAGATCTATATTCGAAACAGAAAAAAACCATTTAGTTTTAATTGTCAGCAACGGTGATGTTGTGCCTCAAATAAACGTGGAATGCATGTAGAATAGTATAAAGAAAGACAAGAAAAGAAAAATGTTTTTAGAAAAACCCAAAAAAGAAATCTAGGACATGAGTTAAAAGGAAAAAGAAAAGAAAAAAATGATAAAGAATGAATTGTAAAGAAAGAAAAGGACGGACAAAATTTTAATAGAAATGTTAGGAAAGGTGTAGTGGTCAATTTCCGATCTCTCTGAGATCACGCCACGTGTCCATCCAGTACCAAGCAGACACGCGACACTTGACAGCTTCCAGACCTCTGACCGGGAGTCTTCAGTCAATTCAAAATCTAAGTGGATCAGATAGTTAGAAGTAATAGATAAATCTGTTATGAGAAATCCCTATCGCTAAGCCAAATCTTCATTCAAACTCGGTAGTTACAACTCGGGAACGGATCAATCACACCTACAACTTGACGTCAACCAAATAAAGACGGACTCTTACTAACCAGTTCAAACCATGATGTTCAGCTCTAACCGCCTCTGAGATAAGCGGTTAAATGTTTAAACAGAGCTAAACTTTGCAATCTTATCTAAACTACATGCATAAATAGTAGATCCCCTCCAACGTGGATGAGAACGATCAATTGAGCTCAAAAACCTTAGCACACCAGAAAATCACCATTGTAAACGCCATTATTATCTCTCTCCCACTAAGTGGTTTTCCTTTCGGGTTTTCCACGTAAGTCTCTGTGTTTGTATTAGATTTTCTGTGATTGGCTTTTCTCATCTCCATAAATTTGGTGCATGAATTAATTCCTTAGGAAATTATCCATACCATTTAGTGCTTTCATTGAGATCCTTGAGACCACACTCTCGAGATCTCCTCATCCATACCCTAATCCTTCCACAAAATACCCTCGCACAACAATCATGGTGCACAAGAATGCGACCCGTCATGATGCCAACGCTCCGGCGAAATCGATCCATCGGTCCTCTCCCAGGGGCAACTCGTTCAGATGGTGATCGACTTACAGCGACATTTGGGTGAGCAGCAGGCCAAGGCAGACCACGAGCGAGAACTAGTCGCGGTCCATCGTGATACTGCAGAGCGCGAGCGAGAGGCAGTAACGCGGGTCAACCATATAAAAGTTCTTCGAGAAGCGTAACAAAGAGTCATCAAGTTCGGTGCCAGGGAGACTCAGGTGGACACCTCTGACGTCAATTAACATCCAGCAGCCCCAACCGACCTACGTTTCAAGCTAAATAAGATGTACTGCAAAAAACCTCAGCGCATAGAGACCCCGAGAGCCTTCAAGGCGATAGCTCACGGAAGTGTGCGAGGGGACATCACGCCCTAACACACAAGGAGAACGCTTCCCCGACAACGGCGAAGACCGAGGATGCCCCAGTCTTCACCCGCCTAAAGCTGCCGATAGACCAAATCATTCACGTCATCAAGCATCAGCCATGGGTGAACTCCCAAGCTAGCCAAGCACGACAAAGATTCCCTGGAAGCAGGGAACTGCTCCTTCCATGGCAGTCGAGGACACACCACCCTACATTTTTCTATCTCAACTGTTGGGCCCCCAAAAGACACCCCAAATCATATTTCATCAGGTCCAGGCATGTGATATCCAATGAAAAGATCATTTTTCTGTCTCAAATCATATTTCATTAGGTCCAGGCACTTTCTCCGAGTTCTGCACACAGCGGAACCCACCCTTACGAGCAACCATTCAGGGAGCCTCCTGAAAAATGGAGGCGCGCCCACATTGGATGCTCGAAGCCAGCCTACAATGGGATATACCATGATGGCTGCCCGAGCAGGCCAAGAGCCTATACGGGTCCTACCCTTACGGCTATAAGGGAAAAACCTATACGGGTCCTATCCTGACGGCTTTTCCTCATGGAGCCCCTTGAAAGACGGGGAACTTGCTCACGATGATTGCTCAGAGTGAGCCTATACGGCTCTTCACTCTGAAGGGCACCCGAGTAAGTCAGTGGCTTATACAGGTTCTACCCTGACGGCTACAAAGGAAAATAGCCTATACGGGTCCGACCCTGACAGCTATCCCACGGGGAGCCCCTGAAAGACGGGGATTCGCCCACAATGACTGCTCGGAGACAGCCTGTACAGGTCCTACCCTAACGACTGTCCCTCAGAGTCTCCCCAGAAAACAAATCCAAGGTGTCGCACAGGAGCAGCAAGAGCGGTGATTTAACACCCAAATAAAATAGGGTACGCATCTCATTATTACATCAATTTTTTATAAAAAAGGGTAAGTCCATTTAGCCCCGCATGCGACCACTACCCTGTTCCTCGGACCATTCCCGAGATCACTCGTGCCAGCCGCCAGAATTTCCAGCATGCTCGGTCGTCCTTCTCGACTGGCGACCCGAACTTATGAGCCGGGAACTAGCTCCCTCTGGGTCGCGGCTCGTACTTCTGAGCCATCCGCCAGTGCTCTCCACCCGTACTCCTGAGCTAAGAATTATAACTTGAGAGCGCAGCTTCTGTGCCTCCTTAAGAAGCACCCTGTGAGCTCTCCAAAGCTCATCATAACGGTTCGATTAACGCGAGGCCTCGGTATTCAACTTCTCAACATCCTTCTCACGATTCCCTAAGTTATTCTTCAGCACCCAGACTTCATGCGTAAGCGCCAGCTTCTCGACACGCCCCTTATCGATCTGCTCCGAAGCGAAGAGATCTCCAACTGGGCCGAAGCAACCTTCTCTTGACACCTCTTATCACGCCTTCTAAAGCTCCTCAAGCCTACTCAGGAGCCTTACCTTGAGGTCCGCCTTCTCCTGTCTGAATTCAGTCATCGTCTTTGGCAGCTCGCGTCCTTTCTGAAACAATCCACCATCCTCTTCTTAAGATCTTCCACCATCACATTGTAGGAGATGAGCTCGCGATCCCGCTGTGAAATAGGGAGATCAAGCAGTTCGAGCTCTATATCGCGAGAAAGCCCAGGAATCACTCAGAACAAACTCGCGACGACCTTCCGCCAGGCATTCAGGAAGTCTAGCAATGACCCATGCTCGTCGTCCAGATCTACTTCCACCCTCTTATCTCCACTATCGGGATCAAAACCTTCAGCCTCCTCAGAGAGCCTTACTCTGAAAGAGCCAACCCCATCGGAGTTTATACAAGTGAGCAACATTCGTAGCTCCCGAAAGACCCCCTCTCTGATCACGACCCTCCAAGCTACGGAGACGGAAGCTAGACAAACAGGATCCACCAAGTCAGCGTCCACAACAGCCTTGAAACACAACGGAAGCAATACATTCAAAAAGAGGTGAAAGCTGAGGATTCGATTATTCCATTCAAAAGGATTACATTTGATTGTTACAAGCGACAAAAGAAAAAATGACAAGGCAAACTCTCAAACACGCACTTTGCTTTGTGAGATGCCTCCAAAGGGGTCGAAAGCGTAGCGTCTTCGGGAGCAGCCGAAGCCACACGCCCAGTATCGGGTATAGCTGGTGGAGAGCTCGTTGCCAAGGGTGCAACATTTTTGAACAGAGCGTACCGGGAGGTCCCCACCACGGTAGCAGAGGCAGCACTGCTTTCAGGAGCTTCCTGGCCTTGACTTCTCAGGAAGGCTCCAATCTCAAGCGGGTATCTTAGGGACGCACCTCGTTTCCTGTCTTCGTACCCCTCTTTATATTTTTTAAATTTGAAAGCCTTCACCGCTTGTTGACAATGATCTATCGCCACCTGCTCACGCGCCTCCGTCTGGGCAATCAGCGCCCGATGTAAGTTATCATCAAGGCACTCCTTCGCCTCCTCAAAGGCGGCAAACTCCGACCTCAGGGTAGCCTCTGCCCCCTCGGCGCGTTGACGCAACTCTTCAAGCTCTTGCTGAACTGTCTGCAATGCAGATCCCTTTTATTGCAGTTCGGAGTCCCTTTTCAACATTTCCGAGCCCTTCCTCTCTACTCCCCCTAAGTTGCTCCAGCTCTTCTTGACTGGAATAAGCCCGGTCCAAATATGCTTTGAGCCGACTAATCTCCTCAATCGTTGCCTTCCCTGCAACACTAAGCTCCTCAATCCCCGACGCAAATCAACAACTTCGCCCTTCTCATTCAGGGCTTCCATGTGGTCGTCCAGCAGCTCAGAGATGAGCACGACATTCTGAAATAGAAGGCAAAGGTAGACGGCACATAAACAACTAACTCAAGACAAACTCGTCGCTACACTTATACTAAAGACCTCATTCTTCAGACGCCGCCTCCGTTCCTTCAAAGGCAGGACCTTGAGTTCCTCAAGCCCTCCGAGGAAGTCGCCTACTCGAGGGCCACCTCAATATCTCCCCTCTGGAGAAACAACCCTATTTCAAGATTTGCAACGGGCACGTCCCGAAGACAGATCTTGGGACTGAGTGGCAGTCCCCGAGAAGCTGACAACACCGGCAACCCTCGCATCGTCTGCAGCCAGAGGATGTTCAGCACCCCCCCCCCAACCATCTCAAGCCTACGCGAAGCCTCAAACTCAGCATCATCCAGAGTAGGGGCGTCGTTGCCTCAATCCCCTCCTCGGAGAGTAACTCAGTAATAGAGGCTCCGCCGGCATCTCCAGCTCCCTGTCCACCCCTCCAAGGGGCGCGTCAGCGGTCTCTGCAGAAGCCTCGTTGACAGGCAAAACCCTCCGAGTACCATCCACGCAGTCGGAGGGTTTAACTCGAGCCTATTCAGCCACAGGGGACCGCTCTACGGTTAAGGACGGAGAGTGGTCGCAGTCTCGAGCAAGTCCGCCAACCCCTACTCATCAGACTCGTCGAACCGCCTGCACTTCTTTTGCAAAAGAAAAACAAGGTCAAGAAATAGTTCCGCAAACAAAAAATCAAAGAAATTAAGAATTTACCCTCGGGCCCGGAAGTTGCGAAGGTTAAGCAAAAGCCCTCTTCCTAGTGGGAACCATCAGTCCCGGGATCCTCGACTTCCCAAGCTCGACAACTGGATGGCTCTCCTCCCGAGCAGGCTCTTCCGCTTCGGGAGCAGGTTGGCCCTTACCTGAAGCAGACACCCTCGGGATGACTGAAGGCACTGGAGGTCTGTTCAGGTCCAGCAGCCAACTCCAAATACGGTAATTATAGTAAATGATCGATAGCTTGTCCAGCTTCACCTCTATATCCGCGGAGCGATGAGGACACAAACTCCAAGCGATCGAAACAGCCCCACGTTCACTTTCTGACTCTGCCTCCCACGGGCCAGTTATTCGAACCATGGTCTCAAGTATGTCGTGGTCACTGTCAATCATGTTGACAATAAGTTTATCGCACTCACCTTGGGGCACGATATAGCAAACATCTTGGCTAGTCTTCCTTGCCGAGTAGGCAGCGCTGGAAACTTCCCGTTGACAGGCCTCTGGAACCTTTAGAATACAGAGAGCCTCGAACCCGAGGATTGTCCGCCACGCAACCCCCGACAACTGCGAAGAAGCATTTTGGTAGAAAGTCAAAACATTGCGGATGAACTTCGTCGACGGCAACTTCAAGCCCAACGCCAGGATTTTGGGTGCAGATAAACCCCGCTGTCTGGTGGAGACAAACCAAATTTAGTGTCCCGAGGGCAGAACTCGACCTTGATCCCAGGGGAGAATTCAACCCATATTTTTCCAAATACTCGTCGACATCCTCCTAGCTATGGAGCCTAGTTGTCTTAGGGTCAAAGTCTATACAAACCCTGGTGCGATGAGAGGATCCCTTTCCTTTCTCCTCCGTCGCGGCCTTTGTTGGCCCAAATGCCATTAGCCCTAATTTTGATGATAACAAAATATATGTAGTTATGTTTTTAACAATTTCGTTTAGCAAAGTTTCAGGTTAACTCTTTTTTGCATTTTGGCTCCATCACAAGACTCGCACGTTTGGAAGCCAAGAAGATGTCGTTCCCACAGCCTAAGAACATAGACGAGCTCAAGGATCAAGATTGCAAGAGAAGACTATATCAAGTTTGTATTTTTGCTTTTTACATTTTAAATAAGATTTATAGTCGTTTGTTAAAACCAAGATGATAGGTTGATAGCTCTTTTAGGATTAACACACACATATCTTTAACATTTCTAAAGTGTTTTAAAAAAATTCAAAACATTTCTCTTTTCCATTTTCAAAATCGAGTTTCAAAAAAAAACGAGTTTCGGAAAAATCGATTGTCGATCTAGAAAAGTGTTTTTATAAAATATTATTCTAACTTTATTTTTTGTAGATTCATGATCACACACTGGTTCTATCAAGTCCCTAAAATTTTATTTTGTGTTAAAAACAAAGTATATTTTTTGGAAAAAGATTAGTTTCAAAAAGATCTTCAAATCAGTTTTTGTCTCATGGTCAGTCGACCAACCGGTCGACCGTAGGCAGAGCAGAATTGCTCTGTTGGTCGACCGAGTGGTCGACCGACATGCACCAAGTGCATTTTGTACACTTCGGTCAACCGTGCGGTCGACCGACTGCAAGAGCTCTGCTCTCGGTTAGGCCCGATCGACCGCCCCGGTCGACCGACAGAGAGCTTTGCTCTCTGGTTGGGAAAACGGTCAACCGATCGGTCGATCGCTATCCCCAACGGTCGAAAATCCAACCGTTGGCGGTCGAACGGCCGGTAGACCGACAGAAGGATTTCCTTCTAATTTTTTCCCAACGGCTATTTTTTTGTTTGTCTTTTTCTAGGTCTTTTCCCAACGGCTCTTTTGGATTTTCTTCTCATATTTTCATCCCCTATATATAGTGGGACTATAGAAAAACCCTTTAACAAGTTTGATAAAGTTTTTATAAGTTTACAAGAAGATTTAATTAAAGTTTGTCTTTTTCTTAAAAGATTTTCTTTTGAGCCAAAATTGCACATTCTTGATTTTTAGCTTGAGCCTTCCTTCTATCCTTGCAAGCTATTTCCACTACACAATCCCAAAGAGCTTCACCTCCTCATCTTGGTTATAGGTTGTGCTTGTGAGCCTTTTGTGATCAAGTGAAAATCATTGATTTTCTTCTATTGTGAAGTTGTAGAGGTTGCGGCCTCAAGTGAGCTAGTGAGCTCCGTTGTTGGTGTTGCGACATCGCAAGAGAGGACTTGTGAGTCCATTGAGTTCTAGTGAGAACTTATAACAGTTAACGATCTAGTGAGATCGGTCATAGTGAAAATCCTTCATAGTGTTGAAGGTGGGGACGTAAAGCAGTGGCTCGAACCTCGGAACATATCATCGTGTTTGTGATTGCTTACTCTTTCTCTCTTACTCTACTCTCTCTTTACTTACTTGCACACTTATATTGTTTATTTATTTGCAAGTATTTATTGTGTTGTGATTAGTATTTACTAGGTTGCTAGCAAATAAATTTTAATTTCGCATTATTTTCCATTTAGTATAGTCATCACTTATTCACCTCCTCTAGGTGATTTACAATTGGTATCAAAGTCTAACCCTAGTTTTACTTTAATCACCTTAGGGAGATCCTTTCATTTGGCTATATTCATTTGTTGCATTTGCTATATGTTTGTGCACTTATACTTGTTTTCATGGCATCACACGACTTCTCTAGCATCAAGTCCCCACCAAAATTTGATGGGTTGAACTTTCCCATTTGGAAGGTCAAGATAAATCTCTTCCTCATGTCCCTAGGGGTTAGAGTAGCTAAGACCATAACCAATGAATTCATTGAACCTTACGGTGATGAGGATACATGGTCCGAAGCAACCGCTAAGGACCAATGTTCAAAATAACGATAACATTTTTCTATTGTTATGTTAAGATAGTTTATAACGTAACACATAATGTAAGTTACGTGATTTAATATTTATTTAATAAAAATAAATAAATATATATATACACATTATATTTAAGAATTTTAATAAATAAAAAATAATTTTAAAAATCTAAAAAAATCAAAACAAATATATAACACATTTATCAATTCTCACAACAAATTTTAGAAAGTATCACAATAATTTTTCACATTCACAAGTTATAACAAGTTAACAAACATAACAAAATTTCAAAAGAAATTCGCAAACATAAGTCATAGTCATACAAAACAAAGTAGTCAATAATATCCTGGAATAATATCATGCCCTAATCTCATCTACTATGACTAAATCATCCTCCTCCAACAACTATCTACCCTGTCTTTTTTCTCTAGACTCATTATCAACCGCAATGCTAGTGCCTTCATTACCAAGTGCGGTGACATCTAGAAAATCTCTATCCTCATCTTCTTCTCTTGCCTCATGTAGCCATGCAATATCATCCATAAGACAAGGCTCTTCGATCTTTACAAGCCACTCATCATCGCTAGCAGGCTCCTCTATCAAAATCGGATCAATATGTAATCGCCTCCTACGAAAATCCCTCTCGAAGCTTGATGTTGTACATAACATAAATGAGGGATTGCAGACGTAATTGCTCCAAGCGGCATCTTTTCTTTGAATGAACCTTTAACAAACAAATTTATTTATTAAAATTAAGTCATTTCTTATTTATTATAAAAAAAAGTTATAACTTGTAAGTTGTAAGTTTTAACTTTTCTTACTTGCTCAAAGGTGCTCCAGTTGCGTTCACATCTGAAAGCCCTAGTAATAAGAGAGAATTCGAACTGCAAACTTTTGAAGTGTAAGAACTTCATCTCCAAATCTCTCCCACCAAGCAGCTAAAAGAGATTTAAGTGTTAGACATCGCATGACTAAACAAAGAATGAAAGAATCATAGATATTCACTAAATTATACCTGGACTACGAGCGTTCAAGGTCATTTGAGCTAACTGGCTTCCAAATTCTCCAAGCTTCTGTTTATAACTAACTCCACATCAGCCTGTGCATACTCACAAATGTCAGGGATCATGCGCTACATGCACTCACGAAGGCCTCTTCCTATCCTCAGCATCATTGCTAAAATTCTTGCTATAAAAACATCTTGGGTTTAGAAAGTACGTTACCGCATGAAGAGGCCTATGCAACATACATGTCCACCTCTGGTCAATCATATTCCAGTAAGGCATGTACTTCATCTTACTGCTACCACACACATCCCGTATCTTTTCCTTTACAGTATCAAGCATATCATAAAGAAAAGGCATAAATGGCCTCATATCCAAATCCACCTCTCATAGAACATACACGAGTGGAAGTGTGATGCTAAAGCAAAACAAACCTTTGGCCTAAAAACTTCTAGTAGAAATCACCGCTCTTTTTACTTTCACTCCATTTATTTTTTTTTGCCCAAGTGCTCCTATTGAATTCTTCGGGTGCAAACATCTTTCTCAAAGGTTGTCCTAATTGGTACAACCTTTGTGGAGTCAACAAGAAAGTAGCAAATCGTGTAATGGCTGATCTTAGGAGTTCCTTCCCTTTTGTGTGTGCCCGAAAACAAATTAAGAATCCAACCATGATTGTATATGAATTGGGTTATACCCTTTGCCATCTCAAGAGTCTCCGTGTGAATCTTCATCTTGCCTATGTCTTCAAGCATCAAGTCAAGGCAATGAGCAGCGCAAGGAGTCCAATAAAGACATTTTCTTGTGTCCATAAATCTTGCACCGACATTCACATAAGATGCATGATTGCCTGTAATCACTTGAAGAACATGCTCCTCGCCAATCTCCGCCACCACCTTATCAAAGTTGCTCCCACAAGAAAGCTCCGGCCTTGATTGATTCTGACGCATCAATGGACTTATAAAAGAAAGTCCCCTCAGGTGAATTCACAAGAAAGTTTATCAAACTCCTACTCTTCCTATCTGTCCATCCATCCGACATCACTGTGCATCCATATTGCTTCCAAGCCGCCATGTGCGTCGCTTTGATTTTATCTATATCCTCTACCTCAGCCTTAAGTACTCGTGTACTTATCTCACAAGGGGATGGTTGTTTCAAGCCTATCCCAAATGATCCGACCTCTTCTATCATCTCCTACCAATAAGGAGTTTGAATGATGTTAAATGGAAGCCCAAGTGCATAAATGCATCTCCCAATTTTTCTTACATATTTCTCTCTTGCCTCCTTATAAGAGCTCTCAAGTGTCGATTGGCGGGCTTCAAGATTAATAAATTTATTCATAGGCCCAAGAGTTCGGGATTGGGAGTTGCTTCCGGCAGCGCTTTGTAATTATTGGCTTACCACATGTTCTTGTGATTCTCTCATCCTCCCAATTTCAAAGATTATTGACTCCTTTTTCACCTCCGTGATCAACAACATGTCTTTACAAGCTTGCTTCACATTGGACGGGACTTGCGCACAAATTTTAACGCCTTTTTTAGTATCGGCCAAGTGATGTTTAAGCCTTAGTGATTCCAGCAGTTATTTTATGCTTGCAAAATTTGCAATAAAACATATTCAGAGGATCACCGGCTATATGATCCGCAAACTTATGTGCAGGATCCAAACTTTTAGCCATGTTATTTAATTTACACAAACAAGCATGAATTACAACAATTAACAACTAACAAGCTTGATAATTAAAATTGAATTATAACAATTAACAACTAATAAGCATGTTAATTTAGCCAAAATAATATAACAAGCATGATAACTCTATGCATTGAATTTAAAAGCATGATAATTAAATTGTATTATCTCCCCCATCACTCAAATATCTCTGCTCTCTCCCCTTGATATCTCTCTCCCCCCCTTTTAAACCCTCCCCCCCCCGCGCGACCTCTCTCTCACCTATATCCCCCTCCCGATCTCTCTTTCAGCTCTCTCCCCCTCCCCATCTCTCCATGTCTCTCTGCTCTCTGGTTTCTCTCTCCCAGCTATCTCTCCCTCCCGATCTCTCTCTCTGCACTCTCTCTTTCCCGTTCTCTCTCTCTCGTGTGTGTGCTCTCTCCCCCTCCGATATCTCTCTGCGTGGGAGGGGGAGAGAGCACACAGAGAGAGAGAGAGAGAACGGGAGGGTGAGAGTGCAGAGAGAGAGAGATCGAGAGGGAGAGAGCTGGGAGAGAGAGAACCAGAGAGCAGAGAGAGACAGAGAAAGATGGGGAGGGGGAGAGAGCTGAGAGAGAGAGAGAGATCAGGAGGGGAAGAGAGCTGGGAGAGAGAGATTGAGACTGAGATAGATCAGGGAGAAAGCTGAGAGTGATCAGTGGGCTAGAGAGAGATCAAAGGGGAAGATTGAGAGCTGAGCGACGACGACTCACCACCGGCGGTCGACAAGGCAGGTATGTCTCTTCTTCCTTTGATTTCTTCTTTCTTCTTCTTTCTTCAAGGCGCCGAGGACTAGAAAGTCGAACTGCGGCGAGAAACCTCCGACGGCAGGGAATCGGCGACAGCGCGTCTTCTTTCTTCTTCTCCCTTAGTTTTTTTTTGGGTCCCCGGTGCCCTAGATCGAGAACGAGAAAAGCTCGGCTCCCTTTTATAATTTTTTGATTTGCACAGTAACGTACGTTACTGTGCGTTACGTATTTAACGTAACATAACGTACATTACTGTTTAAAACACCTAGGTTATTGATTTTTGCGTTTTTTACACTTGTTTCGTAACGATTCCCTCGCGTTAGTTATCATAACGCGTTATAACGTGTTTCATAACGCGTTTTTTTAACACTGCTAAGGACTACGAGGCCAATGCTAAAGCTCAATATACACTTACACAAGCATTAAAGGATGATAATGTTTCTTGTGTAATTAATTGCAAATTCGCTTATGAGGTTTGGAATGATTTAATTCGCAAGTCAAGTGATCTAAAGTTGACTTGCTTCGTTCTCACTATGAGAATTTTTACATGCTTGAAAATGAAAGTATTGATGAGATGCTTACTCGATTCACTAAGATTACTAATGGATTATCTTCTTTAAGTGATACCATTGACAATGACCAAAAGATTCGGAAAGTCATTAGAGCTCTCCCCAAAGCTTGGGAAGTCAAGGCGACAACCCTTAAGGAGCTCAACGATAGGGAGGAGATGGACTTCTCTGGCTTCATTAGAAATCTCAAAACCCATGAGATGGAAATGAAGGTGAGAGAAGAAAGGGAGACTCCAAAGAAGAAAGTGTTGCTTTCAAAGCTACTCCCTCCACTATCGACGAAGATTCATCCGAGATGGAGATGAAGACATTGCCATGCTCATTAGGAAAGTGGGCAAATGTTTTATAAGAAGGGAAGACAAAGCAAAACTTCTGAAAAGGAAGACATCAAGGAAGATTTGAAGAGGAGATGGACCCTTGCTTTTATTGCAAGAAGACGGGCCATCACTTCATGCCATCACCTCCAAGAACGTGCATAAGAAGGAGGCGATGGTAGCCACTTGGGATGATTCGGAAACGGATTCCGAAGAATAGATTGATGTCGCACACGTTTGCTTCATGACAAACGGAGAGGAGACTTCTAAGGTAAATCTCGAAACCTCTCTAGAAGATGATGATTTAACTATAGATAAACTTGCACAATTTTTTGAAGAATTACAAAATAGATATGGAATTTCTCTTGCACAAAATAAAATATTTAAAAAGAAAATAACTTTTTAAAGAATAAGAAATTGTTTTTAAAAAGAAAAATGACTTATCTATTTCTTTTGAGAAAACGAAAAAGGATTTTGACAAGTATAAACTTGTTTGTAATGGCAAAAGCTCTAATATTGTCTTTAACAAAAATGAATTTTTGGATATCTAAAAATGTATTGATGTTTTGGATATCACTTTGAAAAAGTGTGCATTTAACATGAACAAATTTAATTCTATATTTCCAAAGGGAAAAACCCAAAGGAAACATGCACCTCATTCATCTCACACACACTATGAAAAACATGCACAACATGCACACACACATCAACATAAGCATGCTTTCATGTATGAAAAGTGTACACATGTGCACATTGCAGCCGCAAAGGCCATTTATTAAAATTTTGTTATGCTAAGTTAAATATGTTAAATAAAAATGTTTGGCTTCGAAAAAGTACTAACCCTATAGGACCCAAAAAGATTTGTGTACTAAAGAACATTCCCAATTTGATTGATGTAGGTGTGTCGTCCTCCTCCAAGACATAGGGGGAGATGGTGCCTTGGTGGTGGATGCATCGAAACTCAAAAGATCAACCGTCATTTTGCATCGCTATCAAGAAGCACCTATTTTGGAGATTGTCTATGGTTTGATAACTTCTCCATTTGAAAATTTCTAGTTAGATCTATATATGCATAGAATAGCTAGCTTTTATTTTGTGTTAATATGCTTTAGTTATGAATACATGATTTTCTTTGTTGCTTTTATGGCTTGCTTATATTTGAGCTAGTCTGTTAACACTGCTTTTGTTCTTTACTAGCCCATGAATTGTTTGCCCATGTTTCTAGTATTTTCTCAAGCTCACTTGGTTGATAGATACCTTTGCATGTATTCGTACATTGATAAATTTATTAGTTCATATACATGTGTGTGTGTGTATATATATATATATATATATATATATATATATATATATATGTTTGTATATCTATCTTGTGGGTGGGTATCATATTTAAACAATATTTAAGCAATGAATCAAGATAGCAATACCTCAACTCTTATCTAGAGGAATGACAAGGAGAAGTTCAGAACCCGTTAAGGGTATTCGGCTTCAATATCTTATTTTTTTTAAATTGCTTAATATATGATTTAATTGTTGAAAAATATGTTTTTAATATAATAAATATATATTTTGATATCATTTTCCTGTGTTTATTATGCCTATAAGATTTATGGTGTTATTTCTCTGTTTTATGTATAAAAATATCCAAGTTAAAATATTTTTCAGATACTCTTAATTCATATTTTTTAAAACTGATTTTTGGGTAGTCCAGGTCGACCAAGTTGACCTGAAATAGGTCCGATCGACCGGAAGGTCGACCGAGGGAACCCGAAACAGAAAAAATTAGCCTAAGCCAGTCGACCGACTATAACCGAGATGCTCTCAGTTAGACTTCAGTCCACCGGCGATCGACCAGAGTCAGGTCTGCTGCGTTTTTTTACCCGTTTTAAAACCCTAAAATCCTCTCTCTCTCATTTTCTCATCTCCATCGACTCCCTCTTCTTCTCCTCCATAATTCCCTTCCTCTCATCTCTCCCAAACCCCTTCCCAAAGTAAAATTAATCCCTAAAATTTGTTGGATCTCTCCTCAAAACTTCAGATTCGCTTGTTTTCAAGGAGAAACTTCAGGTTCTTCAAGGTATAATCCCTAAATCTTCTTTATTTCATAATTTTTTCTTGAAATTTTTCTAAAATTCGTGCCAATATCTTGTTTATCATCTTCCTGTCTTTACCATGTCAAAGAGGCTTAGATTTGAGAAGAATAAACAACCCGAATCCTCATCAAACCCTTTGTTGCTCAGAATGCATCTTATAGGTTTTCTGTGATCCATAATAAACATGTAATTTCTGATAGAACTGTTGTTTTTGCTAATTTTGAGCACTTAAATCTTGCAAATATTTTAAACACAAGCTCTCTAGAATACCTAGTCACCATCAAGGAACATGTCTACCCTGAACTTGTGAATTATTTCTACTATAATCTGACTTTTCAAAATAACCATATCAGATCTAGGATTCTGGGCAAGAACATTAACATTTCTTTAGATAGATTTGCCCATCTACTACATCTCTCTTGTGAGGGAGTTGATATATATAATGTTAATATATATGATTTTGAATATCCTGACGGTGAATCTTCCCACACCGCATCTCTCTTACTTCACGATGATGATAACCTGGCCTTAGTTAGGAACGAGAAGGTGAAGTATTGCACGCTCACCGCCCAGGTTCTAGCTAAAAGTGTTCTATAATCTCCTACTAAAATTAGGAGAATATAGTCATGCTCGGGGTTCTACTGCCCTCTTGATCTATTGCCTTCTGAAGGCATTAGAGTAAACATTTCTAAGCTCATCATCGACTTCATGGCTTCTGAGCACCTCCTAATCTCAGACCGGCACTTACCATTTGGGATGCTCACTACCCGACTTCTCAAACAATTAAAATTTGATCTTTCTACTGAACGGTCCATCGAACCATCTGTTGACATCAACAGCACTCTCCTCAAAAGGATGCGTGGTAAGGAGCGTGCTCCTGCTCTCAGCCTCCTATCATTCCTTTTGCCCCTGGATCCTCTTCAGCCTCCTCAGCCTCTGTTGACCCATATACAGCTCTCTCTGCTCAGCTTCGTGAACATGATCTGAAGATGTCAGCAAATTTTGAAAGGGTTGAGCACAGAGTTCAGAACGACCTGCAATATATATGTTCATCCATTCGCTATCTTCAGACGTGCGTCGATGAAACCTATAGTAGGAACGCTTGGCTTGTTCCTCTTCCGAGAGGCCACACGCAGCCTTTTCCTGCATTGGGTCCTCCGTTTGACAGCCGAGTACCTCCTCCAGCTCCTTCCGAGGCACCAGCTTCTCATGAAGATCCAGACTTTTAGGAAGAGTGACCCCTTTTGTGTTGATGACAAAAAAGGGAAGAGAGATTTTATGAAGTTATCTAGGAGTTTTTTATTTTCATGTCTTTATTTATGTACTTTTTTATGTGGACATGTAATATTTGGTATTTGGACATGTGTTTTTATATTGTAATACTTATTTTATGGTTTGGAACTTGTTTTGAGCTTGGCATGAGCCTTTGTATGGACAAATTTCTTTTATGATATCACTATTGTCTTTGAAAAGTTATGTATCTCTTTTTATTTTTGATATTTGATACATATCTTCTATGTGTGGTATGTGGTGTGTTTGTGTTCTTGAATATCCTTTGTAAACCAATCATTTACCACTTGTTTTGGAGGTTGGAGGTTCTTAGTTGGTTGGAGGAAACCGTTTGTGCAAACACCTTTATAATTCTGTATTCTTAGTATGCATAAATGGGTTGCATAGAGCTTAATTGATATATCTTATTCATATGCTTTTATTGATACATCTTACCTATATGTCACATTTTATATATGCATGTGTTTAGGGGGAGCTTCGCTTGAAGTCTCTTCCCAAATTATTTGTGATAACTCCATGTGTTTTGTCATCATCAAAAAGGGGGAGATTGTTGGCCCAAAATCCATTAGCCCTAGTTTTGATGATAACAAAACATATGTAGTTATGTTTTTAACAATTTCGTTCGGTAAAATTTCAGGTTAACTCTTTGTTGCATTTCGACTCCATCACAAGACTCACACGTTTGGAAGTCAAGATGTCGATCCCAGAACCTAAGCACATAGACGAGCTCAAGGGATCAAGACTGCAAGAGAAGACTATATCAAGATTTGTATTTTTACTTTTTGCGTTTTTGATAAGATTTATAGTCGTTTGTTAAAACCAAGATGATATAGGTTGATAGCTCTTTTGGGATTAACACACACATATCTTTCACATTTCTAAAGTGTTTTAAAAGAGTTCAAAACATTTCTCTTTTCCGTTTTCAAAATCGAGTTCCGGAAAAATGAGTTTTGGGAAAACCGGTTATCAATTTAGAAAAGTGTTTTTACAAAATATAGTTCTAACTTTATTTTGTATTGATCCATGATCACACACTGGTTCTATTAAGCCCATGTAACTTTAATTTGTGTTTAAAAATAAAGTATATTTTTGTCAGAAAAAAATTGGTTTCAAAAAGATCTTCAAATCAGTTTTTTGGCCCAAGGTCGGTCGACCGACCGATCGACCGTAGGCAAAGCAGAATTGCTCTGTCAGTCGCATGCACCAAGTGCATTATGTGCACTTCAGTCGACCGTGCGGTCAACCAACTACAAGAGCTTTGCTCTCGGTTGGCCCTGGTCAACCGCCCCGGTCGACCAACAGAGAGCTTTGCTCTCTGGTTGGAAAAATGGTCGACCAACCGGTCGACCGCTATCCCCAACGATCAAAAATCCGACCATTGGCGATCGACCGGCCGATCGACCGACAGAAGGATTTCCTTCTGATTTTTCTCAACGGCTATTTTCTGTTTATCTTTTTCTGGGTCTTTTTCCAAAGGCTCTTTTGGGTTTTCTTCTCACGTTTTCATCCCTATATATAGTGGGACTGTACAAAAACCCTTTAACAAGTTTGAAAAAGGTTTTATAAGTTTACAAGAAGATTTAATTAAAGTTTGTCTTTTTCTTAAAAGATTTTCTTTTGAGCCAAAATTGCACATTCTTGATTTTTAGCTTGAGCCTTCCCTCTACATCTTTACAAGCTATTTCCACTACACAATCTCAAAGAGCTTCACCTCCTCATCTTGGTTATAGGATTGTGCTTGTGAGCCTTTTGTGATCAAGTAAAGATCATTGATTTCCTTCTATTGTGAAGTTGTAGAGGTTGCGGCCTCAAGTGAGCTAGTGAGCTCCGTTGTTCGTGTTGCGACACCGCGAGAGAGGACTTGTGAGTCTATTGAGTTTTAGTGAGAACTTGTAACGGTTGACGATCTAGTGAGATCGGTCATAATGAAAATCCTTCATAGTGTTGAAGGCGGGAACGTATAGCAGTGGCTCGAACCTCGGAACATATCATCATGTTTGCGATTTCTTACTCTTTCTCTCTTCACTTACTTGCACACTTATATTGTTTACTTATTTGCAAGTATTTCTTGTATTGTGATTAATATTTGCTAAGTTGCTAGCAAGTAAATTTTAATTCCGTATTATTTGTCATTTAGTATAGTCATCACCTATTCACCCCCTCTAAGTGATTTACAGCCTTTCCTTTACCTGCATCGTCGATCACAATGGATTTTCTTCCCTTCATCGCAACAAAAAAGAGAAAAATCGAGATCTGAGAACAAGGAAGAAGGCGCAGAGATTTGGGCAAAATTCCCAAGGCTTCAGAACGTTGCTTTTTAAACCCTAGAGGAATAAACAGTCACTCAATAAGGACCCTAAAAGTATTACAACAGGTCAGATCAAAACTATCGCTTCAGATACGTCGTACCCCTCTCAAGCGTCGCGCCCTACAAAAGTGACAGTAAGCTGATCGACGCTGCAGCGAATGAGACGCACATTCAAGACTGTGCCAGCCTGTAGAACCACGCACGCCATTAAAAGGCAAAAGCTGAAGCGACATCGATTGACCCGAGTCCAAGCCCAAGTTTCTTCTCTATCTGCTCCCCTCTCCCTCTCTCAGAGTCCCCGAGAACCTATAGCCCCCGAAGAAAAGTTCCCGAGGGAAGGTTCCCGACCCCCTCCAAAGAAAGGAAAGCAGAGGGGGCATCTATAGTGATCAGTTTCCGACCTACCTGAGATCACGCCACATGTCCATCCAGCACCAAGCAAACACACGACACTTGGCAGCTTCCAGAACCTCAGATTGGGAGTCTTCAGTCAATTCAAAATCTAAGTAGATCAGGTAGTTATAAGGAAGAGATAAATCTGTTATGAGAAATTCCTATCACGAAGCTAATTTTCATTCGAATTCGGCAGTTACAGCTCGGAAACGGATCAACCACAACTACAGCTAACGCAGACAACTAGATAAAGACAGATTCTTTCTTAACCAGTTCAAACCAGGATGTGTTCAGCTCTAACCGCCTCTGAGATAAGTGATTAAATATTTAAACAGAGCTAGATTTTTGTAAACTTATCTAAACAGACACTACCTGTAGATAATATATCCCCTATAACGTGAAGGAAGACGATCAATTGTGCCCACAAACCCTACCACACTAGAGAATCACCATTGTAATCCATTATTATAGTGAAATCTCTCTCCCCCTCCGTGGTTTTTCCCTTTTGGATTTTCCACGTAAGTCTGTGTTTGTATTATATTTTCTGTGATTGGCTTTTCTCATCTCCATATATTGGTGTGTGAATTAATTCCTTAAGAAATTATCACAGCAGAAGGAATTAGAAAAGAAAAAAAAGATAAGATAAAAAGAAAAAAGGGGAAAAGAGGAAAATAAAGAAATAAAAAAAGAAAAGAAAAGAATATGATAGATAATCAAAAAGGGAAAAAAATGGGTATGTCAGGAATTGGAATGAAGGGAATAAAAAAAAGAAAAGGAAAAAAGCCCAAAAAACTAAAATAGAGAAAGTAAAACGATAATAAAAAAAGATTAAAGGGAAAAAAAGAAAAAAAACACAAAAACAAAAGAAGAAGAATAAAAGAAAGTAGATAAAACAAAAGGAAAGGAAAGGAAAAAGAATTTCTAGGGCAAGAATTAAAACAAAAGAAAGAAATAAAAGAAGAAAAGAAACCAAGAGAAAGAAAGAAAGAAAAGGGAAAAAATTAACAATGATAAAATGAAAATGAGCATGTGATTTTAGAACCGCAGACCTCTAGGCTCTTTGATTTTACTCACCAAGACCAAAACCAACTTGCTATCTAACTTCGTACGGTTAAACAATTATAGATTACTATATATAAACCTGATAATGTAAAAATGTAAAAATGGCAACTCAAAGACCCGACTTAATCTTTCTAGTAGTATAGATATGCATAAAATTTTATGTTGTCACGAGAGCGCACATCCAAACAAGCATATATTTTTCTTCAGAATGTTGCCACCCCTGCATTTCAGGGGTAAATACAAATATGACAGTTCTCACCTTGACATTTTTTTATCAAATATTATGCTATTATCTTCTCATTCTAAATGATTTCTAATAGTATGTAACATTGTGTGAGATACACAAATACATACTAAGGAGAGATATGGACTAGATCCAAATAGGTTAAGTATTCTAGTTTTCTTGCAATTCAACAAATTATGGCACAAAGAGAAGAAAAGATGAGTGATCAACAAAATCAATGCTTTGGAAAGATCTAAAATTGCTTAATTGTGACAAGTTTGATGAATGGATAAATTCCAATGAACTTAATGAAAAACTTCAAAATTTTTCATTTAGATAGTTTAAAGGTTGTTCATCACATCCAACCATGTGGATCTTCAATTTGAGTGGTGCCTTAACAAATTTAAAGTCGAAGGTACTTCTAAAAGTATCCTCGCCCCCCCCCCCCCCCATACACACACACACACACACACACACACACACATATATATATATATATGTATTATAGTTAGACTATGCTCTTATCGATAGGAATTGAGTATACATCTTATCACTTGGAAAATATATATTATGCAACTATAATGGATGATCCAAACCATTTAATATGATCTAAATAGTTTAAAATGCCTAGAAACCAAAAAAAAATGAAATGTTCTTATAATTTCTAACATATGCATCAAATGATCTACATTTGGATGGTTAAAAGTGGAGATTTCATAGATCTATGATTTAGAAAGTATAAATTGAAATCCAACTCTTGATTCATAATCTAAATATATTAAAACCCTAAGACACCAATTTCTATGAGGTTTCAAACACTATAGACTATAAAACTAAATAACTCACTACTTTCAGCCGTTCATCATAGGGTTGCTTGATGCATAGGCAAGAAAGCTCAAAATTATTTAAATTTTGATTTATAAGCCTTCAAATAATGTAGATCAATTCAATATGGTGGATCTTCAAATTAGATGTGATATCATCTAATTTCAATAGGTAGGATTTGGTTTCAAATCCTCTCGGGAAAAGCATAATCTACACCCCCCCCCTTAGAGAGAGAGAGAGAGAGAGAGAGAGAGAGAGAGAGAGATGGACTACACATTTCTTATTCACTCTAAAAAGTGAGACTTAACAAACTCCCACCACTATTTTCTTTGAGATGCGCCGGTCAAAATTTCAAACAATGAATAGTAGCTAGGGAATAAAGTAATGGTGGGCTCATAGAGAATGTGCCAGCAACACTCCCTGCTATGGAGGGGGTTCCAAGTTTGATTCCCAGTGTTATCAAATGGAGAGTTCAGCTTGGGTAATTAGTGTGAGGTGTGTGAGTAGACTTTGAAAAGGAAAAAGAATGCACACATACACAATATAAAACATTTTCACATAATTCCGTGTAATTCATTTATGCAGCGCATAAACCATTTTTGTGTTATGTAGGTCAACGGAACACATAATAAACAAGTTTTTACAACATTCCTGACACTACAAAGGAATAGTATTTCTGATGCCACAAGGGTGAAGACAGAAGTCAACAGATGATGGATTGGAAGAGCCATAGGCGAGCAATATGAAAAAACCAGAGTCGAAGAAGAAAGGTTCCAGATTTGCATCTCTTCCTCTATCAGATTTCTATACCTTGTCTTTGCAACAGCCATTTTCCCCAGAGAGTTGGTCAATAAATAGATGAATATCATATAAACATAAGCTTATCAGGTTTGGCTAGAGACTTATCGGGTCGACAACCAATCACCAAGGAACTAGATAGCATAACCAAATTCTTCAATAAAATCAGCCAAAAGTAAACATCTAACAAAGTTTCAACCAGACAAAAGATAAAATCAAATCTGAGATTTTCCATCTGAAAGGGATAAGCATATAAAGTGTGTGTGTGTGTGTGTGTGTGTTTTTTTTTTTTTTTTTTTTTTTTGGGGGGGGGGGGGGGGGGGGGGGGGGGGTGGGTAAAATGGGAAGGTTAAGGGACAACTACAGAGGAATGATGTATGTCACTGAAACTTAGGCCGTAAAAAGTAACTGAACTTGCAAGGAGAAAATAATTTTCCTGCAGATCACATTAGCATCACGAATCAAAAAAAAGCTCAAAGATGATGAGAATATGAAAGATGAAAATAACATTTCAATTGATTTTAGGATGCATGAAGATGCTAAAAATGTGCAGTTTGGTGGATCTGCAACACAGGCTGACTGGTAAATAACTTTCTAATGCATGGGGCAATCATGAAAGGGTACTTTAGAAACGATGAACGAATTACAAGATTCAGGTGTCCAAAAAAAGACTATAAATGAATAATTTAATTAGCATCATACACCAGGAAACCTATAATCATTTCTTATGACCACTGAGGACCATCATACACAAACAGTTTGCAATTAAATTAATTTCTGCTGTCATATTATAAATACAACGCAAGGAGTCAATACCTATAATGCATATATTAACATGCAGAACTTGAGTAACCTATTAGGATAGTTAGCAGTATGTTCTAAAATGAACCACCAGAATGGACTTTAGAAAAACAGTGAACCGACCAGAAACTGCAGATGACATGCATAATTCAATAATGGGTTTTCAATATCATCGTATACCTTAACAGTCCAGTTCTTGTCTACTAACAGATTAGGTGATTTAAGATCCCGATGAACAATTGTGGGCATACTGGTATGCAAACAGTTCATGCCCTTGGCCTACAGAAACAAAAAAAAAAAAAAACATTAGGTTGGTAAAGTTTGCAATTATAATACTCAGAAGAAGGATGCAACAATAGATGAATCAACAAGGCACCGAATTGGTACCACATCGAGGGCCATCTTAATCCTACGCTTTTCCTCAATCTGACAATTAGGGCGATGAAGAATCCTGTACAAGCTTCCTCTGAAAATCAAATAACATGTAAGTCAGCTGGTGAAAGGGGCCTGCAAACAGCTTTAGTTTTTGACAAACGAAGATAATTCTGACACTAAAGCTAATCATACAGCACTAACAAGAAAAATTAGGAGCATGATGATTAACTTCCTCCACAATCATCAGTTACTCGTAGTCTGCTTTCTCTAAAAAGAATGCATGGTAATGCTAGAAATATAACAATAAATACTGAGCTGTCATCCTCCCTGAAAGATGAGTCAAGGCCATTCTGAAGCACAATCAGCTAGTGCCAAAAAAAATGCAAGAATATGGGCCTTTATTGGAACCCCCAAGGCAAATTGAGAATGGGCCAGGTCCAGGCATCGAGTGGAGGCACTGTAAAACACCCATCTCAATTGTCACACGCACTCTACATCATACACTATCTCAAATCCAGCCATCTCTCCCTTGTCTTGAATACATCTCTCCCTCTCAAACGCCTCTTTCACTCTCGATTCCTCTCAAACAAAGTTTCCTTCTATGTGTCCACAGGACAGGCCAAATCTCACGGTCAACCCACAAGCCAGAACCCATTAAGCAAGCAAATTGGAAAGCACACGGTAGGCATGAAAACGATGTGGTCAAGTCTAGGCCCGTAGGTGGACGAAGGAACAAAAAGACAAAACACAGTAAGATGATGAGCTTGATTCCACCCCTAAATATTCATTCTCAAAATTTCAAGACACTAAACAGTGAGACCCCTCTCTCCCTGTTTCCGATCCCCCCCCCCCCCCCCAGGTATAAGAGAAGCAGATGATGGTGGTGGTGGTGAAGATGTGAGGATTTTATCCAGTTCTAGTAGTGATGATGGTGAAGATGGCGATGATAATGATGATAGTGATAGCGGTGATGGCGACAATGGTGATGATAATAATGAGGGCAACAATAGTACTAATGAAGGAACTTATAGTCTTAAAGATCATATACAAATGTTGAGTTTGACATCAGGCCAACATTATGGTGTGACATATCCATGACTACAGACCACAACTTAAGAGATCTATGAGTACTAGTATCGGTTTGTCTACTTACCGCAGAGATGATTATGATGATTTTGTACCTCATCGTAATTCAATGTGAAAATAGCTACATTAGCATATATTTATGAATGTAGTTTGTGCAATTTATTATATTGTACATGCATTTTGATATGTTTCTACTGACGACGCGTGCATTTATGCTTTCGCTTTATGTTTAGTGTGCTAGGTAATATGTTTTGGACATGTGATATATGAATTGAATGTCTACATTTTTTTAAGATTTGTCGTGATTTTTTCAGAATTTTTTGAGCTTTCTATATAGCATTTTGCGTGTATCGCCCGAGACCGATCCGAGTCGCCGAGACCAATTCGTCTCAGTGCCCGCCGAGTCGGCGACCGAGACCGCGACTGTGAACCATGGTTGGGCTTACCAACCTTATGAAAGGAATCAAGCACAAATCCATGCGGGGAGGGCACTTTAGAGTGCTTGTAGAAAGCAAAAAGGATTAGAAAACAAATAGGATACAATCAAACAATGGTAACTTTAGTTTCCTTAGAGAATCTTTATAATGTCTCTCCCTTTCCTTCGTTCTCTATTCAAAAATGCTTAGTTTTAGTAATCTCATTTCCCATGGATATATTTTGAATATCTTACCAATGTCCAAAATCTAAAAAGAGGGTCGAATGTCAAACTTAATTAAATGGCAAATTATCTGCACCTCCTTATGCAATCTGCGACACTAAACATTTACATTTCTTAGCTGGCCAGCTTCTGCGATTCCAGATTTGATTCTATATTGATTTTTTTTTTCCTTTTAAAGCCAGATCATTAACAGAAGTTATTTAGTCTAAATTTCTTTGTAATTTCCTTTAAAAAGGCTTGAAGATTAATGGATGAGGACAGAGATGGAATTGATTTGAATTGTATTAAGGTCAAGGCCTTCTTTCCATGTCCCTCCTCTTATCTCTCCTACTTCTCTCTAGATTGCACTCATTACATGCACACACGCGTACACACATCCCTTGAGATCACATACAAACACCACCAACCTTATCACCACCTTAGTTCTAGAAAGAGCATGTTTAGGGACATAGGTCATAAGCTAAAAGATAGGATAAGGAATGAGAGCAAGAAGTTAGACATAGCTTAGTTTAGAACAAACTAAGGGGAATTTATTGACTAAGATATAGACTCATATGTTCTCTGTTTAATATTGATCTCTGTGGTGCAGGATGCTTAACTGCTTTTTTGTCTTCCTGTGTTGGGAGCCTTTATCTGTTGTGTGTGTTTTAGCCAAGGAAATGGATGCATGTTATTCATCTACGCTACGGGGCTTTCTTTTTTTAGTTTTGTAAATAACATTACAGATATAGTTTGCAGCAGTCTGACTGGGGTTACTCATCATCTTCTCTTAAAAGAAAGAAAATTGATTGAGATGGTTTGGATAAGTGCAATGAAGACCAACTAGAACACCTGTGAAACCAAAAGATGATGTAATGACAAGACTAGGGATAGATCTAAACAAATATGTGTCAAGACAGTAGAACGTAACAAAGGATGTGGCCTTTCAATAGTGAACAGAGAAATAGGATTCATGCAGCCAACCCAAAAGATCTGGGATAAAGGCTTTGTTTTTGTTGTTAGTCGTTGTTTAGGACATAGGTCGGGTGCAGGTTGAGGATATTAAAAAACCTGCATACAAACACAATGCACGCACTAATCTCAACCTCTTCGTTCTTCTCTCCATTGAGAAAAAACTGTCAATCTTACTAGCTATTTACATCTACCATTGCATATTACTCATTGCTTATTCCACTGCTAATTGCAAGGGGGGAAATAACATGAGAAAGAGTGCACTGTCAATAATTCTGAGCTACATAGCACAGACACTTCTATCATGAAATCATACTCGTGTCAGACACCGACACCGATATTTCTCGGACACATCTAAGACACCTTTCAAACATGTCGTTAAGTATATACTATATTGTTTTAGTTTAGAATACTTGCCGAACACTTTTCAACATTGTCCTACACTTCTTTGTTTCTGTTACATGTCTGAGATATTTATTTAACTTCATGTAGTATCAAATACTATAGTGAAAAAATGTGTCAAAATATTGGTTTGTATGAAGCTATGACAAGTTTAGACATTATTCAATATAAGAAGTGAAATACACTAATATATTAAGCTACTCTATAGAAAGTTGAAATACGAAAACCTATTCCTTTTGCAAAATCATGACCAAATGATAGGTTAAAATTTTAGCATATATGTTATCATAATGTTATTGTATTATTAGATGTCTGGACTTTTGGACCTATGGACATGTTTATGTATGCAGTATACACTTCCTCTTATTATGTATACATGTTTTCTATATATTCTAGTGTAATGTTGTGTCCCTGGAATCTACTTTCTAAGAAATTGTTGTGTGTGACCATGTTGTCATACCCTTGTCTCGTGTTCGTGGCCACGCTTCTTAGATTCTGAATGATTGTGAAACAATCATTGATCTCATGGAAAGAATGAAATATTTTACAAACAAAAATATTTTATTTAGTGATCCAACTGTCAATGTAATTTTTTTATTATAGATAGTTAAATGCAGAGTAATAGTGTATGCAACATGAATACATTGTCAAAGGAGACATAATCGTGTCGAATACTTCTCCAATACTTGGATACTCTTGTATTTAACTGCCAACATATCCTAAAACTCACAATTATCCTAGGTGTATCGGAGACATATCCGAAACTTAACAAAAAGTACAAAATTAAACAAAGAAAACTAATTTTTGAATGAAGAGTTTATGGCTCTATTATTCGTTGCATTTATATAATTCTTCTAGCTTTTCAATAAGGACCATTCACATAGTTATTAATTTATATAATTCAAAAATAGTTGATAATGTTTGAGATATTGTATTCTTTTAATTGATGTAATCTTATAAACTCATGTTGCAAACAACGAACATTAAGGTACACAAGTATAGTTAAATTATCTTTACTATTATAATCACAACTCTTTTGATTGAAATTCTAATTTAATTGGACTCACGTTCGTGTTACGTCCAAACCAAATCATCCACCCATTTATAAGCTTTTAGTATATCTTGAAATCTAGCCATATATCTATATCCCCATCTCAAAATGAACTTTTATAATAAAAAAGTGGTAGTTATTAGATAGAATCAAGATGCATCTCTCTCTCTTCATAATTTAATACCTAAATTTTCTTATTGTCATTCCGCTCTCTCTCTCTCTCTCATCCTTATGTCAAAAGGAGAGTGCAACAAAAAAAAATGCTACAATACCCAAAACTCTAGCCATAACATTCCATATTTCAAATAAGGTTTGAAATAATAATAAAAACAACATTTCTTAGTGATGCCTATTTTGAAGAATTTTGAAATAAAAGAAATAACATTTATGAGAGTAACTGTGATTTCTATTTCAAAAAAGATGAGATTTCTTTTTTTATTGAATGTTAGAATTCTCTAGAATTAGAGCAAAAAATGTTATAAAGAAAGGTACACAAAAAACTTTTAATAAATTTCATTCTACATCGATTATACGTCTGTTGCCTGTGCATAGCACGTGCCCAAAATCTAGTTATTGTATATTTATACATACACAGTATAATACTTTTATCCCATATCTGCATCTGTGCATCGTATATTAAATGTGTGTATCTATGTATACTGGCACACAAAAACAAAAATATATACATATAATATTTTCGCATCCTATCAATATCCTACATTTTAAATTAATTATATCCCCGTGTTAGTATCGTATTGTTAACGTATTCCACATTTGTGTCCAGTCCATGCTTTGTAGATAACAGTGGTATATATATACCTGACATGTTAACCCGACCCGTATCCGACCCGCTAAATATGGGTATGGGTCAGTATTAATCTACTATAACCTATGACCCGACCCATGAACATGTTTATTTAACGGATTGGGAAGCGGGTTAACCTGTGAACCCACTTACAACCCGACACATCTCTTTCTCTCGCCTCATCTTTTCTTCCCCGTGATTGCTCAATTGGAGTCTTAATCTTGACTGATCGACTCGAGATTCTCTCGCCGCCCACCGGTTGAAGATCTTCCGGCCACTGGCCGACCAAAGATCTTCCCGCCGCCTGACGTGAGTCGATCAAGAGAAGAGAATCTCAAGACTGTTGTGAGTTTCTCTTTATCTCAAAGTTTTTCATAATCAAGATAGAATTATGATGTGTTTTGTGGTGTTGCAGTTTTAACAACTAGGTATCTCTAAAGCTGTAGGCTTGATTGAATATCTCAGTTGACTATCTCTAAGATTATGGGTCTTATTGAATATCTCAATTCTCTTCGATTCCTCTTGATTTGTTTTGTATCGATGATGTATAAACCGGAACCCTCCTTTCTTTGGGCATGAAATACCATCTTTCCTGCCAATTACTCGGTTGGCAAATTTAATAATGGATAGCTTGTGGCTGTGTTTTCTAATAATTATTATCATATACTTGCACAATTTTGTAGTTTTCATTTTTAAAATAACTCCTTGTGTTTCTGAATTATACTCTGCAAATAAACAGGAAATTATGTCCTTAATAATTGACTAGTGTATAGTTAATTATTATAATTGGGTAGGTCTTCTAATAAACTGATTATTTTCATATAATTTTCTACCATGCAGATCACAACCAAATAAATTAATGAAAAACTTTTGACTTGACAATTAAATTGAATTTTGTTGCTGAAAATTGCTGAATTATTACACTAAAAATTGCTAAATTTTGTTTTGAAGGTAATTTTTTCCCTTCTATATTAATGTTTTCTTTTTTTTTTACTCTACATGCTATTTGTGATAAGGATTGTATTAACTTTGCATGCTCTATTGTTATAGGAATTTGATGCATTTGAAAGTGAAGCACTTTTTACCTCTTAAGAATCTCAATTAGATCTCTACTTGGATGAGCCTAGAGTTGAAGGAATGTGAAGCTAGATGTCATTTTATTTTATGACGAGATTTGATGGAAGTTCCAATTTCCACCGTCACATCGGGAAGTGCTTTTAGTGTAGGTGGCAGATTTCTTGATCAATACGAAGCGCTCTCAAGCCCAACAATGTTGAGGCATTAGTGTGTACTTGTGATTGGTAGTATGGCAATGAGGTGAATAATTAATCTCTTCTGTCTTTTTGTTTAAGTAAATTCCTTCTTTATGTTTGATTTTTGTATTTGGTTCATGATTTGCTTCTTGTCTTATAGGTATTATGGTAGATGACATGGATCCTACATAGGATGAACTAGTTGAAGATGTTATGAAACTTGGTCTTGGAGAGACTTCTTCACCAAATGCAATCATCAATGCAACCATCGTTGGTTGACTCAAATAAAGGTCCCATTATGATTTCAAGACTTCAAGACATTAGTTTTAATTATTTCCTCACTACTTGAAATGAAAATGATTATGTAGGTTTGTTGGTTGATGATCCCTCGTGCCTAAAGTGGGAAATAGAGAACAGAAGATGGGATATTTTGATGGCTTACGAATGAGGAAGGGTTCAACCTTTAAATTATTTTTTCTGCCTCAATCCTTTAGAAACTTGTTGAGCAATCTTATTTTGTAAACTTAATTTTTGGCTTTTAATGGGATTGGAATTTGGAATGTTTGAAGTTTATGTTTAAATTTGTGAGGTGTTTAATTTTGAAGTAGAGGTTACACAATTTGAATTTGATAACTTGTAGGTTGTTTTGAAGTAATGGTTGAAGAGTATATAAGATTATTGACTACATAAGTTGCTCGATGACCATGCTCGAAGTTAAGACATGGGTTCAACCACACAAGGTTTCGAGGACACTGACTACAAATAAGTCGTCAAGTACTGGCAGTAGAGTCTTCCTCTAGTAGAAGGCCATGAGACCAAGCCAATGCCTATAAATTGGAGGCCCCCAGGACCTCTTGAAGGTACGCAACCCATTCTTACTCTCACATACAATTACTTCTCTTCGAGTGGTAACTAACTTGAACGTCGGAGGGGGTCACCGGAGCAATCCGACACCATACTAATTGTGTTCTATCTTGCAGGATCATCAATCAAGACCCCACAAAATTAAGGACACATCATTGGTGATTTCATTAAGAACCTAGATCTTTTTAAAAAAGATGTGTGTCGCGCAAAGTCAATCCCTCAGTCAGTTTCAGCAATCCACTAGGGAGTTTCGACGATGATAGGTCAAAAATCAATCGCAAGAAGAAGTTCAAGAGATCATAAGAGAAAGGCAAGAGAAGCAATCAAGAAGCGCTAGAAGCTTCAGATGCTCCTGCAATGCATGATATGATCGAATTCAAATATTTTGAAAAAGGATCAAATGCGAAGGAGCATTTCAGAGATTTTTTGTGTATGGTGAATTTCTTGCAATTAGAAGATGATCAAAAGGAGCGACTGTTTCCTCTCACTACAGGACCATTGTTGGGGAGGGAAAGAAAATATTAAGCTTGGAGGTTATGATTTTTGACAATGTTGTTGTGGCTACAAGAATGGAAAAACAGAGAGATGGAAGCGGTGATAAGCATTCAGCAGCAGGAAGGCGAGTTGAATGATCACTACATCAATCATATGCAAATCCGAAGAACTGAAGAACAATGGTGAATACTGTTGGACATCAAAACATTCATGCAAGGATTGAAATCTGAATTGTTGAAGAATATCTTAAAAATCAAGAATTCTGTTACTTGGTGGGAAGTGATCCATAAACTTCAAGAATATTCAGAGACCGAACGAAAGATGGAGGATCTATATGGCAGTGTTGCAAGATGATCTATAAAAGAAGACAAGAAGACGTAAGGTCAATATTTTGGAACGAATGGTAAAAGAAAGATTACAAAAAGAAAACAAATAGAGGAAAGAAGCTAGAATCAGGAATCTCGAGCACTAAGGGGTTTCCTGAAGGATGTCAAGAACATTGACGTGTTCAAGCAAACAAGACGCTTATTCAACAGGATTTATATCAAATTACGAAGAGGACATGAATTAATATGGTGAAAACGTTTCACTTTTATCCCTGAATTTATTAATTACTATACTTGGATGGTTTCAAACACTTTGTATATTCTTTCGAGCACAAAGCACCCCAGTGTCAGCTTCCGAATGTCTTTAGAAATTTTTCTCTAAAAGACAATCAATATAAGTTGAATATCAACTGAACCGATGGCTTCAGAAACATTATTGCTCTCCCTAACAAAAATAATGGAATCGACTCAACGAAGGAGCGAATATTACTCGCATCAGTTTTCGACGAGTCTTAATCCCCTAAGACCTGAGCCTGCTGTCAAACACATCGATCAATTATAAGTCTTGGGTAGGTCTCTCTGGGGGATGACACCACCCATAAGTCAAATGAATACAGTAGCAAAGACTCAAGTCGCATGTAGTGTAAGCCCTGAGCACAAGTTCAAATACAAGGTTGTGGTTCCATAAGTCCTGGGTCTCATTGAGCTAACCACTCTAATCAATACACAAATAACAGTCAAACCCTATAGCTATGGCCAAAATGATGAAAGCCCCTAATAAAGAGACTTGAGTTGGTTAAACATCATTTTATTAGTTCAATCCCTCAAGCCCATCACACTCCCCAAAGCATCTAGGTTGAGTACTATCAGAATTTACTGCACATAGGGTACAACCATACTCTCCATTGCAACAGACATATATAAGAAGACAAGTGATCGTCTCTCGACCACACAATCCTGTTAAAGAAAACAACACCATTTCCAAATACAAAAGCAATATCACCTGCTCGACGACGAACTTTGAGCAGCGAGAAAAGTTTGATAATCGCTCCATTATCTAACAGCAACAAAAGTTCAAAACGTCCTTCAAGAGCGTCTCAAAGAAGGACCTCAGCCAAAAGAGAGCGTTATAACTTGATATTCAAGGCAGAGATGCAAATATTCTTATCACCATTAACATTTCGAGCAGATAGAAGGCATTTGAAAAGAAGTATAACCAACAAATTCAAACGCTCCTATCTCAACAGAGAATAGAGAATCATACAAGGCATTTAGCTATGAGCAGGTTTGCTAAGGTAAATGGTTCATTCAACAGGGAAACATTCCATTCAAAGAAGAATATCAAGCATTATCAAAGAAGAATATCAAGCATTGTCCAAAGAAGAGGTCAGGTGGCGTATCAAAACACAAGAGGACCATCCATGGCACCTCCGATTTACAAACAAATTCGAGCAGCAAATCCTTTTTCATCAGCAAAGACTATCACTCCAAAGAGTACGACCTTTTCAAAGGAAAAGCTATCACCACAAGCAGCGTGATTCTTTCTTTATATTATCGCCAAGATCTACTTCAATGCATCCAACCAGGAAAAGGACAAAACTGGAATGAAGAGGCAAAATCCCCAAAAGAGATGATACATCATATATACATCCAGAGAATTCTTACAAAAAGATACTTTAAGCTACAAACAAAAGACATGCACGCTCAACAAAAAGAAGCGAGAAGAAAAGAAAAGAAGCAAAAAGGGAGCTGGAAGAGTCACTCCTAGTCGTCGCCATCATAGTTGACAATGTCTTCCATCTCTTCATTTTCTCCTCTCCTTCGTCATCCTCATCCTCCTCGCCAACATCGCCAACGTCCTCATCGTCCATATCACCCCAAGAGTCTGTCTTTTTTAGGGGATGCTTTGGCTCATCAATGAACCACTAATAAGGATCATCTGTGTCAAGTTTATCCTTTGACCCATAAATATAAGGAACAATCAGAGGCTACTCCATGGGAAGATTCACCGCCAGATTGTGACATGTCTTCTTCAAGCATGTCTTCGTAGAGAAGTAGGGGGATAATTTCCTCCCCGACTCGAGCGAGGTCTGATTTTCATTTTGGGAGGATTTGGTGCAGATTCCGCTTCAGCCGGAAGAAGGTGAAAAGGAGAAAAGTCCACACACCATCAGAGGTTATGGACTCTCTAGGAGATAGAGGGCCCTTTGGAGAGAAGACAGTTAAAATCAGAAAAGTTCGAGGAAGACGAGGAAGACATGGTTTGAAAATCTTAGCAAAGAAAGTGGCGTGCAGAGTTTTGAAACAAGAATAGCATTGAAGGAAAAGTTGATAACAAAGAATGTTGTCCTTCTCAAATTTATAGTCAACATAGTTCATTCCGGAGAAGACGAAGCAGCTGATGTGAATTCAATAGCCACTTCAATAATCTATTAAATGGCAATGGATTCGAAATCCCTCTGAAAAGACGTAGTGAATCATTACCGAAGAACAAAACGATTAGGAATTCAAAGCACTGGTTCATAAAATAAGCTGGAAGGGGAGCATTTATGGCGGAAATAGTTGATCCTCACAAAGGAGTCTTGTTTTAAATATCAGCCGAGCCGGCCGAGATATCAGCCAATATCTTATTTTTTGCCTGCTGCCGATACGATGTGGGAAAATCATTCACCCATATCGTTAGATGCAAAAAACGGCCGATATTTGAAAGCCGATAAATCGCCCGATATTGGGTAATAAATTGCCCGAGATATCGCCCAATATGAATAACTTATTTATTGCACGGCTGCGTGCAAATGTACATTATTTTTTACCGTCTTTGCATGCATGTTACATCATTTTTATTTGATAGATGATATCTATGACACCAAATCAACTTTTAGTTATCAATATTTCATTCTATAGAGTGTCCGTATGAACGCCCGATATGAGCACGTATCCCCGATATCTCCCCCGATCTCTGATATGAAAAACTCGCATCCAATACGATCCTGATATCCGATATTTAGAACCTTCGCTCTGTTTTAAATATCGGCCGAGTCGGCAAAGATATCGGCTGATATCTCGTTTTTTGCCTGCTGTCGATACGATATGGGAAAATCGTTCGCTCATATCGTTTGCAGCAAAAAATGGCTAATATTTGAAATATTGGCCGATAAATCGCCTGATATCGGGTAATAAATCACCCGAGATATCGCCCGATATGAAATAACTTATTTATTGCACGATTGCGTGCAAATGTACATTGATTTTTTACCGTTTTTGCATGCATGTTACATCATTTTTATTTGGTAGATAATATTTATGACACTAAATCAACTTTTAGTGATTAATATTCATTATATATAGTGTCTGTATGAACGCCCGATATGCGCGCGTATCCCCGATATTCCCCTGATATCTGATATCTGATATGAAAAACTCTTATCCGATACGATCCTGATATCTGATATTTAGACCCTTGAGAAGGAGAATACAAGAGTACATTACAAACGCACTAGAGGCATAAATTATGTCATCAACAAAAGAGGAGATCACAACTGAAATTTGCAAAATTGTTCGAACACAAACAAGTTACCGAGTAAATATCTTAACTCCCTCTAGCAGCAGAATTATTGTTAATTCGAGCAACCCCAGCATTGACTTGAGTGATATCCACTACTTTTGATGACAAATCTTCATAATCGACTAAGCAACATCAGAGTAAATCAAGAAGCTTGCTTCAGTGTCTATTCGATCAACCTCTCAGTCTGCTCGAGCAGAATCTGATCCAAGCTCAAGGTCTTCTTCATTACAAAGTGGCATAGTTTCCCTTTCATACATTTCTCTCAGCAAACGAGACATTGTCTTTCTCTACACTCTCCCTGAAATTCACAACAAGGGATTCATCCACACAAGAGAGATCAAACTTCATTTCTTGCTCTCCATCAATAACCCCCTCATTAAGACTCTTAAAGCTATTTTTATAAATTCGAGAGAGAGATTCCTTATGTCATTCAAGGTACTTAAACCCTAACGATAAAGACTTGTTCAATCGCTGAGTCACTATGCCAAGTTGATACCCCATCCCCGCTGCAACCTCCATTGCAAAGGAGCAACGATTTTTAACTTCTCGATCTTTATTTTTCATCTCAGAGACTTTCCCTCTGAACTCTGTTTGAGCTGCACCAAGTTCTTGAAGAAGAACTTCTTTAAGCTTCAACAAGCTCTTTGATACTAGCTGCAATTCTTCATCGAAAGATTCTGTTGAAATTCCCTCTTTCACTCTTTCCTTTTACTATCTGTCTACGCCAAGGAAAGAGGTTTTTTCGCTAATGGGTTGACATCTTCGTGACGACCTTTGAAAGCCAAATGTATTCAGACTCTCGCCAGCAATACTAATCAAAGTAGCTCTCCTCTTTCGCAATCCATGTGCTAATGGGGCTTATTCGCCGGATATAATCACATCTACGTAGTGACGGCACTAAGGATCTGGTTTACAATAAATTCCATGGAAATCCTCCTAAACAACGGATGCTAGTTCTTGTAGCAATGGATGTATGAAGCCTTCCTTCAACAAGAATGATTCCTAAACATGGAAAAAAAAAAAAATCAATTTCGTTAGAAAAAGTTAGCAGTCGATCAAGAGCTTGGTGAGATTCCTCATCATCAGTGTACAAAGCCTCATATATCTTTTGGATACTAATATCGGAGTTGCTCGAGGAAGTTGGACTCCTGGTATGGGGAAGACCCCATTCTTTAGAAAGGAACGAGTTCGATGTTACCATGATGAAGCCTTTCCAGACATCCACAAGCTTACTTGGTTTGGCACAAAACTCAAAGGAAGGGGCATTCTTCGAAGATGTCTTAATATAATAGTGAAGGCGAATCAAAGCGATCTTTTTATCTTGAAATTGTAAAGATGTGAGAAAACAACCCCGGTATTGGGACCACTTTGACATGGCGACACAAGTAAACAAAACAAATGAGAAAACTCCTACTGATAGGGTGGAGTTGTACAGGAATATCTCAAAAGAGTCAAACAAGTGAAGTAGATCTGGGCACAAAGGAATTCAAAGCCCTGATCTAAATGATTCTAAGGGTATAATTAGACAGTTGGTGTTTGATTGTTCGGCATTCACCACGCCTGATGACACAAAGCCAATTGTGACTCATGCAGGAATAACGAATCGTTCCCACAATTCATCTGTAGATGAAGTAGAGAGACTGGCAGGACAAACTTATGGAGACCCATTTGGAGGACTGTAATAGGAAGAACTTAATCCAGACATCTTCTCCAGCAAGGCAAAAATCAGTGGACAAGAAAGGTATGGATTCATGATGTTTTTCGCACAGGAGGCGCTGCTATAACAATCTGGGAAATCTTCTTTTTTTTATATAGCCAGACATAAAGGAGAGTCTTGAATATATCAGTCACTAGGGTTTCGGGACCTACATGTGGATATTAAAACTTCTTGAAGAATTGGATGGTTCTTTACTTTCTTGCTCGATCTATTATCTCGACCAAGAAAGTAGGGGGCATATGATAAGTAAAAAATTATTGACTACGTAAGTTGCTTGAAGACCATGCTCGAACTTAAGACATAAGTTCAACCATACAAGGCTTCGAGCACACTATGACTACAAATAAGTCGTCAGTCCTAGCTGGCAGCGGAGTCTTCCTCTACAAGAAGACCATGAGACCAAGACAATGCCTATAAATAGAAGGCCCCATGGACCTCCTGGAGGTACACAACCCATTCTCTGAAACATACAGTTACTTCTCTTCGATTGGTGATTGACTTGAGCATCAGAGGGGATCGCCGGAGTTATTCGGGTCCCTACCCATGTTCTATCTTGCAGGATCATCAACCAAGACCAGCGTTTTAAAAAACCTGTTATGTAACCCGTTATAACTCGTTATATAACGTAACATCGACCAATTGTCATGTAACATGTCTAAAAAACACAATGTTTGATAAATATGATTATTTTGCCTGTAACTTATGTTACGTTACGTTATTAACGTAACAAACCGTAACCTACATTATGGTGCAAGTCAACTTTTCTCCCGGTCTATGGCAAAAAAATCCCCACAAATTCGCTCGGTCGTCGTCCTCTCTGCAACCTCGTCGTCGTCTCCTCGTTCGGCACCGAGAAGAAAGAAGAAGACATACTTCTCTCTGGTTGACAACAAAAGAAGAACTACCTCTGGTGGTTCTCCGTCGTGTTGGTTCTCGCTGGCGTCGTCTCCAAGTGGTGGTTCTCCATCTCCAAGCACATGTAAGCTCTCTTTTCTCTCTTTCCAGTCTCCCTCCCGGATCTCTCCCTCCCGATCTCTCTGCTCTTCGATATCTATCTGCTTTCTCTCCTAAGGGAGAGAGAGCAGAGAGAGATCGAGAGAGAGAGAGAGAGAGCCGAGAGAGAGAGATCGGGAGGGGGAGAGAGAGTATAGAGAGTGATGAGGAGAGAGCAGAGAGATCAGGGGTAAAATATCGAAGAGAGTGAAGGACACGGGGGGTAATTAAATAACATATTGTAAATTAAATTATGAATTATAATGAATAGAGTGACTAAGAAATTATGAATTATGATTGAATTATGAATCTTTATGTAGACTGAATAGTATGATAAAAATTATGAATTATAATGAAATATGCAGATCATATTGTTTGTGTAGATAGAATTATGAATTATAACTCGTAAATGTGAAAAATTATGAATAGCATGATAAAAAATTATGAATAGCATGATAAAAATTATGAATTATAATGAAATATGCGGATCATATTATTGTTTGTGTAAATGAAATTATGAATTATAACTTGTGAATGTGAAAAATTATTGTGATACTTGTTAAAAATTGTGTGAGACTTGCTAAATGTGTTATATATTGTTTTAATTTTTTTTAATTTTTTAAAATTATTTTTCTGTTTATATTTTTTTAATATAGTATATATATTTATTTTTATTAAATAAATATTAAATCACATAACCTACGTTATGTGTTACGTTATAACCTATGTTAACATAACAGAAGAAAAACGTTATCGTTACGTTATCGTTATTTTGAACATTGACCAAGACTCACAAAGTTAAGGACGCATCAATGATTGAAAATGAGAATGAGATGTAAGAAGTTGTAGATTTTGAACTTTGAACTTGAAAGGGGATGGTTCTGAATGTAACGATAGTTTTCTTCTGATGGTAATAATGGTTGAAGATCGAAGAAGTAGATTAAGTTGTTGGTTTGCTTATTCTGCTCTAGGAGCTATTAGAGTCTGAGTTCTCTTTTGTATCCTTTTACCTTAGCTTTGAGTGGTCATGAGTATATGCATATGATCTGTACTTATACGGAATACTAATGAATTAATAGTTTTTGCAAATCTAATGTGTTTGATGATGTATTGCATAGAGAATGAGTTCTTGTGTGCTGTAATTCGTGATGCAGCCATTGCTAGTGATCTCCAGTGCACATGAACCAATGTTGTTTTCTTGCCAATGGTAGCCAAACTTGAAGAAAAAAAAAGGGAAGGCATTTGTATATAATGCACACTGTAAATGTGTTTAATCTGTTCTGTGAAAATTACAAGCAACTGTGACTCAGGACCAGCAGCATATATTCTTCCTGTGTGATTATAAGCTTTTCTCTCAGTATTTGTTTTGTACCCGACCCCTTCATTAATGGATTAATGGGTTGACCTGTTTATTAACGGGTCGGGTACGGGTCTCATGTAACTGACCCATTAATAAATGGGCAATTACTTGTCAAGGATATTTGGGTAGACCTGTACCCAACCCGACCCAATTGCCACCCTTATTCATAGGTCATAGAACAAGGCAGTAAAGAACTTTCAAAGTTCATCCACAGCCGTGAGAAGAATGTAGACATGAGATATTTAAATTCAGATAGGAAGTTTGAAACAAGCGGACTTGGTCATTATCCTCTTAAACTTCATTGTCAAATAAAACCATGCTTCTTGTAAAAGATGAAGAGAGATTTTATTACCTTGGAAGAAACTCGGATACAATTGAGAGATTGGGAGGACGGGTAACAGCACCCAGAAAAAGAACAACATTTGGATGACGCAATCTGCGCATTATCCGCACCTGAAGAAAAGAGTCACTACTTATCATAATTGATTTTTAATGGTGCAAGGCAATAACTGAAAAAGGCTATCCTAAGAATAATATTCGAAAATCCAAAGAATAAAAGTGCATATCAATAATGACTTATACGTACTTCACTTCGAAACTCATCCAAAGCGTCTCCATAAAAGTCTTGGTCTAAGAATTTCTTCACAGCTACTTCCTGTTAATCAAAAGTAAACTAGATGCATGTCAAATATATTTATCTAGACTATGAACTCCCATAATTTGTGCTACATGGAGATACTATAGAAGTCAAATAATCTAAAAAACCATATAACATTAATTCTTGTTTTATTAAACCTATCATGAATGCATAAATTTGTAGATCTGCAGACAACATTATTTTAAGAGGGATTTATTCTGGTGGAGTGTGAGCTGAAATAATCAGCAAATTCATAGCTACAACACATATCGACCACCTATTCCAATTTGTACATATTATACATAGGTAAAATATCAATTTCATCATGCTATCTACCTCAAAGATTAAGGGTTCTTTTTAAAATAACAAACAATTCTCCAGATTAAAACAAATAAAATAAAGTAAAATCTCTCAACTTGAGGAAGCCTTTATGAGAAAAAAAAGTAAATCTCCTGCTGAAATTTATTTTCCTCCTCATGCAAATGATCTTTTCATAATTAAGTTATATAACAAACAATAATCTGTTGCTTTCAGGTAAATTTGATCTGCAATTAAGAGAACGGAAGACATCCAAAACAGACAAATCATAAAAGGTCAGGTTATATATCTATAACTCTGTGTATGTGCTTGTACATCCATTCATCCATAAATCCTTCCTTCCACCCATACTTGCATACATATTTCTGTGCGGCGGGCCGCGCGCATGTGTAGAAAGAGAAAGAGAGAGTTAAGCTAAGAACATTGTTTTTTTTTTTGTTTGCAGACTAATCAAATTATCATTCCTTTCCTTGGGAAGATGTCATGGAAGAAGAATTTACAAGCTGTCAAAGTTATGAAAGACTACTCACCGTGCCATTCCATTCAGCATGGTACACTTCTCCATAAGAACCTATTCACAAATCCAAAAGTCATGTTTCGTGTAGTTCACAAATGAGCAGGCTGAATAATGCAAATGAGCATGTACATTTATAAGACAAGACCATGTCTAGAAATAAATATTAGTCAGAAGTCCTGAAAAAAGTAGGGAAAAATCGCACACGATGCTAAGAATAATACAAGTAAATGAATGTAGAAAATCTGATTATATCATAAAGATATTCTCAGTATCCAAAAATAAGCTGCCTCCTGATCTCCATTAAATATTCAATTTGGAAAAAAGAAACATTCATAAACTGCTTTAGAAAAAGTTCTAGAAGAACAAAAAAAAAAAGAAAAGAAAATCAAAATTACATTGCATTGAAGAGCAATTACCAAATTTAGCTCAGGTTAAAGGAGTTACCTAGTCCAATTCTTTCACCAATGACAAGATGCTCCCATGGAATTTCCCACTCAGCCACATCATCAAGCATCGGGTCAAGCCTGCTTGGCCTGTTTTGCCATGAAGACGTGGAAGAATTTTCTGACAGCAGTTTTGTCCCCATAAATCTATCATGTGTGCACTTTTTTCTATCATGTTTATCATTAAATTTTTCTCATGTTCTTTTATTTCAGACACCATCCTATTTTGTGAAGCCAATCCATTTCTATAATTTTTCTCCACATAATTGTCTCCTGATGATTGAATTGAGCTAAGCTGTTTATTTGGAGGAACATTGCTACAACTACTATCCAGCTCACTAACCCGATTTGTTCCTGAAGAAACAATTGAGTTACTGCCTCCAGAAGGACAGCTCGTACTTCTACTTGGAGAATCATTTCGCTCATTACCAGAAGTACCAACTCCTGAAGAGTGTGAAGAAATAGCAGAAAATCTGATATTTTGACCATCAGAACACTGTCTTCCAGCTAGGCTTGAGGAATGAGCGGATGATGCATTAAGACCATCAGCTACTGTATTTTTCCTTGGAGGAATCCCCTCAACACAATTGTTTTGCTTTGTTTTTGGAATCACATTGCACGGAGCGCGGTTTTTCAAGACCAATGGAGGCAGTTTTCCAGGACCCGCAGCAATCTTTTCTCTCCGCCTCTGATATTCGATGTTTTTATTATCGGTTGCTTTCAATTGTGAAGAGGGTTTTCCGACTCCAACTGCCTGAAAGGGGTTGAGCTCAGAAAACAGATCACTTGAGTCCGAAGTATCTTGAGAATTATTGCCACCCGCAGTGACTTCAGAGACCTCATTTTGCTTTGAAGAAGTTGCGGCGTCAGTAAAGGAAAACTTATTTGAGCTATCAGGTGGATACAGTCTCTTTGCATTTGCACCAGAACTGCTTCCAATGTCTGTAGATGATGCTCGAGAATGAAATTTTGGAACTTTCGGTACCAGTACAGAGTTTTCATATGTTGACCTCTGATGTAATACCCAATTGTCATCTATGGTAGAGGTCCCAGTTCCACCATTAGACAGCAATGGTTCAGATTTAAATAAAGCATTGCCTGAATTACTTGCTAACCATGGGAGTAGGTTCTGGTTCGTTGTTGCATTATACGAGTTTGTTGTACCATCCTTTGCGTTTAAAACATCTGCTGGAAGAAGGATGCCAGGAGCAGCCATGAGATCAACCAAGAATTCCCTAATGCAGAAAACCAGAGTTAACAACAAAACTGGATTGGGATAAAAATTACTATAAGATCAAGTACATGAACAATCTTTAACTTGCCATAACAATCAAAGGTAAAGTAAGAGATTGACAAGATAAGAAACTTTCATATGAAAGGGCAATACCTAGAAATTATAGTTTTCCCACTGGGTTGAGGAGCCGTATGTCTTAAGATAGTCTTCTTGCCTCAAGGTTGTGTTTGTTATCTCATGACTCGTGATGTTTCATGAGAAAGAAGAGATTCACACATGTGCGTGCATGCGCGCGCGCATAGAGAGGGAGAGATTATAATTTTCCTATTGGGTAGAGCAACCATAAGTCATAAGACATTCCTCTTGCTACAAGGTAGTGTTTGCTATGTCATAACTCATAGTATTTCAGGAAAAGGTAGTGATTGATTCACACGCACGCACGAATTGTGTGCACACAGAAATTATAGTTTTCCCTTTGGGTTGAGAATCATAATCATACGTTCTTACTACAGTGTTGTGTTTTCTACGAAATGACTTGTATGTTTCATGAAAAAGATAAGTGATTGATTCGCACGTGCGCACTCACTATGTAATACCCATACACTTAGTAATGTTATATGCACTTATCTTTTGCCAAACTTCAATTTTTGCCTTCCCGTAGATTGGAATTTTGTAAATAAATGATTAATTTAAGATATCTCGATATATTATTAGGACCAAAACTTTGCTAATTGTAAGTTAAAAAATTTGATAAACCCAAAAAATCTTCATTTCGTACTAGAACAAGAGATTGACTTTTTATTCTAAGAGAATTTGATTTTTTAACCAATATTTTTAATGGACTCAAATAGGGGGTATTTTCTTATTTACATGTAATATCTCAAGTAACATACAGTAAATATTTGAGGGATCTGAATTACAATAACTGAGGGATTTATGCGCAATTTTCCGACCAACCCAACCGACTTAATTGGGGATAAACATATGTTGATCTCTCTCTCTCTGTGGATTCCGGTCGAAAGAAAGAAATCGGAAGAAGAAGAAGAAGAATAGAGGGGCGAAAGAAGCAGGGGAAGTTGAATGCAGAAATTCTCCAAGGCTATAGGTTCCCCTATCATACTTAAACCCTAGAACATGACATCAGTTTATGTAAGTGTTCAGAGAGATACTATGTATTCGTGTATTGATTTAGTCCCACATTGTCTTGAGACTAGAAGTATTGTGTATTGACTATTATATATATAGATCAAAGCATGAGACTTAGATCTCAACTCTTTCTCTCCCAATCTCTGGTAACCCTATAACATGATATCAGAGTCACTCAAAAGTTCTCCTTAGTCTAAAAATCCCAATCCTAACCCATCCAAAATCATCATCTCCCCAACCAACCTGACCTCTACTGTTCATCATCACCCTAACCCAACCCGACCTCCTCCCCAAACCCTAACCGCAGTCCAGCCACCCGCCGCCATCTTCGCTATCGCCTCATCGTCGTCGTCTCGTGGCCATCTTTGTCACGCATCTTCTCGATCTCCTCCAGATCTCGATCCGCACCTTCTTCCTCAGCTTCGTCACTTCATCTGTGTCTTCATTATTCTTTGCTCCTGACCTTTTCATCCGATCTAAAAGGTCTGGCCTCGGATTGGTTTTATTCTCTGTTGTCACATTCGCTCCACAATTTCAAGCAGATAACAGGGGTGTTCCTCACCCAATATGCAGCCCGCTGGGAGGCCAAGAAGAATAACCACCACCTCTTCACCGTCAAAATGAGACAGGGTGACAGCCTCAAGTCGTACATCCGCTACTTCCATAACCAGCTCGCCAAGATTCCCAACTGTGGTGAAGACGTCTCTGCACTTGCGTTCATCAGCGAACTGCAGATTTCTCACCCTATACAAACACCTACTGAAGCACGACTCACTCGAATGAGCGAGGTTCTGTTCCGAGCCCAATCTTACATCCAGTTAGAGGAAGCAATGAAGAGCTCCTCAAACCAGTCTCTCAAATGCAGCAACGACGGAAAGAAGTCAAAGTCACAGTACAGAGTTCCAACCAGTGCCAGTAACCCAAATCGGGGGCAATCCGCCTACAAAAGACAAGCGTTATCGGTCCTTACCGAATCCACTCCAAGCTTTCAAGATGGAACAGCACTTCAACGAAGTCTTCAATGCCATCAAGGACCAGTCGTGGGTAAAGCGTCCGAAGCCGATCCAATACAACCCCGCACTCTCCGAAGTGAAAGAATGCAGTTCTTACCATGACAGACACCAAACTGTCCACTACAGAAGCCTCTAAAAGTATCTGGAAGAACTTATCCGTCAAGGCTTCCTCAAAGAGCAAATCCTTAACCCGGGGCAGCATCCAATGCAGGGAAGCAAAGCGCTACGCCTTCTACCCAACCGCAATTTACCCAGTACAAGGTGATGATTCGATCCCTCCAATGAAGACAGGGGAGTACCTCCATCAATAACACCCCCTATATTTCAGTTAATTCCATGTATTTATTTTAATCATTAAATAAAATTACATATTACTTCAATCCATTTCAATTCACTCTGCTGCTGGGATTACCCCTCTCAGAGTCCTACCAAGTTTGTCATTCAGCTGATGGATTACCCACACTTGAAGAAGACTGTGAACTCAGCTCCATTGATGGGATTTTCCCCACTCGGAGTCTAATGCTTGCACGCTCTGCTGATGGAATTGTCCCCCACTCGGAGATGGTGACGCGAGACAGCTCGGAGTCCCTACTCTACTGCAGGGATTTTTCCTCTCAGAGCCCCTAATGCTTACACGCTCCACTGATGGGATTGGCCCCCCACTCGAAGACAACGTGAGCACTCACCTATGGGCCCCCTCTTGATTAGCCTACGCAGTCGAAACTCTCCGTTGTGGGATTGTCCTTCGCTCAGAGTCCCTACTTTATTGATAGGATTGTACCCCACTCAGAGCCCTCGATGTTTGCACGTTCTGCTAATGGGATTACCCTCACTCAGAGACAACAAACATCAGCCTATGGGCTCTCGTCTGACCCACAGGCAGACAGACCACTGGCAGTTTTCCTCTGCCAGTGCCACTCCGCTGATGGGATTGTCCCCCACTCGGAGACGACAGCAGACTCACTCTGCTGATGAGATTGTCCCCCACTCAGAGTCCTGCCAAGTTCGCCGCTTCACTAATAAGATTGCCCCCACTCAGAGACAACTGCGAACACAACTCCGCTGCCAGGATTATCCCCCATTCGGAGTCCAAATTCTGTCGCTACGCTGATAGGATTACTCCACTCGGAGATGACTGTGGACCAACTCTACTGATGGGATTGTCTTCCACTCAGAGTCCTGCCAGGTTTGCCACTCCGCTGATGGGATTCTCCCTACTCGGAGATAACTGTGAACCCAACTTCACTGCTAAGATTGTCCCCACTCGAAGTCCAAAGTCTGACGCTTCGTTGATGAGATTACCCCCACTCTGATATGACTACAGACCCACTCAGAGTCTCCCGCCAAGTTCATCCCTCCATTGATGGGATTTTTCTCACTCGAAGACGATTATGAACCTAACTCCGTTGTTGGGATCTCCCCCACTCAGAGTCCAAAGTTTAGAGGTACCACTGATGGGATCAACCCCACTCGAAAACAACGCAAACTCACCAAGGTACTCCGTTCCAAACAGACCACACCGGAGATAAAGATCAGCACTCCAAAAAGGCATGATCATATCATATCCAAAAGCCTATGGTAAAAGCAAACCAGGCAAGATCCAAACATAACCATTTTCTTTTTCAAAAATATTTCATTATATTTATTGTGTCACATCTAACAAGTGTACTTCAAAATATTTTTTAATCTCTGTGTTTACATTTTTGAAAAAGAAATACAGAAGATCTGAATCCAGACACTCTGATCCTTCCACCTCTGTCGGTCCTGCCTCACGTCTGAACTCCGAAGAAACACTCATGGGGAACATCTACCGGAAGAAGTCTTCGTCCACGCCATCACTCCTCACATTTGCAAGAAGGATGAGATGGACTCTCAGGAAGCCCTTCGAGAGCGAGACAGCGACATCCGACCAGACTGAAGCCCGCAAGATGCGCAAAAAGATGATTGTATCACATCCTTTCCGAGGTGTTCTAGGGGAGAGATCCGAACTCTAGGAAGAGGAGTGATTCATCGACGCATCCAGCCGATGAGCTCCTTCTTCTTCCTCGTACATGCCATAGGGAAAGAGGCGCTGAGCCTTAATGTCGAAGCTTGCTTGCCCAAGATTGAGTGAGTTGGAAACCAGATCATCCAACCAAGTTGAAGCAAGAATCCTACCAGTCACCCCGACGGCGACACCCTGTCACGGCAACTAATGCACCGTAACAGGTCATTCAAGGCTCCAAATGCGACGTACTGACCAGACTCCCAGAGGGCAAGAGTCTGCCCTCCATTTCCTTCTTGTCCTCTCTCCATTTCTTTCCTCCATCTGACGAAGAGGAAGGAAGAAAACATGACGGACCACCCCTGGGAGATGCTACAACGAAGTGGCGAATTTTGAAAAAGCTTATGAGAAGTTGAAGATGATCTACTTTCCCCCCAGATCTACTCCATTTTATAAACAGGCGAATAAGTTCATCACAATCAATGCGAGCCTTGAAAAGGCGCGAGCCCTTGAAAAGTCGTCCCACAACACGAAAAGATCGCCCAATCAAGGAGAGGGAAGGCTAACCGTCGCCAATGAGCCATTATGACATTAGGAATCAAATCGGCGCTCATATAACACCAGGATTTGAACTGATGTCTGACGTGACTAAATGACAGCTGGCCACCAGATATGACACCTCCCATTAAATGCCAAGGATCCACCATGATGCAGTGAGATACTCTGGACAATCTCCTGACTTTTCCGCACAAGACGGATAAAAGAAGCCACCTAGCAGAATCTGCTCCCTCACTTTCCCTCCGCGAGCTTCGACAAGTGCGGAAGCGGGGGTATCTGCAGTGGTCAAAATTTGACCCCTGCCAGGATCACAACACGTGTCCAGTGGCAAGAATACGATGAAGCTCTCAGGGTTCCCATTCCAAAATCTCAACCACGCCTAAATCTGACGGTATCCCTCAATCACAGCTCCGAAGTCATACCGTCTTCCGAAGACATCTCTCGCCTCAGAGACACCCAGAGCCAATTCGACTCCAGACCGAATGCCCCGCCACGTGACGACCTTAGCCATCACCACAGACAGATCGAGGCAAATTTCTTCGAGTCGCGAAATTTGTTACACAACTATATCCTCTTCCTCGTCAAGAGCCACCTTACAACTAACAAGCAGTTGAAGATAGCAACGGATCACCCTCCAGCGCGCCAATCCTAACTTCCTGGACACTGTCTCGGCGGTTATAAAGATCAGCAGATTGAAACCGAACAGTTGAAGATCTACATCTATTCACATCCACTCCGATGTCTATATCAGGTACAAATACACCTTCTCCAAAGGGAAGGTCGCTTCCCTAATCCTTAGAACACATACAACACGCCAACAGTTTTCTTCTGTCAGTCCACCACCACTACGCTGGCAGTTTTCCTCTGTCAGTCCTCTCCCCCACCGACTAAGTTTCACGCTCAAGGGTCTTAGGTCGGCGACACACCACTGCTTCTAACCTGACAGGCGTCTTACTTCTCTGTATGCTCTCATAGGTTCGATCAGGGGCGTCCAGTTGCTTGTGACGGAGTTTTATCCACCACACTAACATTAAAATTTTAAGATTTGATAATGCTAAAGAATATTTGGACAATAACTTTAGAATATTTTTGGAACAAAAAGAAATCTTGCATCAATTCTCTTGCGTTTACACTCCTCAGTAGAATGGGGTAGCTAAGAATAGACACCCACTTGATATTGTTAGGACTTCTATTTCATAGACATGTATCAAAAGAATTCTAGGGTAAGGCCATTTAGACTGCTTGTTACTTAATAAATCCCATGACATCCTCTGTACTACAAAATAAAATCTCATATTCCAACATGTATCCAGACATGAAATTTGTTGCCTTTACCTCCAAAATTTTTGAGTTCTCTGTTTTTTCTATAATCACAGTCCTCATAAGACAACTTGATTCTAAATCTCTTAAGAGATATTTACTTGGCTACTCTAAAACTCAAAAATGTTACAAATGCTTTTGTCCATCTATAAGCTGATATATCTGGTCTGTCGATGTAACTTTTTTCGAGTCTAAACCTGGGATTTCCACGTCTCTCTTCTTTGGCGTCAAAGGATGACTGTGATTACGCGGCCTATCGGAAGACATTACTCAATAGTGGTGAGTCAACGTCTGAAAATGTGACTGGTAAAATACATTTTGGTTTCAAGATCCAATTCAGGTCTATACACGACGAACAGCTCATGTTCTTATGCCAGCGCCAACCTCAGTACCAACTCCTGCGCAAGAATAGAGTGAGATTGTCACTGCTCAATTATCTGGTACTTTTACTACTGATGATCTTCCCATTGCACTTTAAAAGGCAAACTACTTGTACTCAGCAACCCCTTTCCAATTTTGTTTCTTATTATCATTTATCATTTACCTTTCGTTCATTTATTTCTTCTTTGGACTCGTGCTCAGTTCCCAAGAATACGTCAGAAACATTGTCTATTTTATGATGAACTCAGGCGATACAAGAGGAAATGACGATCTTAGAGTAGAATGAGACTTGAAAGTTGATCACACTTCCACCAGGAAAGAAAGTCGTAGGGTGCAAGTGGGTTTACACTATCAAGTTAAACCGGATCTCTGGCTCGCTTAAAGGTGAATTGGTTGCAAGTGTATGGGCTGGATTATGTGGATATCTTCTCCCTGATCGCGAAAATGACATGTGCGGATACTTGTGCCATTGGCAGCAACATACCACTAGCCACTTCATCAATTAGACATCAAGAATACTTTTCTCACTAATATTCTTGATGAGGAGGTTTACATGGAGCAACCACCAGGCTTTGTTGCTCAAAGAGAGTGTGCGAAGAAGGTTTGCAGGTTGAAGAAGTGACTCATGATCTAAAACAGTCTCTGAGAGCCTGGTTTGGGCGCTTTGTATCAGTGTATCAGATGTTTAGTCTTTGTCAGGCAGAGAAAGATCATTATGTGTTTTGGTGGATACAGTATGGAAGAGGGTCCTGCTAGTTATGTATGTAGATTATATTATGATTATAGGAAATGACACGAAGAGGATTGATAGTATGAAACAGTATTTGCAAAAGTATTTTCAGACCAAGGATCTTGAAACCCTGAAGTACTCAAGCATTGAGGTGGTCAAGTCCAAGAAGGGTATTATTTATCACAGAGGAAGTATGCACCTGACTTGCTTTCAGAGACTGGGATGCTATAATGCATAAGTATTGATTCTCTGATGGATGTGAACAGAAACTGCTACCAAATCATAGGGATCTTCTTGAGGATGCTGGGAGGTACAGAAGACTGATGAAATATTGAACTACCTGACGTGACTAGACTGGACATCACATTTGCAGTAAGCGTAGTGAGTTAGTTTTTGTCAGCACCACTTGGTGTCAGTAATGAGAATTTCGAGGTATCTGAATAAAGCTCAAGGGAGAAGCTTCTCTATTCAAATCAGGGACACATTAGAGTAGCAAGCTTCTCCGATGCAGATTGAACGAGTACCCTTTTGATAGGAGGTCGAGCGTCTTTCTTATCAAAAATCTTGTATCATGAAAAAGTAAGAAGCAAAGTGTGGTCTCTCGGTCCAGTGCAGAAGGAGTACATGGTGATGGCAAATGTGGCATATAGTTGATCTGGACCAGAGATTTATTAAAATAAATTGATTTTTCCCAGAGAGTCCTATGAGACTATATGGCGACAACAAAGCAGCAATACACATTGCTGAGAATGTCGTCTTCCATGAGAAGACCAAACACATTAAGCTTGATTGTCATATAGTTCGCAAGAAGCTTGAGAAAAAAATCATTGTGATAAAGCATTTAACATCAGGACACCAGTTAGCAGATCTTACCAAACCACTCGGTAGAACAAGGGTAGATTTTATTTGTGGCAAGAGGAGCATGTATGATATAGATGCACCAGCTTGAGGGGGTGTTAAGAGAGATACTATGTATTAGTATATTAGTTTAATCTTACATTGCCTGTGAGACTAGAAGTATTGTGTATTGATTATTATTATATATATATATATATATATATATATATATATATATATATCAGAGTATGAGACTTAGATCTCAACTCTTCTCTCTCAATCTCTGGTGTAAACCTGTAACAGTAAGAATGATGATCTAATAATTATGAGAGACACATTAATTATAAGAAGAGTTATTCACAAGGGTTTGGAAGCATAAACATTTTCTGTGATCTAAGATAATATCGTATGTTTCTTGAACGATTGTCGCAACTAAAACTTGTAACTTTAAATATTGTTTGTGACATGCAATAGAGTTATTTTCATTCTAATGTTTAGATTTTCCTCACATCTCATGTCTCTACCTCAAAGTGAATCATGACTTTAACATTATTAAGTGGTTTCAAAATATGTGAGTTGTAATAATATACCTGAGAAAATGATCAAACATCATTATAATGTATTTTGATAAGAAAAGATATATGTATAGATCTTAGCCAAATGGATTACTGGATCCACATGGGAAAACCACTACCAATGGGGTTATATGGATTAAATGGACCCTTGGCCACGTGGATTTTGGATATTGAACCCATGAGATGTTACTCGACCCCTTGGATAAGCTCAAGGGGGTTTTATTGGACTCTATTGGAGACGTCCATGGAGATTTATTGAGCTCATGGGATTAACTAGACCTGTTTGGATAACATCATAGTTCAAAGTCGCGGTCTCGGTTGCCGACTCGGCGAGCACCGTTCTACATCGTTCGTGGCGTCAAAATAAATGCTACATAGAGGGCCTCGACTCGGGCGAGACGCGTGAAACACTACATAGAGGGCTCAAAAAATGCTAAAAAAATTACAACAAAACTTAAAAAATGTGAACATCAAAATTGACGCATAACTTGTCTAAAATATATCACCTAGCACTAAACATGAAGATAATGCATAAATACATGTGTTGCGGTATTAAAATATCAAAATAAATGCATAATTTAGTAAATTATATAAAATTAATTAAATTTAAATTAACTTCTCTTTTTACAAAAGTAAAGATTAGTTTTTACCTTTCTAGTAAAAAAATTAAATTACATGAAATTAATAATATGAAATTTTGTCTTAACTCGGCCTTGACTCGGGGCCGACTCGGCCTCGACTCGGCCCCGAGTAAAGTAAAATAATACAAAATGTTGACTCGTGGAACATTCTCAGAACAGGAAAGGTTGTTCCGGTTCCGACTCGGACAAGTCGGAACTGGAATGGCCGAGTTTTTGAACCATGGATAACATCCACAGGATTATCAATATTTGGCTAGATTGATATGTTATTTAGCTAGATTGATATATTAATTTATGAAAACATAGGTTTGTGCATGAATTGAGACATAAGTATAATAATGATAATGTGTCAACTGATTCGTTATACCTCTGATATTTCTTTTACTTGGTTTATTTTGGTTATTGATCATGTGTTGAGCTTGAGATATTGTCTTTGCATCAAAATTATTGGTTACCAATGAATATACCAAAAGACCCACATGTTTCTATCCAATCTTGTCATTGGCATCTTATAGATTTATTGGTCATACTGACCTGCTTTAGTTAGATTTGTTTAAAGAAGAACATGGTTGAAATCTTAGAATTAGAATCGACTAGTAGTTGTAAATATCAGAATTGGCCATATCGGTCATTTTGTCGATCTCGGGTAAAATAGTTTTAAAAAAGTTTAAAATTTTAAAAATTGTTCGAATAATCAGTAGCATTTCAACATATTTTTTTAAATATTGATAGAATTTGAATTACATTTGGACAAAGCATTACAATACAAAAGTAAAAGACATAAATTAATAGGAAATTTACAAAGATATTACAATACAATTAATCTAACAACCTATTTAGATTCTACTTAATCAAACTCATGACAACCATTTTCTAACTATTTTTTAATATTTTCCAGCATTTTCTAAAATCAATTAGTTAATTATATTCGTGAAAACCATTTTGTAACGAAAATTTAACAATTTTTTCCCAAAAAAATAAGTTTAAACAATTGATCTAACAAACTAATGTATTATATTCTACTTAATTATATTCACAACAACCATTTTCTAATATTTTCTAAAACAGATTAATTACTTATATCCAAGAAAACAAAATATTGCCCATTTTCTGACCATTTTTACCATTTTTTCTAACAAATCGAGTTTTAAAAAATAATTAATCTAACAAATTATTCCTCTAGTTAGTTACCAATTTGGTTAGTCTTAAAAATTCTCTTTTGAATTGTTAGCAAGGAAGAGGAGTATTTACAATCTTTAGTAAGAGTAAGCATGGGATTCTCTCAGGCTCGAGAATAATCATTGTACCTACAAGGCACAGAAAGCGAAATAATATTTAACACTACTGCTTTGTGGTGTGGGATTAAGAGGCTGATGGAATCCAAGCAACAGTGCGGAGTCATTGTTAATTACTCGAATTTTTACATTGTAAAATCAAAAAGATACTATTGAATCTATTGTAGTTTGACAATAGTTGTGTTGGAATCAATCGGAATTAGAAGGGAATTAGCCAATATCTGGAGATCCTGACAGATTATTATTAAATACCAACTATTATATCTCACTGTAGACAAATTCATACAGGGATAGGCCAACTCTCCAAACCATGAAAGAAAAATTAAGATTCCATTGCAAATTAACATGTATATTCCTTACGTTCTTAATTAGGCAATTTTTAGATTAATTGACAAAATAATTCAATGTGCTCTTACAGAGTGGTGACTCATCTTAATCGCTGTTTATATTTCTCAAAATAAGTTGGTATGTGGACCATGTGCCAAAGTTCGAAGACTCGCATGAGTCGGATCCGACTAGACGGGTGCCGATACGATTCCAAGTCCTAATTCAAAGTTTCGTTCTCTGAGTCGACCAACTCAGTCCTGATTCGGAGTCAACTCGGCCAATTCAGCCGAGTTGGCTCCGATGCAGGCCGAGTCATGCCTGAGCACTGTCACCCGTGAGATCATGGGTTATAAAGAAAAAAGGGAAAAGAAAAAAACTTACCCATCCAGTTCTAGATCTGAACCCCAATCCGCCCGTCGGCGCCACCGACGAGCCTAGTCCGCTACAAGCCAGATCCGTCCGACGCCCATCCACAGGTAACTCTCTCACAGCTCTCTCTGTCTCTCCCTCTCACCCACCCTCTTTCTCGCTCTAACTCTCCATCTCCCAGTCTCTTTGTCTTTTTGTCTTTATCCCTTTCTCTGTCTCTATTTCTGTCTCCCCCTTCCTCCCCGCTCTGTCTCTCTCCTTCTCCATCTCTCCCTCCCGAATTCTCTCCCTCGCTCTGTCGCTTTCTCCTCTCCCTCTCTCCCACCCGATCTCTCTCCCTCTGTCTCTCTCTCTCCTCTCCCTCCTGGTCTCTCTCCCTCTCTATCTCCTCTCTCCCATTTGTCTCTCTCCTCTCCCACTCTCCCTCCTGATCTCGGTCTCTCTACCTCTATTTCCATCTCTCTCTAGATCTCTCTCGTCTCTCTCTAGATATCTCTCTTAATTCTCTTTTAATTACTGTGTTAAATTCATTTAAGTAATTTGTGAATATTGTTATATATAATTAATGTAGGAAAAATTTGTTAATTTGGTTAATTGAGAAATTTAATTAAGAAACTTATTAATTTATTTAATTTAGAAATTAATTTGTTTAATTAATTCGTTTAAGTTTGTTAAATTTAATTTAGAAATTTAATTAAGTTGCTAATTTTGTTAAGCAAGAAATCTTAAGTTTAATTTAATTTAGGAAAAACTTTAAATAAATCTCTTTAATTTTTAATTTAATTGATCCTTACATGTTCCCATCAAAACAAAAAACAATCAAAAGCATGTTCTCATCGGACAAATTTAAAAGTTGAAAAAGTCATTTCAAAGTTCTTCCTCTTCAATGAAGGTATTCATCGTAGTGAGAAAAGTAGAGGTGCAAGAGAAGCAGACGATGATGATGGTGAAGATGTGAGAGTATTCAGTTCTATTAGTGATAATAGTAAAGATGGATAATAACGACGGTGATGGCAGTGATGGCGGTGGGGGTGGTGATGACAATAATAAGAGCAACAATAGTGTTGATGGAGAGACTTATAATCTTGAAAGTCATATGCAGGTTTAAGTTTGACATCAAGCCAACATTATAGTTTGGGATATAGTTATGACTACAGACCACAACTTGAGAGATCTACGAGAACTAATACCGTTATCTACTTATCGCGAAGATGATTAAGATGATGATTTTGTGCCTCATCGCAATTTAATATGAAAATGACTACATTAGCATGTATTTATGAATGTGTTTTGTGCAATTTACTATATTGTGCATGTATTTTGATATGTTTGTACCGACGACGTGTGTATTTATACTTTTGTTTTATATTTAGTGTGTTAGGTGATGTGTTTTAGACATATGATATATGAACATTAATGTCTACATTTTTTTTTTACGATTTGTCGTGATTTTTTCAGAATTTTTTGAGCTGACTATGTAGCGTTTTGCGCGTATCACTCGAGACTGATCAGAGTCGCCGCGACAGATCCGTCTCAGTGCCCACCGAGTTAGCTGACGAGACCGCGACTTTGAACCATACCATGTGCATCTGAAGAGTTGCTTTTTGAAAGACAAATGATAACGTTTTGTTGTACATGTCATATATCTATAAGTTAATGTTTTGTATGTATATATTTATAGGTGCTATGTGTCGCCCTTAGTAGGACTATAGGTGTATAGCCTGTATAATTCCAGGAAATGTAGTATATATTTATAGATTTGACTTTAAGATGATATGATGTAAGGTTTGAATTAAGTATTTCGTTGGATCTTGTCAATGTATGTGTAAAGGCTATGAACTGTTAGCAGTGTTGAAAAATCGGATAAGTCGAATTATGCAGCTAATAAGTATGCAGGTTCAAAACGAAGAAATTCGAGCTATTCGCTTGGATTATGTAGTCAACTTGAATATAAGGGTCGAACCCGCTTATACGCCTGCTTACCGATTATGCGCGCGCATATTCATTTGTCATTTTGGGTGAAAATCAAACCCACAAATCCGGCCCGAAACCTGACCAATACTCGTTTAATAAAAGGCCAAAATTAGGGCTTCATCACCCGATCAATATTTTTTAAACCGCTTTATTCGACAACTCTTTTTGCGCCTACACTCATTTCTCTCTATCTTCTTGGTGACAAGACTGGAACTATCAATGATAAGGTGGTGTGACGGAGTCGAGAAGGCAACGACAGCTTCGAGAAGTCAGTGGGCTCAGGAGGGCCGGAGTCAGACGAGAGACAAGGTGAGCAATCAATTTTTTTCCAATTTTGTCATTTTTTCTTCCCACTCCTAATTTTGCCTTGATCTTGTTGTAATCAGGTTAAAACTCCAATTTTGAAGGGGTTACTAGTCTCCAATTTTGTGTGTTCTCCTTTCGATTACGATGACAAGGTCTCTATCTTTCTCATAATTGTAGCTATTGTTGATAGCATTTGTTGTTGTCGAACCCGCTCTCCAGTAGCAGTTGTTGTCAAAGCTGCTCTCCGGTAACGGTTGTTGCTGTTGATGGCACAATTTCTCCTACACGCATAATTGATGCCAATTGGTCATGTTTGATAGTTTCCAAGAGATGTGTTTTTAATTTGTGGAGTTTAACATTGATTCAGGACCAAGAAGGATATATACAAGTACGTGTTGCTCATGTCGTGTAAATAATTGTAAATTTATTGGACCCATATTTTCTATAACATGAGTTGTGTGTTTTATGTCTAATAATTTAGAAAATGCATATATTGTTTGTTATGCAACTTGTGTTGCTAAATTCTTAGATTGTGGCTAATTATTTATTTGATTGCTAAATTCTTAGTATTTCACTAAGTACCTTTTGAATGGTATTTTGAGTAGTATTTTGAAAAATTACATATAGTAAATGAGTAGCATATAACTTCTGCCTTTTTTATGTTTTAGGCATTTTCAACATTTCAATGTATATATTCATGTGTATAAATATAATTATATATGAAAATATTCATTTCAGCATAATTCCGCATAAGCGACGCATAAACCTATTATATCTTATTTAGTGTTGGACCGCACGCATAATAAAATCAAATTTTTATAACTACTAGGTTGTGATGATATTCAAATTGTTTTGGAGATATTTTTAGTAGATCCTAAACTAGGTAAGTTATTAGAAAATTTGTAGATGGATTGCTGGTGACTTCTTGAATCTATTGGTACAAGTTTATCGTTGAGTAATTATTGGTGCATCATTCTTGAGTATATGTAAATTTATATAAAATGCTTTGTTTACAATCTTGAATTTGTAGAAGCAATATACATCATGGACTGTTAACAGTCGGCCGTACCAAGCCACACCCAAGATTTGACCACTTTAAATCTTGGGGCGTGACACACACACAAAAGAAAAGAAAACTGAGAGGTGGAAATTAGGTTTAAGATAAGGAAACTATTTTATGCATATATTACCTTCTGTTTTGAATGGAAACAATAAGGATGGGTTATATTAAGTCTTTTCCGCAGGAGTGCTTTCGCTTTGTCTATAAGCAAAAGCAACGCCAAGTTGATTACTTCATAGAAAGGATACATCTACAAACAAAAGCAACACAAAACAGATCTAGGGTATCTGAGGGCACAAATTGTGGTCCTTCGTGTTACCCTAGCTATTTCAAAGAAATGCCTTTGATTGGATTAAATGGGATGGCATTGCCTTCACTTGTTTTTGGTCTGGTTCGATGTCAAGACTTAAACCCAAGGAATAAAAGACTAAATTTATCATTATTATACAAAACCAAACGCAAAAAATTTAAAGTTATCTCCTGATTCTAAGTATGGAAGATACTTGCCTCTTTTAATCTTTTTTTATTCATGAAAATATCACATATTATGGTGTCATCTAAGATGTTAGGGCAATCATCAATGTAAAATGCTTCATTCTAGGCTGACCTATACTAAGTTTATAGAACTCACAACTGTATTGGCACATTCATATGTTGAAGTCGCAAAAATGTTATAAGCAAAAACATTATAATAAGGTTATTTTTTATCCTAAGTTAATAAGCAAAGGCATAGTGTAATATGCCTTCTCTTTAGCATACATGTTTTTGCAATGGTATAAAAATATCACAATATGGCTACCTCCAAATTAGTGACAACTACTTCAAATTGGGATCGGTAGTGGGTCATGTCGTGTCATACCTCCAGCTAGGCCCTAGGACGGCCTTGAGTATTGTATGGGTCTAGACATATATGCCAATGTACCAGTGCATTGGATACTGAGCTGACTCACGTGTCATACTGTGATGGCCCATTTGTGCCCGATTTAGGCCTCCTACATTGTTTCTACTTTATGCCTAATACGGCAGAGAGTGAGAGATCGTTATGACTTTTCACTATGTCGTTTGGTTTGGGAATTGGAGTGAGGATGAGATGACAAATGACTCAAACGAGAGATTTGAGATATAATTTAGATTAATAATATATTAATAGCTCATTAGATTGTACATGTAATTTTGCCTCCAATTTTGGAGCCCCATCCATTGGGCCCTAAGTAGGTTGTGTCATTTCGGGCCAAGGTGAGCCCACGCACGGCCTGAAAATAAACTAGGTCGTAAATTTTAAACACTAGCACGATCCAACATACTGTTTTCATTATCCATATACCAAAAAGTTTTATGCCGGCCCATGGTGCCTTGGGTTGGTCGGGCCTATTACCAACCTTATTACAAATGGAGCTTTTTGCAAACTTTTTTGTTCCAATTTTTGTAAATAACTCCCTGATAAGGTTTCAATAAAATTTGTATAAAATGCTAGGATATTTATGCAGAAACAGTTACGTTGTAAGGAGTACTAGTACTTTTGGAAAACATAATGAATGATAGGTAAATATGCTTTCCGTAAAATATGTATATTATCAACGAGTTAAATGCAACATATTCTATTAGGGAGTCATTTGTTAAAACACCGTAACTTACAAAAGCATATTTGTAATGGTCAAATTATGACCCCCTACGAGATTGCCATGTCTGGCAAGTCTCACAGATCATGGGAATGGATCACAGACCAGGTCTCATCCAATTGAGCTCACTCGACCACCTGACTACCAGAGCAGTTACAACCTCTAAGCATGTGGGGCTACGGGCGCGGATCTGGACCTCAATCTTCGCCAACTAGCACGTCCCCAACAATCACGCGCCACTCAAACCTATTACAGCTGGGGCGTTACATGCAATTACGATCGGGAGCATATCAAGAGGCGAAAATCTCGGAGCCCACGACTCAGCTCGCTATCCCCCAGTTATAAAAATCGATCTTTTTCTCCTTGGCAAGGGATCAAACTTTAGAGAATCGAATCTGTAGTAGAGTACTGAGAACTCCTTGTAATCTCTTGGATTTAGTGAAATCTATATATCTCTTTGCTCCGTAATTTTTCTCTCTCTACCGATCTTTCAGGTAAATTCTCTGGTGTTTGCATTGCTCCATTTTCCCTCTAACAATTTGAGTGTAGATAACAGTGTTCTAAAAAAAGTTTAAGCGGTCGATTAATCGTCCGCTTAAATGTTTTCGGCCTGAAACCGAACAGAACTTGAAGAAAGCAGTTGGATTACTCAGCCATGCAATTAATTCGCTTAAGCGATGATTAAGCATTTAATCGGTGATTAATTAGCGTCCGTTTAAATGTTATTCAATTGTTTTCTAAATAGATTCGAATTTTGAACCTATTAAGCTAACTGAACTCAAACCCGATCCAATAATTGAGGACATAAATTGTCACATGCTAGAGAATTAGGGCTCGCGAGCCCTAAATTTATTCGCATCTTCGATCCTCCTGCGGCGACGACGACGAAGCTCCCGACTCTCACGAAGAAGCTGTCGATGCTCACAGCGACGAGACGATGAAGCTCCCAAAGCCCTAATTATAAGTTTTTCTCCTGAAGCTCATAGCGGCGACGATTCTCCTAGGGAATTAGGCCTCCAGAAGCTGACGACGAAGAAATTCACAAAGTGTTGATCCTCCTGTGGCGAATTTCCCCTTCAACGACGACCTCCCCTTGTGATCCTCCCACCGCGACCTCCCTCTTTGTCGACAAAGACCTCCCCCTGCGATCAGCTCTATGGTCAGCAGCAAAGCGTCAACGATGACCTCCTCCTGCGTCGATAGTGACCTCCCCGTGGTCAGCTATCTGCCCTTCACGTGCACGTATTTTGCCCAGGTTCTTACCAATGATCTTTGTTTTTTTTAATTGGCTGAGAAGTGCTTCAAGCGTGAGAAAGACAAAGTTACACATTACTTGCAGTTGCATCTAGCAGTGAACTAAAGTTGTTAGAAGTTTACAATTATTTGAAAGAAATACATATATTTATTCATTTAAAAAGCATTTTTTAACTATAGTTATTGAGGGTGGAGGTACATTGATGTACTTTGAACTGAATGACATTATTACTTTTTAAATTCCTCTTAGTATTAGCAATTTAATTTTTCAAGTTATGTTTGCTATATCTTTTTAAACATTTTTGGGAGTTTATAGAATTCATATTTGCATGTTTAAGGATTATAATATTATTATACATTAAAATAATAATAAAACGTATAATTTGTTTAATCTACGTTTAAATCGTTTAAGCATTATGCGCCCCCAGACCGCGTGCGTACTGAAACCGCCTTTTAGAACATTGGTAGATAAATTCTCCAGAGAAATTTACCTCTACAATATTATTCGTATATTCAAAGTTTTGAAGGTTAGGTAGACGAGACAACTGCCGCAAACAAAAGGCAACACACATGCTTGTGTGTGAGAGAGAAAAGGGGAAGAGAGATTAGTTTATCGGCAAATGTCCACCAAGTTGTACCCTATTGTTTCAAATTGCTCAAAGGGACACTCATAACATGCCATCGCTCTATCTCATATCTTATCTTTAAAGTCATGAGTTTGGTTGTCAGGGATTGTATGCATTTCTCTTGGCAAAAAATATGGCAAACAGTGGCACTAGAATACATTTCCATAGTAAACTTAAATTTAAATAATTAAAGCGCTAAGTTCTCTGCATCTCAACCCAGGATGGGAACTAACATCCTCGAGAGAAAATAATCTCGTCTAGATTTTGTTACTCCTTAACTTCTATATTTCTTTACACACAAGTTGGAAATTAAAGTTTGCATACAAGATAACCTAACTAACAGTATAAATCCTGAAAATTGCCCAATAATCACTGTACGTACTTTATAGTAAGAAGAATCAAGAACCAAAGTACATTTACAAGAAATAAAATTGCCAATCATGAATAATATCAAGTAAATATGTAAACAATAACAATGTAAAAGATTTGAAGAAGTTACTGAAGCGATTAAACTAGAAGAGCAGGTGCATACCTTCCATCACTAAGCTTTATAATGTTGACTGCATCATCATCAATACCAGTATAGTGGCTCCCTTTTACCAATTTACAAGGAATCCCAACATTATCTGAAAGAATCTGCATAAGGAGCAGGATTAATTGACATCAGCCAATTTATTGGAAAACCTTAACAAAAAAGAAACTTCACTTTCACACACATTGCCAACAAAAGAAGAACAATTTTTCAAATGAGTAAAACATTTAAAGAAACAGCCATCTGGGAGTCCCACAAACGAGGAAGCTGTTATGAATTGTAATTTGTTCTTATAACACACTACAATAAAAGGAGAAATAAGAAGACACATAGTATGACACAATTACATTCTTAGCGAATTGTATGAGTGAGAAGAGTTTGCTGGAAGCAACCATACCAGCATACTGCAGGTATCAGACTATCTTCCTGCTACAATGGATGTAACATGCAAAATTTGCAAGCATAATACACAAAATTTCATCATTCATTTGATATTGAAAAATTAACGATTTAAGAAAATAATAGTGTGAAATTTTGAACTATAAACTCAAGAAACGACGTCACCGGAAAAGCAAAATGAGTAACTACTGAGTATGAGAAGAAATGACAAACCTTAAAAAGAAGTGATCTGTGACGAGAGAGACCAATGTTAATGCACCCAATAGGTAATAAACTTGTCTGTTGCGAGGTCCTTAACTCTGAACTTTTAGCCATCCATCTAGCTAACATGTCATGTGCATCTTTTACAGGACCACCCATATGCTGTGCAACAAGCTCAGATATTCTTTGCACCAAAAATCCAACCTCAGCTTCTCTCGAGTCTAAAGATATGCATTGTGCAACTTGCTCCAACTCAACTAGACCAGGATCAATTGCACGATTGACAATAATAACTTCAAAACCAAGATCCCCAATGCTTGTTTGAAGATCCAAAAGTGATGGCATCTTTCCATGGCTTGCAGAATTAATGGAAAGCCCACCATATATGTCGTAAAATCCATCCAAAACTTTCTCGTCATAATCAATCACATTGTAATCCTGCCCACACAAAAATGAAACAAATTCATGAAAACATGGAATAGAAAACATATATGATCCAAAGAAAGCCCGCTGCAACGGAAAATCTACTGAGTGATTAATGGGCTCTTTGGTTTGCTGCAGCACCACTTACAGCATGCAATGCAAATATGGTGTTTGGTTGGTTGTAGTTGGGCTTATCATCTGCAAGTAGTGTTGCTGGTTGTAACCAATAAAAAATTGTAAGTGGTTCCTCAGACAAAATTGGCCACGGAACCATTAATAACATCTTATGTCCAAGTTGTAAGTGGGTGATACCCTCTCCTTTCAATACATTAGAATAGAACTTACAAGCACCATGATCACCCAACCAATAATTGGAACTGTATTGGTCGCAACATTACATACAACCAAAATTAATTGATTCATTTTTCACTTACAAGCAAACTAAACACCCAGCTTGTACACCACTTACTCCAACAGTAATTACCACTACACGGTCTACACCATCTACAAGATGCAAATGCATCTACACCCAACCAAACAGTTAAATGCAGACAAACTTTGTTGTAAAATAAACTAACCTTTCTTCCATGAATAAATATAGACACGCACACGCGCATAATCAATCATGATCAAAGTAACTCTTTGAGTTTTTTTTTTTTTTTTTTTTTTTTTAGGACACGCATATCAGGATGCCAAACATCTACTTTTGCCAAAAAGCAAAGCTTGTGAAGGTTAAAAGATCTTTAAGATTATAGGGGTGCTTGATTCTTCTAAATATGTCTTTTAATACTCCAGCTTGAACAAAAGATTAGCGAGTAACAGACCTAGCGCATGTAGTGCACAAACAACAAGAACAATAACTACAACTACAACAATCAAAGCAAAGCCTTCATCCCAAATCTTTGGGGTCAGCTGTCAGCTACATTTAGTTTAACATTTAACAGCTATCATATCCTTTTTAATCACCTCGATCCATCATTTACATTTAATCCTATTCCTTGCCCCCATCCACTTTGATCCTATAACTCATAACTTACACACTTCTGTTGCACAAGCCTAACCCACTTCACCCAGTTTTCCTTCATTTATCCTCAATTGAAGCTACAATCTAGCTTCTTACAAATGCATGTGATGAACAAGAGAACATCCAAGAAATTATATTGTTGCAGATAGATATATTGCTAAATAGATAATAAGTATTGTTTTATAATTATCTATTTGGGATGAAAGAAGGCAAGAGAGAAGGGTATTACCTAGAGATGGGAATGAGTATGATGATCGAGCACTAACTTGAGCAATTCTCCTAATCAACCATAACCAAAACCTAAAACCTTGCATTTCACATGATTAAAGAAGAAAAAAGATCCAATCCCCAGAAAAACCTCACTTTTTTAGAAGCTCTAAAGTTCTAAAACTTTTATCGTGCACATACACCCTTAGTAGTGTTAACACTACAATTTAAAACCACCATCAATGACAACTTATCAATGCCGTGGATACCATCTAAATTACATCAAAGCCCAAGGCCACCCAAATCAACTATATTTTCAAACCCAAACCAAACCCTGTATCATCCCAACTTGTTCAATATTCCCTAAAACCTCAAAAAAAAATGTTTCCTCCTTTTGCAAGTTATAAAGTATTAAAATTCTTAACTAACAGCCTAATACTACATACTTGAAACCATAATTAATCTCACTTCACACTCAATGCCATCTTTACGAGTAACTTCTCAATCCTCATGTAGAATCCGAAGCGCAATGCACCCTTAATCCGAACTTTATCACTTCAAAACCCAAATATTCTAATAAGCTACCTCTCTGAATGTCTCTGTGAACTTGGAATCCCCTCAACTCACATAATCCCCCACTAAACAAACAATGATTCAATGAAAAAAAAATCTAATTGGAGAAAAAATAAATTCGCATATTTAATCTCAACTGACCCAATATCTCCTCGAAAGCGCCTCAGCTGCCCCCGTCTCCTCCCCCAGAGAATTACTCCTATGCGTTCCCAAGCTCAAAAGCGTCGCTGCTCTGATCTGATCAATAACGGGATCATCTCTAAACTCCGAATTCGACGCGCTGATCGCCATCGCCAGCTGAATCTGGTACTCCTCCTCCGACGAGAAGTAGTCCTTCCGCTCAACCACCGCCGCCACCGTCGGGCCGAAGGAGACGGAGAAGGAGAGGTCGGCGAGGTTACCGCCGCGGCGGAGCGGTTATCGGAACCGCATGGGGGAGAAGGTGAAGGGGAAGAAGAAGAAGAAGAAGGGATTTCGTTGGATCGATTCGGATCGTGGTTCGTTCCGATGTGGAATCGCTTGAGGATGTTTTTCATTGAAGGATTGAGGGTTAACGTTAGGTTTAGGGTTTTCAACGAGATTTTGGTTGAATTTTTCTGGAGATCTTCGATCGAGGGAAAGAGAGGGAAATTTTGGGGAAGAGACCGTAATGGACTTTTTGGCGGAGACGAGTGACAGAGTAAACTAATAGACCCTTTTCCTAGACACTCCCTGTAAAATTGGTGTTTAATATATTTAGTTTTCTTGGATATAATTTGCAAATCAATCACTTACAATCTTAAAAATCTAAGCTCCATAGCAATTAGCAAGCCATACAGTACAATGATGTTTTCTCTCTTTGAAGAGAAAATGTTCAAAACCAAACCCAAAAATTAAATTTAAAAAGTATATAAATAAATCAGATAACCTCACTTTTTTTGGGGTACGAAAGATGATTCTCGTAAACAAGTTGACATATTATGTTCAACATGTAACTTCCCTAAACTTGATAACAACCATCGAATTAAGAGAACTTAGAAAATAAAACGATTTATTCTCTGTACAAACTTTTTTTTCATTAATATAACATTGAATAAATAGTAACGATAATGACCATCAACCAAAAAATCTTTTGAAGTTGAAGTACACTACTTGTCTGATGCTGGATAAATAAAGAAAAAGTTCATTTGGAGAATAAATTTATTGATATTTCTTTTCCTCAATGAATTTTGAGAGAGCTAATGTTTTAATTTATTTGTAAAAATAATACGTTCATAGAGGTGAGAAAGTTTGTTTTCACTATATGATATGCATAGCTCTAGTTGCAGTTAGGCTCTTGTCTAGGAAGCTTAAAGGCAAAAACACTAATCTTCCGATTATTTATTTTCAAGAAATGAATTTTCAAGGGACAACATTTAATAACATTATTATAGTTTGAGGATATTTCAGGTTTTTCTTTTTTATTATTATAAGCGGTGGAATGTCAAATGTCAGGAATATAAACATGCAAAATAAAAAAGAAAAGAGGTGGGCAGACAAATATGCAAAAGCTTCCTTAACTAAAGGGACTTATACTACGCCACAAATTACCTAAGTAACCTTCTCCTCAACTGCAATAATAGCCATCTCCAGGCCTGTTTATGTAATTCTGTCAAAAGAACATTTGAAATATTTTTACTAAAGAAATCATCCACCGTCCCTTGCATTTTTGTCCAACCATGTAGCAGCACTCAATCCAAATTCTAAACAGAAACAAACGGGCTGGATCCGAAGTTCTGGAAACGAACGGTTGTTATCATATAGATATTTCGACACGTGTTTTTTTTGTTGTGGAGCCCAGGGAAAGTTCAGATGTCGTTTTCTGTTGCGCAGGGACAGAGATTTTTTTTTTAAAAAAATAAAGTTGATGAATATCAAATGAAAGAGAGAGAGAATTAATTAAATAGGGGAGCCTTGGGTGCAGCGCGCTCGTTGGCACCGCCGTCATTAGGCGACGTGGAGCTTTCAGTGGGCGGAAGCCGCGTAGCCGAAATGGCACGTCTAAAAGGACACGTGGCCTCCCTTCGGGATAGGAGGTGGGTCCCAGTGCAGGAACTAACGGTTTGCTGAGTGTATTCTTTTTTTTTTTTTTGGGAAAATATAGACAGCCGGGATTTGATTTTGGGAACCTCCAACCGCCTGCTGCTGCTCCTCTCTCTCTAGTTAGGGCCCGTTTGTTTCCCGCAAAAGGCCACAAAATCGCAAGTCGTAAAATCTCTTTTTCATTTTCCGCTGTTTGTTTCACTACAAAACAATTTGCAAAATACAACTCTCATTTCCCATTTGCAGTTGGTACAGTTAAATTTGTGGTCATGTAAATCTCACTTTTACACTCACATTTTCTCACTTGTAATTACTACAGTTAATTTTGTGGTCATGTAAATTTTACTTGTAGTACACTTGCAGTCCAAAGCAGTTACTTGATAATTAATATATAATTTAATATTATTAAATATTTAATATTTTTAATAGCGTTTAATTTCTTATCTAATTATTTTATATTTGTATTTTTAGTTTTTTATTATTTTAATATTTTTTTAATATTTAATATTTAATTATTTTAATTTAATATTTTAATTTAATATTGTTATTTAATACTTTATTATTTTATTGATATTTACACCAATTTTCTTAATATTGTATTAATATAACGATAATATACTTTAACATAAAATTATTATATATTTAATTTATTTATTTCTTATTATAAATAATTACTTTATTAATATTATAATATACTTTAAAATTATATTAAAATTATATTATGTTAATATTGTAATAATATTTTATTATTAAATTTATAATTATATTTTACTTTGTTTACTTTATATTTTTATAATATTACAATATTATTATAATAAAATTTAATATTATAATAATCTTAAGTATTTTATAATATTATAATATTATAACTATATTTTATTATTTTTCTTAAGATTTTTTTTAATATTTATGTTTTATTAGTATCCTTAAAATTTTATTAATGTTCTTTATATTTTTTTTAAATTTTATAATTATTTATTTAGTTAATATTTTAGTAATATTTTACTAATTTTACTAATATTTTTTTTAATATTATTGTTATAATTAAATATTAATATTTTATCTCAAATTTATTAGTACAATTTAATTTTCAGTAGTATATTTAATTTAATAGTGTTTATAATATTTAAATCACTGCTACAGTTAATTTTGTGGCCAACTTTTTCACTTACACTTTTAAGTTATCAACCAAACACCATAAAACACATATACCTTCTCATTCACACTTTCACTTTACTAACCAAATACCGTAAAACACAATATACTTTTCTATTTACAATTTCACTTTACCAACCAAACACTGTAAAATATAATATATTTTCTCTGCTACAGTTCACTTTTTCCATTTTCATTTTACGACTTACGATTTGCGACGTTTTGCGGCGAAACAAACAGGCCCTTAGTGAGTCAGACCTCACTAGCTAATGGTATTTTCATAGCACTTATTTTTATCCGAGCAATACAGGGAGATCCACATAAATTCTTACAAATATTCTTATCCGTGGTGAGATGCACACTGTTACAAGCTCAATCACGAGGAGCCCGAGCTCAAGACCAGGTAACTTGATTTTGACCAAAAAAATCCCGTCGTAATTTTTGCTTGAGCATAACAGTAGAAATACAGTAAGAATTTTGCAGCAAAAGATCAACTTAATTCCAAAAATTGGAATATTAAGTCTATTCCCAAACCAATTTGATTGCTGCCCATAGGTGGATAACATGAGCGGATATTCGCACCCACCGGATTGATTAAAGCACCCATCAAATATTTATAAGTGTGCCATTTTTTTTTCTTGAACACAGCTACCCATGGAAAAAGTCTAAAATGCATTTCCCTCCTCTTTCTTCATTTTCTTCTTCCTTCTCTCTTCTTCTTTCCCGGTAAACGACGGTGAGCCCCGTCGGCGCTCCCCCCTCCCTCTGTCGGCGCTCCCCCCTCCTCGCCCTCCTCTCCCTGTCGGCGCTCCCTCCTCCTCTCCCTCCCTAAGGGGAGGGCAAGAGGAGGGAGGAGGACGGGGAGGCGGGGGGAGGTCAGGGGGAAGAGGAGTGGGGAGGTCGGCCATGGCTCCAGGGAGGGCGGCCGTGGGAGGGGAGGGGAGGATGTGGGCTGAGGGAGGAGGGCTCGAGGGAGGGGGCGGGAATGATGGCGGCAGGAGAGTGCGGGTTCGACGACGGCGAGCCCCCATTTGGCGGGTGTCTTGATCAATTCAGAGAAGAAGGGAGATGAAGGTTTATTTCAGATTTTTAGAAAATTATGGAAGCGCCTTAATCAATTTGGTGGGTGTATTAATCTGATGGGCGCCTTCATTAATCGGGGTGAGTTCCAATATCCGCTCATGTGAATAACACCCAACTTAAAACATGCACGAGTAACACCCAACTTCAAACTCGAGGTGAATTAGTTACGGTGAACGACCTAACCCAATTCAAGTATATAACTAACCTTGACCTAAAATTGCCCCGCAACTGCATGTACCACCTCTTCTGAGTCTCCCAGCCCTCACTTCGTTCTTCTCTCCCACTCACACCTTTACCTACACGGCTACCCCATTCACCAATATTTTATAACTTCTCTCTAAATTTCAGTGCTCCTCCCACAATAAAGAAAAATTAATTAAAGTAAAAGAGAAAAAAAGAATAGTAAATAAAGAATTGATTTTTTTCGGCGATATGCAGTAAACAAAAAGAAGAAACTATATAGTATTTATCTTAGTAAGAAAAACTTTAAAGTATTTATCCGTAGAGAAATTTGATAAGTGGTATTTATACAACTTCAAAGTATTCATATGTAATTTTGTTTAAATTATTTTAAAATATACAATAGAACTACATAGCAAATTATAAATTATTCTAATTTTTAAACAACATTCACATGCATGTCATGCACGTGGCCATAGCTAACATTTGTCATGCGTGTACCCGTGCTCGCTCGAGACCTCACTCCAACATAAACTGATAGATCCAATGTACACTGGCGTTAAGAGCTTGTTTAGCTGGAAAATCCCTACTTGAATTCCAAACAAAATCAGAAGTTCAAGTGGAAACTAGCCATCTGTATTTTGTCAGTTTTTCACAGTTAAACTGTAGGCAGAGAAGGGGTTTTTTTTTTTTTTTTTCCAAACCAAACTCTGCCAACCAAACACTGTGTGCTAAGGAAAAAAAGGATAGGCCCACAGATTCAGAGAAGAACATTTTTTAGCCCGTTTCTCTGAAACATAGGCCCTGAGGGAGGGTGTGGGATGAGGAAGCCATGCAAATCATAGACCTTATACGATATATGAAGTGGGCTGGGGGAACAATATTAACATATTATTTTAATAACTTTTCCACATGTTCAGATCATTTATATATTTAAGGAATCCTTACCGTTATCCAAACATAACATGCTTGCCATACGAAAACAGAAAAATAATTTTGAATTGCTGTGAAGAAGAATTATGCAAAGGGTTTACACACTGAAAAGTAGAATAAATTTCAAGCTAAATTGACTATTTAAGGAGCCAGTAATTCTCATTACTGTTTCTTTCTGATAAAAGGGATTATTTGGAACAGGGGCGATGGTTATTTTTTTTTTGGTTTAAATGAGTTATGGTGATGGGAGAACACGAGGCTGCAATTGGATGGTCGCTTCCATTGCACAGTAGGGAGAGAAGCTATTTGTTTTTCTCCCACATCGACTGGACAAGTTGGGCACTCACTCATCCTCAAGGCCTTACCTCAGTCGCCAGTTGAGAGAGTTTCTTAGCCGGCATGACGTGGCTTCATATTAGCCACAGAGAAGTCAAAAATTTAGGCGGTAAAAGAAGACCCTCAATCACTTTTCGTTGCCTAATGACTGAAATACACTCAGTTTCACTTTTAACCTGCTACAACTGTTTCTCCACTAAACAAATTACAGATCGAAAAATTTTGAGTTTTTCAAACAAAAAATTACAGGTCTTGATAACTAAATTTTAGAAAAATAATTTATTTTAAAAGAATGCAATCATGGTCGCACTTATGTTCAAGTTTTTTTTTGAAAAGATGTTTTAATCACAATAAAAATCTATTACCGTGACTTGAAATAGTTTTTTTTTTGTTTTCTGAAACTGCAATCGAAGTCGCAGTTTCTAAAAAGAAAAATTTTGGATTTAATTTTTAATATTATTTTCACTTTTTAGATTTATTTTTGTTTTACATTGCGACTTTTGGTCGCAGTGTTGTAGCCTTTTTTTTTTTTTTTTTCCGATTAGGGTCGCAGTATTTTTTCGACCTTCCTAAACTAAATAGGATGCTGCGACCGTGGTCGCAGTCTTATGAAATAAGAGTTGCAGTCAATGGAAGCAGTGACAATAATCTATGATTAGAAGATTGAGCTTCGGTCTCAGTCTTATGTAACAGTAGTCTCTTTGAGAATGTTTTGTTTAATAACAATGTGGCCTTGGTCATAGTACTTTTTTATTAAGTAATCTAAATAGGATACTGTGACTATGGTCGTATTCTTATGAAACAAGAGTCTTATGAAATAAGAGTCGCAGTCAATGGAGACAATAATCTCGTAAGTTAATTAATTAAGATGATTAGAAGATTGCGACTTCGGTCGCAATCTTATATAACAACAGTCTCTTTGAGAATGTTTTGTTTCATAATAATGCGACCTTGGTCATAGTTTTTTTATTAAGTAAACACCAAAGGATACTGCGACCATGGTCGTATTCTTATGAAACAAGAGACATAGTCAATTGAAGCAGGGAACAATGTCTCGAAAGTTAAGTAATTAAGATGATTAGAACATTGCGACTGAAGACTGCGACATTGGTCGCAGTCTTATGTAATAGCAGTCTTTTTGAACTTATTTTCATTTTTGCGACTAAGATCGCAGTCTTTTTATTAATAAATTTTAATTGGACTGCGACTTTGGTCGATATCTTGTAAAACAAATGGTTTGAAGATGAAATTTCATACTACGATTATGATCACAGAATTTAATTTTATCTGACAATTTATTATTATGAATGCGATCAAAGTCGCAGTCCTGATGAAAAGACATCTTTTAAAATAATTTTTTCCTACGATATCAGTTGCATCTCTGCCAGATTGGTTATATATTTATGTGTATTTTTCTTGTCTTTCAAATTTTAAATTGAATGGTAATATTTCCGATGATGACAAATTTCAGATAGGCCTTACTTTAGAAGAAGAAGAAGAGAAAAATCACGATGAAAATATGAAGCTGACATCCCGAGGGAATATGAACTTGTCAAAATAGTTGCTGGAGATCTAGGTATGCGACTAAAAATTAATATCTGATCCCGCTCTCGCTTTTTTAGAACGATATTCTTTATAAGTCAAAAATCTACATCTAACGGCGTGAGAAGACACAGAGAGATAGACAAATAAAAGAGGATAAAAAATAATAATAAAGAATATAAGCTAATACATCATCCTAAGAAAAAGACAAACGATAGGGGCTTTTAGTAATTTCAATTATTTTCAAAAGCGGGACGTCATTTTAGATTGTCGAATTATGTGGCCCATAATGTGCCACGTCACCGCAGGCTGAGAGAGTCTCTCAGCAGTCGGCTGATATACATTTTTCTCATATATATATATATATATATATATATATATATATATATATATATATATATATATATATATATATATATCAGCCGATAACTGAAAGTCCCTCTCAGTCGCGGTGATGTAACACATTATTAACCACACCAATAAGTTACGGCCCGCCTATTGGAACAAGTGAAATTATTAAGTGCCTCGCGATAAAAGATAATTGTCCCGCTATTGTTTATTATTATTTTCCCCTAGTTCTTTTCCACATGTTGTCAGATCTATGTTTGAGTTTTACTGTTAGAAAGCTTTTCTAAAAAAAGAGGTATTCACATCAGCTTTTTTTTCTTCTTTTTACTTTGAAGACCTAAATCTCATTTTCTATTTTAATGTCGACAGCCGATCAGAACACATCTCCTGTCAATTCAGGTCGTTGTTGTCTCTGATCTGAGTCTCCCGATTTAAATATGAACAATATATCATCGTGTTCAACTTCGTCACAGAATATTAAAAATCTTGAAGGGTTGAGATCTTTGGATACTGATCAAGAGGTTTTCGTTTTATCCTTTTTTTTTAATTTTTCCCGCAACTTCTTGTATGTAAAAAAATCTTGGCAACGTAGATGGAACTGCGACCTAGATTACGTTTTACAGAACAATATCACTTTTACCAAAGTCGTCTTTTTCAGTTAACAATTGCATATTTTTGTTAACTTCGATCTCAGTCGCAGTTATGTAAGTTATAAAATACCTGATTTTCTTATATACACTAGATTGTAAGAACTGCGACTAAGGTTGCAATATATATTAAAATAATTTTTTCAATAGTCACAGCTATCTTTACAACTGCGACCTTAGTCGTAGTTTTATTTAATATAGTTCAGACGTGCAATTTTCAATTATTTCTTTTTATTTCAATTACCTGTTTTTTTTCTTGTAAACTCTAAATTGGAAGAACTACGACTAAGATCGCAGTATATATTAAAACTATTTTTCAGTTATTATAGACATGTATATAACTGGGACGTTACCCGCAGTTCATAATTACTTTGGATGTGCGACCTTTTGCACAGTCCTTTAATATATTAAGGGTTTCGAGTGAGGTCGCAGTATTACAAAATATAACATTCTTTTGCAAAAAATCTGGACATTCTTAAAGATGCAACTAAGGCCGCAATCATTTATTCAATAGTTATAATTATCTTTACATCTGCGATCTTAATCGCAGTTTTATTTATTATATTTCATACATGTGATTTTTAATTATTTCTTTATATTTAGTTCAATAATTAGTTTTGCAGGATCTGAATTTACACGTATAAATGTTTGGAAGCTTAGTTATTCTTTTAGGATAATAATTTTCCACAGAAGATGAGCATGCAACTTCTACAATGCTTATGCAAGGAACATAGGTTTTGGCGTGAGAAGAAAAGGAACAGATAAGTCGCAGGCCTCCTTATGAAGTAATTTGCAAAAAAGTTTGTTGCAACAAGGAGGGTGTGAAGAAGTTCTGTGATAAAATACAAGATGGGCTTACAGTCAACTATCGAATAGACACTAGAGAACCCTTGTTCGCAACAATAGATAATAAATTATAATACACCGCGACCAAGGTCGCACTGTGAATTTACGTTGCGACATAGGTCGAATTTTTCTAATTAATCAAATTAATTAACTAATGAGAACCTTGATCGATGATTCCGAGCACTCTGACTTTTGTTTTCATCATCGTGCGACCTGAGTCGCAGTATCATATTAAGTTAATTCAGTAGAAAAGACTGTGGCCCCAAACTCAAAAAAGAAAGAAGGGACAGCAACACTGTGACATCAGTCCCAGTGTTTAAAAAAATAATTTTAAATCAAAACAGATGTTAATAAAAGTTTAAATTTTTTTTCACAGACTGTGACCAAGGTCGCAGAAACCTTGGTCGCTAATACAAAGAACTGCGACCCAAGTCGACAAAATAGAATGAAAAAAAAAGGTGACCTTGATCGCAGTGTTAAAAAATTAAAATTTTAAAAAAATAAATCTCTAATAGGATCATTAATTCATATTTTCTTTTCATTTTAACTGTGACTTGGATTAAAGTTTCAAGGTAAAAATTAAAAAAATATTATTTTAAATCGCATAAATATATTTATTTTTGATTCTTACTTCTTTGAAACAAAAAAAGGCGACTCTTTTACACTTAATTGCGACCATTGGTCGCAAGTTTTTAAAATAAAAAATTTAAATAATTATTTTTTTAAAAACCAAGATTCTTTAAAAATTTAAGAAAAAATCAAAAATTTTATTAAAATATTTAGTATTATTTACTTATTTGGAAAAAAATTCAAAACTGAATAAAAAAAATCAGTGCAAGAGTTATTTTTATATCGAAGTTAAATTAAAAGAGTGAATTTTCTTTAAAAAACAAAAAAATGGAAATCATAACTAAAAAAATCAAACTATTAAGGGCTACAGAACCTCTAAAATATGTTTCTCAGTTTCCCCTTTACCTTTTTCTGCAGATGATTTCTTGGGCGCCATCTTGATCAGATCTTTTTTTTAAAGAAATAAATTTTTGAACACAATTGTTCAAAAAATTTAGGAAACAATAACACTAAATTATTCGGATTGATGAACTAAAAAATTTCAGATCTGTAATTTTTTTGGAAGGAAAGGATTTACATATAGTACAAAGTTGTAAGAGAGAACTTTCACCAAAGCAATTGTTGAAGTGACTGATGCCTAATTCGAGATGGATTTTTTTTGTTTTTGTCCTCCAAAATTTATGACAAATGCGTGGCTATTATATTGCCACATCCCGCCGGCTGAGAAACTCTCTCAACTAGTGGCTGAGGTACATTAACCCTATATATATGTGTGTGTGTGTGTGTGTATGTATGTATGTATGTATGTATGTATATATGTATATATATATATATATTTATGTATGTATGTATGTATATGTATGTATCTAGGAGGTAGACTTATGTCCTTCCAAAAGTATTTGAGCCCGAATCCTTCCCACTCAAATTCAACCCTCCGACATTCTAATATAAGATCCACTCCATTAAAGTTAATCTATATTATTTCAAGTATTTATAAACCAAAAATAAAATATTTTGAATACCATTTGCCCATCCATCAAGCGGTGCGAAATGGATGGCCGAAAGTAGTGAATTGGTTAGATCTATATCTTTAGACATACAAATTCATGATCTGGCCATTTCATTATGATTTAAACATTTAAAAACCCCTACAAACCCATTTTTTTAGGTTTTAAATGTACTACACCGTCAAACTAACCAACTCACTATTTAGGCCGTTCGTTTTTTCCCTACTTGATGCATGAGAAAAAAGTATTTAAAAATACTTGATTTTTTGTTTATAGATATTTGAAATAATATAGATCAACTTCAACGGAGTGAATCTTGTATTCGAATGCCGGATATTGGTATTTGAGGGGAAGGATTCGGCCTCGAATCCTTCCGGAATGACACAACTCTATCTCTCTTTCTCTCTTTACATACATACATACATACATATACATATACATACATATACATATATATATACATATACATATATATATATATATATAATATATATATATATATATATATATATATATATATATATATATATATATATATATATATATAGAGTAGTCTTCGTGTGAGAAACTTTCTCACACGAAGACCGTGAGAAAACTATATAGGAACTTTTATGTGGATGATCCGAAACCGTTCATCTTGATCTATATACTTTATTTAGACTATCAATTAAAAATCACGCGAGTCCGAGCCTTTTTACCCATACAACAAGTGGTTACAAAACATATGTTATATTCACCGTAGAATAAAGATGTCACTTGATGCATCGGTAAAAAAAGTTAGAATTGCGTGATTTTTATTGGTAGTCTAATTAGAGTATGTAGATCAAGATGAACGGTTCGGATCATCCATAAAATCTCTCTTATATGGTTTTCTCACGAAGCTTATTATGAGAAAGTTTCTCATTTGAAAATTTTCCTATATATATATATATATATATATATATATATATATATATATATATATATATATATATATATTTCTTCAGTTTTGTCAGATTCGGTCACGCAGCTTCGTGGTTAGCACAAAGCGAACTTTTCTTTCATTTTACTAAAGAATACCGCGTGCACCTTTCACTAAAGAATACTGTATGCCCACCACTCGAAGCAACATATGCTAGTTTGTTTTACGATATTTGATTAGTAATGTATATGTCATAAGTAGAAAAGTTGACCACAAAACTAACTGTTTAGTGATTTATAATAAAATAATAAAAAGGTAAATATCAAGAAATGTAAATATTAAAAAAATTTAAAATAAATAATAAAAATAGTAAATATTAAAATTACTAAATATTTATATTAAAAATAATAAAAATATTTGATTACTAAAATTTTAATAGTAATCTAATATTTTTTATTAAAAAATATTTAATATTGTAATCTAATATTAAATTCAATAATTAAAAATATTAGATTCTAAAATTAAAAAATAATTTAATAATAAAAGTTATTATTTTTATTTTAAATATTACTAATTTAATAATAAAAAATATAGTAATAAAATTATTAGAATAATTAATAAAAAATGTTAGTCTAATATTTAATTTAATCTAAAAATTAAAAAAAGATTTCTCATGATTTAAAAAAAATTAATCGAATAATAAAAAATATTAATCTAACTACAATTAACTGTCTGCAATACAGATTTGCATGACCACAAAATTGATTATTTGTACTGCAAGTGAGGTGTAAGTGAGAGTTGTATGACCATAAAATTAACTATTTACACTGCAAATGGGCTGCAAGTTTATTTTACGACTTACGGCCGTAAGTAGACACCTTAAGCGGTTTTCTTGCAATTGTATTTTATCACTTACCAGCCAATTACGAGAAACAAACACGCCCTGATTTGACTCTTAGTAAAAATTTGGCAACAAGAAGTTAGTTCAAGAGCTTCAGCTAATTTTTTAGCTAATTTTTGCTTATGACTTACTTACGATTACTTGCTAACTCGTAAGCTTTGAAACACTGAACTCTAGAGTTACTAATTTCACAAAAAATCTTGAAAGTAGGTTCTCTCATTCTAAAGTTACTAATTCAACAAAAATCTTTAAATTAGGTTCTCCTTTTCTTTTTCTATTTTTATCAAAACCCTTGCTAATTCTATTTCTATCCAAATAACCTATCAAAACTTAATTCCTAACACTTACTACTATTCATCTAAAAATCATAACTCCAACTCTCTAACTTTTGTTGCCAACACAATTACCTAAAATATCCCTTTACATCATAGTGTGAGGATTACCTAATATATCTAGAAATACCTTCTTTAGAAATAGTGAAATTTATATATAATAATTAACTAACACAGAATTATACTCGAGCCATTCTAGATAAATATTGTCATATTGATTTGAAAACACAAATTGATTTGAAAACGATTTGAAAATATGAGTAAGTTAATTTTGGGGACTTGATTTTGTAATCTCACTCAAACGATTATCGAGAAAAAGAGAGATTTAATTTTAGAATCTCACTCAAAGAATTAGCAATTTTAAAATGACCCTTAGGGTGCGTTTCATGTGGAAATTCACTCGAGAATTTAAAATTCTTACTTAAAATTCTCACGTTTGGCATAATAATCATTAGAATTTTCGAGAATATAGAATTCACGAGAGAATTAAATTACCCCAATTTATAGAAATTTAATTTTCATCATAATATGTGGGTATTTGTAATTCCTACTAATCAGATATTTCTTTTTTTCTTCTTTCCTTTTCTTAATCATATCTCACATTTTTTTATTCTTATTCTACTGCATCTCCTCTTTCTTTTTTTTCTGTCAAACCAGGAATTTATTCTCAACAAAGAAGCGTAAGAGTCTCGTCGTCTTCTCTCAAACTCAAACCTCAGAGCAGGTGCTCTTATCTACGTCCTCCGAATCCTTCTTCTATTTTCACTTTTTTATCAAATTCTTAATTTTTTTCCTTTTTCTTCTATGTTATTGATGTGTGCTAATTTTTTTCAGGTATCTTCTGTTGGCTCAAAATCCCATCAATCTAGTTTTGATGATGAATAACTCATGTAGTTAAAGTACTAATGATCTTGTGGTGTTTAAATTTCAGATATTGATCAAGATCTTAGTTAGTGTTTAGCTTCTTTGAAGCTAATACATGGTAATTCAAGAGCTCAAGCTTACAGAACATATCATGCACTCACAAAGGAGTCTAGCTCGAAGAATCAAGTTTGGATCAAGTTTACTTGGAGAAGAAGATTTACAAGAAGACTTGAGTATAGAGTTTGTGAGTTTATATCTCTTGTAAAAAATAGATTAGTTTTAATTGCTCAAGCTTACACAGAAAAAAAATTTGGTTTTGGTTAAACCAATTTACGTTTTGAATTTTGTTTCTTATCAAAAACAAGTTCATATCTTTTTGTTTGTGTATCTATACACTATTGAGCTTCAAATAGGTTTGGACAACTTACTTCTGTATTTATAGAGTTTTGAAAAAAACTGTCACGCCTCACTTCCCAAAATACGTGAAAACGGAGTCGCGACGAGAGTCGGCGATGTATATACGCGAGGAAAATACCCCATGCATATACGCTAGGCCTAAGAAACCTAAATAAGTTATAAAAAGTCCATCGATATCACTGCAATACTACATATGAATACCCACACATGATATCACATGAATACAGAAATGGAACAACGATTGATAGCAATGTATAGAGAATCAGAAAAACTATAGAATCAACGGAATAATATCAGAATAGGTAGAAAGAAACTCTAGCTCCTGCAACATGTCAGTCTCATCGAAACTTGGTCAAAGAATAAGATGTCCAAGATCTGGATATGCAAATCCAGGATCGTCAGAAGCGGCCTAATGAGTGCATAAGAAAAGAGGAAGTGCTCGTACATATAAACAGTGTATACAAAATAACAATAGGTCTAAAGCTGAAAATGAAAGATAGCTGAATAACAATAACATGAATAAGTCTGCTGATTGGAACGAGAAATTGTATTAAAAATAGTTTAAGAGTTAGCAAGTCTCAGTCTCGTTTCAATTTACCGCGTAGCAAAGGCTAGACGGGTCGATCCACAGGGAAGGATGCGATGCAAGCATTTCAGAACGATCTTCTCTATATTTCACTTAGAACAGAAGAAAAAGAGAGATTGATTAGATTTGATTGATTTTGAGAAATATAGTTTACTAATCATCTACCACAACCCATAGTATTAGTCTCAAATAATGAATATCATACTGAAATAATAAACATCCATCCTAGATTATTAATTGCTATTCAAGCAAGATGAATATATTGGAACCCTAACTAGTGTACACTAATAATGATTAAACAGTTGTTCATCCTAATTTCAAAGCATAGCATAAGAGAAGTTTAACTTAAATTTATGCTATCAAAGTTTTTAAGTATGAATTATGAAGAACCATTAAAAAGTGTAACCTAGATTAAAGTAAACCTAATCAATTCATCTTCAAGAAGATATTTTTAATTCTAGGGTTTCTAATAGTAGCTATCAATCAATTCACTTTTTTAAACTAATCTAGGGTTGATCGAGAGATTAGCAAACTATGATTTTAATTTAGTTATTCATCTTATTTTTATGTTATTTTCAAGTTTTATGTGGAATCAAAAGAATTGCAAGAAAATAAAAGAAGGAAATAAAAGAATTAATCTAAGCAGGAAAGCGGAATTAAATTACAAAGAAGAAAAGAGTAACCTTTATTGGGTGTCATGACCAATTTACAAAGCTCCTCGTTCTTTAAAATAATCTTCTTCAAATAAAAAAATACAAGAAATTTCGGAAATAGAAAAAGATCTAAAGAAAAATCCTAACTTCAGTCGCTGGATACCCTCGCTCTGTTACTCTGCAGAGGTATTAATAGGAGATATAAAAAGTAGAGTCCAGTACAACTCTCCCACGAAACCACGTAACCAATCTCATCCAAAGAGCCGCACAAACGCGGCATGGTCGCGTTTCTGCGGCCAAAGATGGCAAATGGCCACGCGTTTTCTTGTGTGGCCTCCTCTGATCCGTTCATCTGGGATTCTCCTTTTAGATTCTATATTTAAACCTTCTATCTTGAGAACTCGAGATAACTTGGAAGCAAGTTATCATAAATCTGAATTTGTAAAAAGATTTTTATCTTTAAACTTTTCTCCTTTATGTTTAGCCTTGTCTTGCAAGCAACTAGGGTTGAGTAGAAGTCCATCTCATCTTATCCTTTTCCTCCTCTTCTACCAATTAGGAGTTCTATTTTATCCTTCCTTTTCCTCCCTTAGATTTTAAATAAATAATTTAAAATTCAAGTTTAGATTAGCTTAGATAATGTAGAAACTTCTAATTACTACAATTTTTGCATATGGGCTTTTTGGCTCTTGGGCTTCATTCAAGCTTTATTTCTTTATTTTTTAATTACTCAAGGCTTGCATACATTAAACAATAAAACATTAGTAGTAATGCATAATAAAAGAATAAATAAGAAAATATGATAGTAAATGTGATGATAAATACGCACTTTTTACTATCTATCACACCCCCATACTTATCTTTTTGCTCGTCCTCGAGTAAAAATCAAAAAGAAAGAAAAAAGAAAAGAAAAACTAATCTATCCTAACTCACTTTCGTAGGCATCACGGTTGCACTTAACATGTGCAACAAGCCGTTAAACCTCTAGGTTACCCTAGAGGACGAGTATTGTCTCATGAGGGTTTTCAGCGGATTAAACCCACAAAATCCATAAAAAGAAAATGTTAAAAATTTAATTAATTTTATATTTTATTTATTTTATTTTGAAAAAGGAATGAAATATTTGAGATATATTTGAAGAAACTAAGTAATTTATAAGTTTTAAGATTATCATTTTTATTCATTCTTAAACTTAGTCTTTATACAATAATTTGTCATCAATTTTAGGTAAGGATTAAAATTGAATTTTTGTATAGTCTTTCGTTACCCTAAGTCTTATGCATCCTTGTGAATCTTTACTAGGAATTCTTTAACTTGGACTCTCATGCCTCTTTATTATTATTTTCTTTTTTTTAATATGTATAACTCATCTAATTTTCTTTTGTAAAAGTATCAAGGCTTCTTGAGACCCTCATACTTAACTAATTGACTATTAGATGTGTTAGTGCATACATAAATAATATTTCTTGATTTTCTTAGGCTTTCTAATCCACCAATGTAGCGAATCTAAGGTCGGGGGCTCCTAAACTGGTTGGTTTTAGGGCATCGGGTGAGAAAACACCCCACAGACTTAAGGATTCGGGTGAAGTAGGCCACAAAACCAAGGTCTTAATTTATAAAATCACCGTAAGATGTGAATACTTATGCTTCTTGAGGCATATATATCATCTTCATTTATATATATATTTTTTATAAGGCACAAGAGACTTTGTCTTAGAATCCTAAATGTGGATGTGTATTAGGAATGTATATTTCATTAAGGTAAAAATCAAGACTAATTAATTATTCAATTTTTCCTCCTATACCTAAAAAAATCCAACAATTTATTTTATTTTGACCAAGTTTTTAGAAATCTTAATCATGATTTTCCTAACTCTTAAGATTAACTTAGATTTCTTTCAAAAGATAAGTCAAAATATTGTCTTCTTTTTCAACTATGTATCTAAATTTTTTAAAAATATTTTTTTTATTATTTTATTGTTATGTTAGAACAATGTTAAAATATAAAGAAATTTTTATATATATATATATTTTTTCATTTTTTATTTTTTCGTAAAATTAAGGTTTACCCTCCCCCACACTTATCTCATGCATTGTTCCCAATGTATGAATGAAATGCATGAATGCATGAATTGGCAGAGAGATAAAATTACTGATACATTGGGTCAAAAAGACCCATGGCTGCATTTCCGGTACTAATTCCAAAAATATTTTAAGACGTTGACCATTTACCTTGAATACATTTCCATTTTTAGGGTCGTATATCTCTATGGCTCTGTGTGGAAACACAGTCTTAACAATGAAAGGCCCTATCCATCTTGATTTTAACTTGCCGGGAAAGAGATGAAGTCTAGAGTTATAGAGTAACACTTTTTGTCCTTGGACAAAAGTTTTTCTAGTGATGAACTTATCATGAAAAACCTTAACTCTATCTGTAGGCTGTCTAAAAATCACTAAAAACAAGTCATCAAAAAGCATAGTCCAAACTCCAGACGCAGGGCTAATCATAACCATTACAACAGCATCAAGACGCGAGGGTCGAAACCCGCGTCTCAGCATCACTGCAGCATCAAGGCGCTGCAGCATCAGACACAAGGGTCGAAATCCGCGTTCACTACAGCATCAACCGCGAGGGCTGAAGCCCGCGTTCACTGCAGCGTAAAGACGCGAGGGTCAAAACTCGCGTCTCAGTATCACTGCCGCACCAAGACGTGTGGGTCAAAACCCGCGTCTCAGTATTGCTTCAGCACCAAGGCGCGAGGGCCGAAACCCGCGTCTCAGTTATAACTACCCTCGTTATTGGGTCAATCACTACCCACATAATGAGGAACTTAACCCCCATTATGGAGCATTTTTAAGGGGGCAAGTTCACCCCTGAAACCTCTATAAATAACCCTGTTTGCTAGGGAGAAGGGGTCGGTTGACCAGATAATTCTTGGAGAAGAATTTCCGTTGTGAGCCATAGAAGCACCGAGACTTCCACCGAAAAGAAAGAGAGTGCAACTCTTCAAGCAACTTGCTGCGTAAAAGTCAATCTTTGCCTACAATCTCTTTGAGATTCCTGATCGATAGGGGCCGTGTTACTCCGTCTACCATCCGAAGAGAGGATTTCCAAGAGGTCCGGACGTTCACCCGGTCAACGGAAAACAAGATTCACTTTCCACCGCTACATCAAGAACCCAGCATTAAACAAAGGGGAGATTCAAGTCTAAACATCTCCCCTCCCTGTAGTCGGAGTGTTAATCCGCTGTAATCTTTCATTTGATTCAAGAAAATTTTACAAGGAACTTCCTCCCACCAAACAAGAGATGGCGACTCCGCTGGGGACTACTTTATCTACTGACGAGCAAGTTGTGGCGCAAGGTGACGTCACCTGTATGGGGAAAACGGTCGAATCACTTGTCGTAGAGTTCGACTAGGCGAAGTATGAAGAGTTCCTCTCTTCTGGCTCCAGGAGCCCAAAGGCAAGGGTCTACCGAAAAGTCTCTTCAGGGACTTGCTCTCAAGTTTGCTCCGAGATTCTCCCAGACGCGACTGGTGAGAAGGATGTAGTGGCCAATCGCATCATGCGTAATGGTCGCGTCAACGCCTCTCAGGAGGCCCGCATGGTTAACGTCCCTGACGTTCAGCCTGTTCATCCCTTCCTCAGCGCCAGGTTACCGGGGGTTCCCTTCAACCCACACGACATAACCAGAATGCTGAGCGACGACAGAGGCGGCGTGCGCGTCAACTACAAGTTGGAAGAACTGTTTGTCCAACAGAGATAGGATGCGAAGTTCAGACCGGTGTCTCTTATGTACCGTATCAGACACGTGAGGTCCGCGTTTGACAACCTAAATGTGAGATTCACCAAGCTTGCATTTCTGAAGTACCGCTTCCCAAACGCCAACGTGAAGTTCGTGCTTTTTGTCAAAGACACAAGACACGTGCCTCTATACGCGGGATCCAGCAGCCTTGCGTTTCTCAAGCATCTCTGTCCAGATGCAATAATCGGCAACACGAGAGCCGCGCCTCTTCTCAGCAGAGATGCCAGACTCGCGTTCCAGAGCCGCGACGCAAGAGCTGCGTTCATGAGCCCCGCGTCTCAGAACCCGCGTCTCAGCTGTACGAAGTAAGGAGAACTCTCGCAAGTTAAAAAGCCCTCGACAATCCGAGGCTAATCTCTTCGATCCTCCTCCCGCAGATCTAAGAGATTATTTGACAAGAAAGAGAAGTGTTAGTTGGATCACTCCATCATGTTGCTGCGAATGGCTTATCACAATGCTCTCTGAGTGCTGTTGCAGTTCACGTGCAAGCCAGCAGTCTAAATTTAGACAGCTGACTCTAACTCCCCGATTAGCTGAAAAAAATCGCTCCCACAGGAGGAGGACTTTCTCTGACACTGAATACCCTAAACTCATTGCAAACATGACAAGCAGGCGTAGGGGAAAGCAACCTGTGGTCAGATCTGATGAGTCTGACATAGAACCGGAAGGAGTGTACCGACATACTCGCACTCGGACTGGGATAATTCCCCTGACCAATTACAGTGCCCTGGCTCGGGGCATTGAAGTAAATGACTCGCATTTCGTTATTGTAGAGTCACAGGCTTCGAACTCTTCCATAGAGAAGGAGGCCTTTATATACATGACAAATACTCCTGAGGAGACAGCCAGGTGCTTGGAGCAGCAAGCCCGGTCCAGAAGGAACAATTCGAGATGATTCGTGCTCAACAAGAATTTATCGATACCCTCAAGAAGATGCTGACACAATCGCTTAAAGACAAGAGAAAGTCAACCGATAAAGTTTCCTCTAAAATGTTTAAAGGCAAACAAAAAGAGGGAGAAAGCTCATCTTCTGTAAATATTGAGGAGAAAGAGCAATCTACTTCTGGCTCGTCTAAATCCTCATCTCAGGAGAAAGACAACCGAGACCATCGAGGGGTTCATTTTAAAAGAATGAATCAATTAGAGCAACGTCTCGAGGCCCTTACTAATCAGAAAGGCCTTCAAGAAGTAGGAGTGGTCCAGCCATATCCGGCTGAGTGGGATCTTGTTCCATACCCTCCCAAGTTCAAAGCTTCGACCCTCCAAGCATTTGACGGCAAAGGGTCACCGAACCAACATATCTACTACTTTAAGTCTCAGACAGGGAATGTGGTAGATAACGATGCCATCCTGGCATGTTTGTTCATCGGTACCCTAAAAGGGCTCGCCTTTGAATGGTTCATGAAACTCTCGGAAGGCTTCATTAAAAATTGGGGCGATTTGGAGAAGCTCTTTCTGACTTGCTTCTTTAAAGACGACTCAGAGGTCACAATGCCTAATCTTTTGGCCACAAAGCAGCGAAAGGAGGAGTCCGTCAAATCATTTGTAGAAAGATTTTGGAATGTAGCACTCCGATGTTCAAGCGGTATGACCCAGGTCACCCTGGTGAAAACATGCCGCCATAATCTACAAACTTCGTTCCTCGCCCAAATAGGAGTTGCTGAAAGCCGCACCTGAAAACAATTAATTCAGTAAGGTGAACAGGCTGAAGAAATTGTCGCTCGGGTTAGAGCAGAAGAATACAAACCCAGACCCGAAAGGTTGACAAGGCGTGCGCCAGACGCATCCCTTCAAATCAAAAGAAAGGATAACTTGGTGACAGAGACCAAATCCCCCGTCAAACCTCAACCGGTCAAGAGAAGTGGCTCTTCAAGTCAGCCGCGCGCCAGCAAGCAGTATTTCTTCAAGGACTTATATGTTGACTCGCTGTTCAAGTTACTTAACAAGAGCAACGGAGTGAAGCTTCCTGAAGCTAGACGCCCTGAAGAAGTCGATAAAACCGATAATCCCAACTATTGCCTGTATCATAGGATGCTGGGACACCCCACCAAGAGTTGTTATGTCTTCAAAGGCATCCTTCAGGCTTTCATTGACACAGAGGTATTAAAACTCCATCCAGAGTAGAAGAAAGTGACGGCCAATATGACATCACTCCTTCAGTTTGAAAGACAACCTCTACCACCCTCTGGAGTAGTCCCCATCCTAAAAGGGGAGCTAAAAATGATCAACATAGACCCTCACCATCAGTAAGAGAAGGGTCTTGTACCTGTCCCCACACTTCAGGGAGAAGTTATGTGGGTTCATCCCGACCTTATAGACGGCCAGCAATGGACCACTGTTACCATCAGAAGGTCCAAAGGTAAAGCGAAAGCTTCGTCGTGTAATGTGGTGTGCGCTTCTTCCCAAGAAGCGAAAACTGATGTTCCCTCACTGACTGATTTAGAAGAGGAAACAATAGTTCTCACTGCAGAACCCAACCAACTTGTGGCGGAAACTCATTCGGGTCAGTCATATTTGAAGAAGCATAACGAAATGGTGGTAACCCCTCCAAAACCCGCTACAGAGTCAGCCAAGCCCTCCATATAACAATCCGTGGAGAGACAGAATGAGCTTCGGTTTTCCAAAGCTCTCTCAAAAGACATTGCGGAAGGATCCATAACACCTTACTGCTTTGATGTCCTGACTCAACTGGCCAATATCCCGGCCCGAATCACTCTTTACAAGCTCCTGAGGCTATCGAAGTCAACCAGAGAAGCTTTAAGAGAGGCTCTAGCTAATGCTGAGATGATCGACCCCTATACTTCACAGGGTATATTGGTTCATCTGAAGTAAGTCGCATTCAAGTAGATCCAGGGTCCGCATTGAGCATTATGCCTCGCCGGGTCATGCAACATTTAGAAATTCCTACTCACTGGTTGAGCGCCACCCAGATTACCATTTATGGGTTCAATGCAATGGCACCCATCCAATGGGAAGATCAAGCTCAAATGCCAAATTGGGGACTTAAAGTCGAAAGTGACATGCTACGTGATCGATGCCGACACCTCATACAATTTGCTGCTGGTCCCTCCACTCTCCACCAAGTCATGAAATACATCGACGGGAGTGAAAAGGTACAAACGTTGATTGCCGAAAGGCATCCGTTCAAGGGAGTCGAGAACTATTTCACAGATTCTCTCTTGTTCAGGACTCTATGGAAACAAACGAAATCCCACAACCAGAAGAGCCGACTCTGATAATGAAGCCGACATCGAGCCAGAGAAAGAAGAGTGCATGTGGGAACTAGATCAACTTGTAGCAGCATTAATAAGCTCGATGTTGATAACACCGCCAATAATGTAGGTGGATGGTATATTAATGAAGAATTAGATTTGGCTTATTTTTCTGTGTTTGCTTCTTATTCAGTGCCATCAGACACTAGTACTGAAGTGGATGATGACTTCTGGTCGGCAATGGATGCTTTGATATCATTACATGTACCAGTGAAGTCATCCTTCGAAATGCACTAAGATGCCGGTGATGCGCAAGAATCAATATTCATGATTCCAGCAAGACGGAAAGGCCAAAAACCAATTCTTTTTGGATGAATTAAATCCGAACCAATGTCCCATGAAGAATCAGAAAGCGAGAAGGAACCCCCTGAGTTCGGTCATTATGAGCCAAATGCACTCAGAATGATGGAAAACATGGGGTATGATCTGACAAACGGTCCAGGGTTGAATTTCGGCAAAGGAAGGAGAACAATACTCCGATCTTTTGTGCCAAAAAGGAAAACCCCTGATTATTATCATCAGACTCGCAGGGGGTTAGGCTATGTGTCAACTCTGATCCCATCAGCCTCTGAGTCTGAAGAGTCATTATGCCATAATTACTCATCGGGCACGTCATCATGGGCGTCAGATGTTAGTATCGGCAATATCTTCATGGAACTTTCAGTGAATATGGTTTCAACAAGCCACCTAGAAGACAGAAATGAAGAAGTAATCCAATCTGATACAGATCCTTAGATCAAACACTTAAATGCTCTTTGGGATACTCGCTTTGAACAGCGCGAGCCACCGACGGAGGATAAGGTTGCTCAGATTCATCTAGGAGATGAGGCTAATCCTAAGACCATCTTTATAAGCGAAATCCTATCACCCTCTAAGAAAGAGGATTTAATATCTCTTGTGCGAGAATATATAGATGTTTTCGCCTGGAATTACGAGGACATGCCTGGACTTGATCCTCGAGTGGCTATGCATCGCCTCAACATTAATTCGAACGTAAAGCCTGTCAAACAACAGCAGCGACGGTTCCATCCAGAAGTAATAGAGGCAATTCAGTCAGAAGTCAAAAAACTTATAAACTCTGGCTTCATTAGGGAAGAACAGCATCCTGATTGGGTAGCCAATATCGTCCCCATTGCCAAAAAGAACGGAAAGATCCAGATCTGCATTGATTTTCACGATCTAAACGAGGCCTATCCCAAGGACGAATTCCCACTTCCAATCACGGATGTCATGATTGACAATACGTATGGATTCGAGCGAATGTCCTTCGTGGCTGGATTCTCAGGGTATAACCAAATCAAAATGTATCCTCATGATGAAAAACATACCTCTTTTAGGACACCACTGGGGGTATACTGCTACACCATCATGCCTTTCGGACTAAAGAATGTGGTGGCGACATATCAGAAGGCCATGAATGCCATTTTTCATGAACACATGCGCAAAACGGTGGAATGCTATGTTGATGACATTGCAGTAAAAGGCTGCACCAAAAGTGATCACATAGCCAATTTACAGGCTATCTTTGACATCATGCGGACCCATCAGTTGAAGATGAACCCCACTAAATCCTTCATGGGGGTGGCCAGCGGCAAATTCCTAGGGTTTGTGGTAACTTCCACAGGAATTCATTTGGACCCGGAAAAGGTTCGCGTCATTCAGGAGATGCAACCTCCACAGATTCTCAGAGAACTCAGGGGATTGCAAGGACGATTGGCCTACATCCGAAGGTTCATCTCAAATCTCTCCGAAAGATGCCAACCCTTTACCAAATTAATGAAAAAGGGTGTCTCGTTCATCTGGGACAATGCCTGCCAACAAGCGTTTGAGGAAATTAAACAGTATCTCACACAACCACCAGTCCTTACAGCTCTGGTATTTGGAAAACCTTTCCTGATATACGTCCGAGCAATGGATCATTATTTAGGAGCTTTACTAGCCCAAAACAATGATCAAGAACGCGAACAAGCAATCTATTATTTGAGTAGAACCATGATTGGGGCCGAACATCGATACGACCTGATCGAGAAGGAATGTTTGACATTGGTGTTCGCTGTTCAGAAAATGTGACACTATTTGGTAGGCCAAACTATAAACGTCATATCAAATGTTAACCCTTTGAGGTTACTCATGACAAAGCCATCATCGTTAAACGGCCTATTGGCAAAATGGGCATACTGCTATCCCAATATGAAATGCGCTTTTTACCACAAAAGCTATGAAGAGACAAGCGGTGGCGGATTTCCTGGCTGAGCATCCAGATCCGAGGGCAGCCGAACTTTACGAGGATCTCCCAGACGAGGTCGCTGAAGTCTTCCTGACCCAGACATCTTTTGAAAGGCAAGTGTGGCGACTTTTCTTTAACGGTGCATCGAGAACAGGCCCGAAAGGATATATCATAGCAGGAGTAGGGGTAGTACTCGTTGAAATCACCTAGGGGGTGAATAGGTGATAATGCTAATAAATGCACAAATTTAAAATATTATGATGCAACGATCACCCAAAACAAGACTAGAAGCCGAATACCCCGTGAAGGGCTTTGAACTCCTTCCTCATGATTCCTCTAGATAAGAGTTTGAGGTGCGCAATGTAATCTTATTGTATGAGTATTGATCGACAATATAGCAATGAATATAAAGCAAGTAAATAAAGCAAATAAATCAATTGCAAACACTGAGATTTGTTTCGAGGTTCGAGCACCCAGCTCTACGTCCTCGCCTTCACCCAGAAGGATTTCCAACCACTATAACTTTCACAAAGAATTACAACCACAAGGGAGTACCCAACTCCTCAATCACACTCCTCTAGTCCAGAGGTAGTGGAGCCACAAATACAAGAAATCTTGGTGATCAAAAGACCACAAACCCTCTTTTGAAAAACTTTTTCCCTTACAAAAACACTAGAGAATAATGTGTAGGATTAAAGCTCAAGTTTTGTAAGTAAAAAGAAAATAAAATTGAAGAGAGTTTTAAACCAAAAACTTTTGTAAAAAAAAAGAATTTTGAGCACAAAAACTGAGAGCAAAAACTTCTTTTGAAAGCCTTTAAACTTGATTTCTTTTGCAAAGGATTGTTGTGTTCACCTCAACTCTAATCATCCATATTTATAGGATAAAGGTAGGGATTAAAGAGTAAACCGTTATAATGAATGGAAAGATTAGACCCAAATTTAGCCCCCAAATTCGTTTAGAGAGAAAAATCACGTTTTAAAACGTGTTTAATAAACTAGCCGTTAGGGCTGAAATCAAGCTCACGGTCGACCGGTTTTTCAAAAATTATAACCGTTGCCAGCCCACGGTCGACCGCTCGGTTGACTGTAACAAACAAAAACATAGGTGCTTTCAGTCGGCCGAAGGTCGGTTGACTGACATGGGGTCCGTCGACCACCCGGTCGACCGGGAAACATGCACACATGCACGCACCCAAACGGTCAGAAGCCCGGTCGACCGCCCGGTCGACCGTCCTGACCTGAAACAGGGCCGGTCGACCGTCCGGTCAACTGCAACAGGCCAAAAATAGTCTCTTTTAAAGAAATGGTTTTGAAGATCTTTAAAGTTTTTTCAAATTAATTTTGATCAAATTTTGTACACTATATTAAATAGAGTTTATAAGTATTAAGATATGTTTATAAAACTATTTTATATAAAAGAGAAATATCTTTCAAAAATCGTGTGCAAAAACTTGTGTGTGGGAAATATTGAGCTCCAGTACTACACACTATCCTTTAACAAACTAAAAATAAAAACTGAAAAAGAAAGTCCCTGAGCCGAGTTACACCAAGCTAGAGCTTTCTCTTCTATGAAAACGTCCTCTTGTGCCATTTGCCTTTTAGCATCAAAATTCCTTGTAATAGCTTAGAAAGGCCATCATGACTAGTACAAACCTGAAACTCATTTTAAACAACTTATTAGTACCAAATAGCTTCTATGTGTTTTGTTATCATCAAAACTTAAACAAATAGAGAGTGTAACCTTTTGGGCCAAAATCTCCCCCTTTTTGATGATGACAAAACATATAGGCTATAACACAAGATATAATAAAAGAGAGGTAAAAAATCCCCCTCAAATTATGCTATATTACACAGGTATAAAACAATCTATTATGAGAGAATTTTTGAAACAAAAAAAACATACACAAACAAGTCATGTCATGAAACAACAAACCATACCACAAAATCAAAATATAAATCAAAACATAAACTACATATTTCTCCCCCCTTTTGTCATACATCAAAAAGGGACAAATTTGCAAGAAACTTTCTTATTCAACAACACAAACATTAAGTTCACCATATATAAAAGAAAATCTATTATAATCAAGTGATTTAGTGAAAATTTCGGCAAGTTGCAAATCAGAAGAAACATAATCAATCTCAATATCACCTTTCTCAAAATTATCTCTAAGAAAGTGATATCTAATCTCAATGTGCTCGGTCTTACTATGTTGATTTGCATTCTTAGTCATATGAATGTACTAATATTATCACAAAATATTTTTATATGGTCATAATGCAAATCATAATCAAGGAGAGTATGTTTCATCCAAAGGACTTGTGCACAACAAGCCCCCGCCGCAACATACTCCTCCTCGGTAGTTGAGAGGGCTACCGAATTTTGTTTCTTAGAAGACCATGAAACAAGACAATTACCAAGAAATTGACATGTTCCACTAGTACTCTTCCTATCCACTCTATAACCCGCATAGTCTGCATCCGAAAAACTCGTCATTGAGAAATCTCTGATTTTTGGATACCAAAGACCCATTCCAATAGTTCCCTTAATATAATGAATAATGGTTTTACCGTAATTAAATGAGATTCTTTAGGACACGATTGGAATCTAGCACAAAGACACACACTAAGCATAATATCCGGCCTACTAGCCATTAAATATAACAAGCTACCAATCATGCTTCTATATAATTTTATATCAATACACTTACCTTGGTCGTCCTTATCAAGCCTGGTGGTGGTAGCCATGGGAGTGTTGCAACTTTAAGTCCAAATTTCTTGATGGGTTCCTTGGAGTACTTGGCTTGACATATAAATATCCCATCACACATTTGTTTGATTTGGAGTCCAAGAAAATAATTCAATTCACCCATTAATGACATCTCAAATTCACGTTACATGCATTATTCAAACTTCTTGTAAAGTAACTCATTAGTAGAACCAAAGATTATATCATCAACATATATTTGAACTATAAGAATGTCACTATCAATATGTTTAGTAAATAATGTGGTGTCTACTTTTCCTTTAACAAAATCATTTAAAAGAAGAAAACTAGAAAGCCTTTCATACAAGCTCTTGGAGCTTGTTTTAAACCATACAATACTTTATCAAGTTTGAAAACAAAATTTAGATGTTCATGATCCACAAAACCAGGAGGTTGTTCAACATAAACTTCCTCATTAATAAAACCATTTAAAAATGCACTTTCTACATCCATTTGAAAAAGTTTAAAATTTTTAAAAGATGCATAAGCTAGTGTGATCCGTATGGTTTCAAGCCGTGCTACGGGTGCAAAGGTCTCCTCAAAGTCGATTCCTTCAACTTGAGTGTAACCTTGGGCCACTAATCTAGCCTTATTCCTAATAATATTTCTTGACTCATCCAACTTGTTCCCAAAAATTCACTTAATATCAATTATTGGTTTATCTTGGGGTCTAGGAACAAAGTGTCAAACTTGGTTGCGCTCAAATTGATTGAGCTCTTCTTGCATAGCTAGCAACCAATATGAGTCACCCTCGGCTTCGAAGATGTTTTTGGGTTTCAAATGAGTAAAAATGTAAAATTACCACACAAATCATGGAGTTTGGAGCGAGTAGTTACCCCCTTTGATACATCACCTATGATAAGATCTTTTGGATGATTTGTAGCGTATCTCCAATCTTTAGGAAGTGGTTGAGATTTTTCCGCTTCATCCTTTTGAACTTCACCAATGGGATCTTGCTTGTCTTCTTGGATGAGTGAGTCCTTCAAGGATATTTTCTCCATGTCCTCACCTAATGAGTCAATCTTTATAACATTCTCAACAATAGCATTAGATTCTTCAAATTTAACATGCATAGATTCTTCAATAGTATGAGATGATTTATTGAATACTCTATATGCTTTTCTAGTACTAGAATATCCAACAAAGATTATTTCATAAGCCTTAGCATCAAATTTACCCAAATTATCTTTAGTATTCAAAACAAAACACTTGCATCCAAAACTTTAAAGTATGAAACATTTGATTTTCTTAAATGATAAATTTCAAAAGAGGTTTTGAAAGTATTTTTACATAAATAAATACGGTTTTATATTTAGCATGCGGTGTTTATGACCTCGGCCCATAAATATTAAGGGAGCCCATATTCACTTATCATAATCCTATCCATTTCTTAAAGAGTTTTATTCTTCCTTTCAACTACTCCATTTTGTTGTGGAGTTCTAGGACATGACATTTCATGCTTAATTCCCTTTTCATCACAATAAGTCATGAAGAGTTGGTTAACAAACTCACCACCTCTATCACTTCTTATCCGTAAAATCGAAAATCCTTTTTCTTTATCAACCCTCTTTTGAAAAATTTTAAAATGCTAAAAAGTTTGATCTTTATGCTCCAAAAAGAAAACCCAAGTGAAACGAGAAAAATCATCGACTAAAACAAAAACATATCTATTTCCATTTAAGCTTTTAGTTTTAGTTGCTCCAAAAAGATCCATGTGAATCAATTCTAATGGCCTAGTTGACATGATATCCTTAATTGGTTTGAAAGAAGACTTGGTTTGTTTCCCAAGTTGGCACACACCACAAATGCGGTCTTTTTTAAATTTCAAATAAGGAATACCCTTCACCAGTTCCTTAGAATTAATTCTAGCAAGGTGATCAAAAGATGCATGTCCTAATCTTCTATGCCATAACCATGAAATCTCATCAAAAGCATTCAAACATTTAGTAGAACAATCCAAATTAAGCATGTTAATAATATAGACATTATTTTCACGAAATCCGGTAAGAATACAATCATTGATTTTACAATCAAAAATTTTCTAAGAAGATTCATCAAATACAACTTTGAGACCCTGATCACATAGTTGACTTATGCTAAGCAAGTTATGTTTAAGCCCATCAACAAGAATAACATTTTCTATTAAAGGAGATGCACCAATCTTAATGTTACCTATACCGATGATGGTGCCCTTGGAATCATCTCCGAAGGTGACGGTGCCACCTTCATCGTACCTTGATAGGGTTGTGAAATTATTAATGTCCCATGTCATATGCCTTGAACAACCACTATCAAGGTACCACCGCTTCTTACGTCTTGGAGCCTTGGTGTGTACCTACATCAAATAATTTAGGACTTGATTTTGGTACCCATATTTTCTTGGGTCCTAGAGAGTTAGTGTTTCGAATCCACACAAGATTATTTATCCTATTTATATGATCATAGCAAAATTTAGCCAAATGGCCATTTCGACGATAATAAGTACATTTATAAATTCTACCATATTTAAAAGCATAGTGAGCATGTGGCTTACGAATATGTGAATTGTGAGCATGAGTAGTTTAACATGAGTGACATGTGAAGTGTTGGCATGATGAGCATGTGAATTTTTGGCTTGAGTTGTTTTATTATTTTTAGCATGTGGAGTGTGCATATGCTTCTTTGAAAACATTTCTTCGAATTTATTAGTGTTAAAAGCACATTCTTTTAAAACATTTCCAAAATCATTGATTTTAGTTTTTAACATGGATAATTCATTTTCATCAATTTTTAGATATTTAGCTTTACAAGCAATTCTATACTCATCAAAATCTTTTTGCGTTGAAATAAGATTAGAAGATAGTTCATCCTTTTCTTTTGAAGAAATAGCAAGTTAATTTTTAAGCATTTCAATTTCCTTTTTCATTTTGAACACTCTTCCTTTTTATTATCAAAACTTTCTGAAAGTTCAACGAAAGCATATACTAATATGTCTTTACTTATTTCACTTTCATCATCAAGTAGTTGAGTGATTACCTTAGGTGTGTTTGCCATGAAACACACGTTTGCCGTGTCGACTTCATCTTTGGATTCACTTTCCGAATCCCAAGTTGCTTTGTATACCTTCTTTGCAACCGGCCTCTTTTGCTTCAAGGAGGAGGTTATCTTTTTCTTAAAATATGGACAATCGGTCATGATGTGTCCGGGTTTCCGACAGTTATAGCATATGATCCTTTTCTCCTCCTTCCCTACCCATCGTCTTCTATAGTTGAGCTTATTCTTGCGGTATATTCTCTTTACATTTCTTACAAAGAGAGATAGCTCTTCATCATCTTCTTCATCATCGTATTTGGAGGAGGAAGACTTGAAAGCTATTGACTTTTTCTTTTGAGGTACCGCATCTTCTCTAGCCTTCTTCTCCATCTCATGAGTCTTAAGGTTTCCGATAAGACTTATGAGCTCCATCTTATCTTTGTCATTCAACTCCTTTAAGATAGTAGCTTTGATTTCCTATGACGAAGGAAGAGCACGAATCACCTTACGCACCTTTTGGTCGTTACTTATTTCATCACCTAGAGAAGGAGGATTAGTAATCTTAGTAAACTTGGCAATCATATCATCAATAGATTCATCTTCTAGCATTCTAAAACTTTCATATTGGGAACGTAAGAGATCTATTTTAGCTCTCTTGACTTGTGATGTTCCCTCATGAGTGACCAATAAGTGTTGCCAAATCTCATAGGCAGATTTGTAATGGATAACCCGTGTTAGATCATCCTCATTCAAAGCTAAAAGTAGGACATTTTGAGCCTTTGAATTAGCATCAAATTCCTTGAAGGTGAGTTCGGACTAAGTGTCCTCCTCACTTTCGGGTCTACTATAAGGCTTGGTCAAGGACTTAGCAACTAGACTACCTAGAGATTGTAGAAAAATAGTCATCCTAACTTTTCATATGAGAAAGTTTAGTCCATCAAATTTAGGAGGGGTCTTAATGTTATCGGCCATCTTTACTAGTATATGAATGAAGATATGAAAATTGTGATTAACAAATTTTAGGATCTCTTTAAGGATGTGAAGCCAAAAACTAGAGTCCTAACTCTGATACCAATTGAAATCACCTAGAGGGGAGTGAATAGGTGATAATGTTAATCAATGCACAAATTTAAAATGTTATGATGCAACGATCACCCGAAACAAGACTAGAAGCCGAATACCCCGTGAAGGGCTCTGAACTCCTTCCTCGTGATTCCTCTAGATAAGAGTTTGAGGTGCGCAATGCAATCTTGTTGTTTGAGTATTGATCGACAATATAGCAATGAATATAAAGCAAGTAAATAAAGCAAATAAACTAATCGCAAACACTGAGATTTGTTTCGAGGTTCGAGCACCCAGCTCTACATCCCCGCCTTCACCTAGAAGGATTTCCAACCACTATAACTTTCACAAAGATTTACAACCATAAGGGAGTACCCAACTCCTCAATCACACTCCTCTAATCCAGAGGTAGTGGAGCCACAAATACAAGAATATCTTGGTGATCAAAAGATCACAAACCCTCTTTCGAAAAACTTTTTCCCTTACAAAAACCCTAGAGAATAATGTATAGGATTGAAGCTCAAGTTTTGTAAGTGAAAAAAAAATAAAATTGAAGAGAGTTTTGAACAAAAACTTCAGTAAAAATAGAGAATTTTGAGCACAAAAACTGAGAGCAAAAACTTCTTTTGAAAACCTTTAAACTTGATTTCTTTTGTAAAGGATTGTTGTATTCACCTCAACCCTAATCATCCCTATTTATAGGATAAAGGTAGGGATTAAAGAGTAAACTGTTATAATGAATAATTAGGAAAGATTAGACCCAAATCCAGCCCCCAAATTCATTTAGAGAGAAAAATCACGTTTTAAAACGTGTTTAATAAACTAGCCGTTAGGGCTGAAATCAAGCTCACGGTCGACCGGATGGTCGACTGGTTTTTCAAAAATTATAACCATTGCCAGCCCACGGTCGACCACCCAGTCGACCATAACAAATAGAAACATAGGTGGTTTTAGTCGGCCGAAGGTCGGTCGACCGATATGGGGTCCGGTCGACCGCCCGGTCGATCGGGAAACGTGCACACATGCATGCACCCAAACGGTCAGAAGCCCGGTCGACCGCCCGGTCGACCGTCCAGACCTGAAACAGGGCCGGTCGACCGCAACAGGCCAAAAATAGTCTCTTTTGAAGAAATGGTTTTGAAGATCTTTAAAGTTTTTCAAATTAACTTTGATCAAAATTTTGTTGGCCCAAAGGCCTATCACTCTAGTTTTGATGATGATCAACTCATGTAGTTATGGTACTAATGATCTTGTGTTTATCTAGTTTCAGATTTGTGATCAAGATCTTAGTAGGTGTGTAGCTTCAACAAAAGATTTAAAGTCAAGTTTTGGAGGTAACACGGTTTGATTCAAGAGCTTGTGCATCAAGACCACATCAAGTACTCAAGAGGAGTCTAGCTCTATGGATCGTGTTTGGACAAGTCAAGAAGATGTGAGGACTTCAAGTGAAGACCTTCAACATCAAGACTTGAGTCTAGGTTTGTTTTTATAAGATTTTGTTTTTAGATAAAATGTAAAGGATATAATAGTTGGTGGATTGCTCAAGTATACCATATGCACACACACTCTTGATTTAGATAAGTTTTCATAAAAGAATTTTTATTTTGAAAAAATACAAAAGAGTTTTCTTTTAGAAAAATACCGTTTGGTTTTTGGTATTCAAGTTTACATGTTTTAACCAAGACCGTATTTAGAGCTTAATGTCAAAAACATAGATATTTCACCATGTTTGTGTAGTAGATCATATTTATACACAATATGCCTTAAAAGAGTTTTAAATATCTTATTTTTGTATTTGGTGAAGTTTTGGAAAAACAAGTTTTGAAAAAACCAATTTGGAAAAATAAAGTTTTTGTTTTGAGCCAAATTTTCCAAGTTACAAAAATAATTCAAATTGTTTGTAACATGTCTTGATTTAGTTCAAGCATGTTTGTTTATCAAAGTATAATGTTAAAACTATTTTTGTAGATTTTTCATGATTTTATGGGATTTTATTGCGTCAAAAATAACCAAGTTTTTAGTCCCAGAATTTCTGTCCAGGCTTCAGCCAGTCGACCGAAATCTAAAGTCGGTCGACGGGCGGTCGACCGACGTGCACAGAAGTGCACGCCAGTTCTGACAGGAGGGCCGGTCGACCGACCCGGTCGACCGTCCAGAGAGCTCTGCTCTCTGGAAAGGCCCCGGTCGACCGAGCGATCGACCGGATAGAGAGCAGTGCTCTCTGTATCCAAGCCACAGTCGACCGGCCGGTCGACTGCTGCCCCAACGGTCAGAAAAATAACCGTTGGCGGCCGGGCGGTCGACCGTCAGGCCAACCTGGCTCCCAACGGCTAATTTTCTAGCTCTATAAATTAGGGCATTTGGGGGCTGTTTTCAACAAGATTTTTTAGTGGGTTTTGTGCTAGTTTTTCCAACTCCATTAAGAAGTTTTCTCCACTTATTTGAGAGCAAATATTTCTAATCAAAAGAGGAGTTTATCAAGAGTGATTTAAAAGTGATTTTCTTGAGTTTTCCTCCACCACTTCCATCCTTGTTTTTCTCACAAACACTTGAGCAACCTATTGATATATTCATCCTATAGGAGTGTTCTTGTGAGAGGATTTTAGGTGATCAAGAGTTGTGATCACCAAAGTTCATCTTGTACTTTGAGGAGGCAGACAAGTGTGTTCGTGGTGTTTCGAGTTCGAGTGCGAACTTGTTGTTTGAGGTGCGGCCTCGGCGAGCTAGTGAGCTTGCGGTGTGTACGGGACTAGGGAGTCCTAGAGCTTGTAGGTTTTACAGCACCGAGTGATCCGGTGGGATCGATTTTAGTGGAAATCCTTCGTAGTGTCGAAGGCGGGGACGTAGAGCAAGTGTGCTCGAACCTCGAAACAAATCTCCCGTGTTTGTGATTGCTCTTTCTCTCTCTCCCTTACTTGTTTATATCTTGCATGCTTATATTGCTTTCATCTTTATATGCTTGATATATATTTGTGAGCTTAATTGTTATATGCTTGGGGATTGTTTGCTAACACTTGTATTTAACCAAGAGAGCCATCGCGGCACCTCAACTCTTATTTAGAGGAATCTTGAGGAGTTAGTCCAGAGCCCTTCACGGGGAATTTGGCTACACTCTTGTGTTATACGTGGTGTTTAGTTTAAGATTTTGTGTTTGCATCATAATAGTTTTTAATTCCGTTTTTAGTGACCATTAGATTAGCCATCACCTATTCACCCCCTCTAGGTGATTTACAGTTGGTATCAGAGCCAAGTGCTCTTGATTTGGGTCTTACAACCTAGAGTTAAAAATCCTCATTTTTTTGGCTAATCACAATATTTATACATACACCATGGATTTCATGTCACCACCCACCTTTGACATTCTTAACATCCAAATTTGGAAGGTTAAGATGTCCTTGTACCTCAAAGGCCTAGGCATTCATGTTTATCTTGCTACAATTAAAGATTCATATGATAATACTAGCAAGTATATTGAGGCTAACTCAAACGCCCTACATGCTTTAAGATCTACCCTAAATGATGTTTATTTATCTAGGTTTGCTAACATTGATTCGGCTTTTGTAGTTTGGAACACTATACTCTCCCTCGGCGAAAAAGATCAATACTATGCGGGGAGTGACTCGGATGTTGGAAGTGACGCCTCCAACGTGTGCTACATGGTCCAAGGGGACAACCCCCTTGAGGTAACTACTGAATCCGAGGTAGAAGAAGATGACATGTCATATGATGAGTTTACATCTTTTTGTCAATAATTACTTGAAAAATATGACATGCTTAAGAAAGATAATAAGAAAATGAAAAATAAATTTAATTGCATGTTAAAAGAAAAAGATTCTCTACAAAATAAATTTGAAAATGTTTTAGAAGAAAATAACTCTTTTAAAATAAAACTGCATGTTTAGAAAAAGAAAATGAAAATTTGAAAAATGAGAATGTTTCCTTGCTTTCAAAATTGAGTGATCTTTGTGAAGGAAACACATCTTTGAAAAATAAAATTGTTTTGGTGGAAAAACAAAAAGAAGTTGCTTTGCATGAAAACAACTCTTTAAAAAGAAAAATGATTGAAAAAGAAAAAGAATATGTTTCTAAAAAGAATAAGAAAAATGATTCACAATCTCATCATGCTTTACATGCCACCACTAATGAGATGAAATTTTTAAAAAATAAATTAAATTGTTTGAGCGCAACCTTGAGCTCATATGCATTTAATCATAAGAGATTGGAGTCCTTGTTTTCAAAGAAACAAGCTCCATATGTTCGTGCACATCACCCTCATGCATATGCACACTTTGCACGCCATGACCACACTCACACTCATATGCATCCTAAGGTGTACAAATGTACACATTGTAGCCGCAAAGGCCATTTATCAAAATTTTGTTATGATAAGATAAATTCTTTAAATTTTGCTAATAAATATGTTTGGGTCCCTTACAAAGCTAACCCCAAGGACCCAAAAGAAAATGGGTACCAAAATCTCCACCCTTTGTTTTTGATGTTGGTGAGGGCTCTCACAAAACGTGAGAGAGTTGGTGCCTTGGTGGTGGTTGCATGGACTTGAAGGACATATAATTGATGCACCGCTATCAAGGAGTTTTGGTGGGACGACCACCATGTTTGGAGATTTGGAGCATAGTTCTTTGGTTTGGTAACTATCTTTAAAACTCCTAGTTTATTTACATGCTTTTTACTTATATCATATTTTTAGCATGTTCATGTGTTTTTGTGCTTCATGTGGTAAATACTAGTTTAAATATAGTTTTTATTAAAACTTGGATATATATATGTACAAGTAGTGAGCCACATTTAATTCATATACGTTTGCACTTCATTGTTTATTTGTACTCACTATATGCACATGTATAAACTAGTTTTGATGATTTTCTCATTTACACTTGTTTTACCTATTTTCATGTTTTTGCTTCATGTATATGTATTTTGTATTCAAATATAATAAATATACATGTATACCCCATGAGTCATTTGCTTTCATGCAATTTACATTATAGACTCTTTTTATATTTGGGATATGTATGCATATTGTTAGGATTGGATAAATCTTACATATACCATGAAGTTTATTGTTTTTTTAAAAGAAAAATGAATTTTCATGTTTTGTTTGATAAAAACATAAAACTCATGATCATTTTGGAGCTTTATTGACTATTTTCATGAAAATGCTAATTACATGATTTTTGAACACTCACACTTCATTAGTTTTGTCATGAACTTGTTTGAACATATTTTTGAGCTTTTATCGATTTTGAGTGTCAACTCTTGTGTATTTGGTATGATTCATGAAAAACATATGATTTGTTTTCATGTTTTGAAGGATCTTTAACTAGTTTTTTAAAAAATTATCTTTAACTAGTTATCTATTCTTCAATTTGGTAGTGGTTTTCACTATTAAATTATTTTAAAAATATTATTTTTGAAAACCCCTACCAACTCCTTATGGGCGGATGGAGGGGCGATTATGCCTTGTAAGCTCTATTGAAAATCTTTTATCTTGAGCATATAAAGGGTGGTAGGTTATGAGTTATATACTTGATCTTAATTGGTATTTTAATTTTGTATATACTCATATATTGGTTTCATATATGTATGCTTCACATTTTAAATAAAATCAATTTCTATTGGTATTTTTCATTTTCATACATATATATGATTTATTTGTGCTTAATTTAAAATAGACTTATATGATTAAAGCACAAAGTTTGTTTATGCTAAGCTTGATTCAAATTCTTATTTTCAATTGATATCTCAATTAATTATTTAATAAGCTTATGCATTAGTTTTAAAATTGATATTTTATTGATATCAAAAATATGCAATAATTTTCTTTTGGTATCAATATGACTCTATTTTGATTAAAAAATTCAAAATTTGTAATGTTTATTTACAATTGGTATTGGTATCTTAAAATTTGATTACAATTGGTATCTTAAAAAATTTTTGTTTATATGATATCTTAAAATTTGATTACAAGATATCTCAAAATGTGTTTTATTGAGAAAAACTCAAAAATTTTGTTTTTAATGAGAAAATTAAAAATATTTTGATTTGTATTGCCTATATGCAAGGGAGCTTAACATCTCTTCTACGTATACATTCATGTTGAGTGTATCTTATATTGAGGAGCTTGACAACTCTTCTTTATGCGGTACACGTGTGTAGGGGGAGCTTCACATCTCTTCTTATGCATTACATATTATGCGTTATGTGAATTAGGGCTTGTCATCCCTCTTTCATGTAATGTATATGTGTAGGGAAGTTAACTTAGTGTTTTCCTCTTCATGAATGTATATCGCATATATTCTTTATTGATTTGTTTAATGTCACCCCCTATATTGATTTTTTTGCTTTTGACAAAAAGGGGGAGAACATTTGTTTTTACTTTGACCCCTTTGTTGATGATAGACAAAAAGAGGGAGAAGTATTTAGTGTATATGCATGTTTTCCTTACTTTATTCATAAAGGGGAGAAGGATTTATGTTTATGTATATATGTTTTGTTATGTAGTATTTGATGAGTTTTATGCTTGATTGGCATGTTTATCTCCATACATTTGCATACATGTTTATGAGCTTTCATTGTATATTTAATTGTTTATTTGTTATGCATGAGTTAAGGGGGAGCTTTCTTGAAGCTTTACTTTAATCCATGCATATATAACTTCATGAGTTTTATCATCATCAAAAAGGGGGAGATCGTTGGCCCAAAGGCCTATCACTCTAGTTTTGATGATGATCAACTCATGTAGTTATGGTACTAATGATCTTGTGTTTATCTAGTTTCAGATTTGTGATCAAGATCTTAGTAGGTGTGTAGCTTCAACAAAGATTTAAAGTTAAGTTTTGGAGGTAACACGGTTTGATTCAAGAGCTTGTGCATCAAGACCACATCAAGTACTCAAGAGAAGTCTAGCTCTATGGATCGTGTTTGGACCAAGTCAAGAAGATGTGAAGACTTCAAGTGAAGACCTTCAAGATCAAGACTTGAGTCTAGGTTTGTTTTTACAAGATTTTGTTTTTAGATAAAATGTAAAGGATAGAATAGTTGGTAGATTGCTCAAGTATACCATATGCACACACACTCTTGATTTAGATAAGTTTTCATAAAAGAATTTTTATTTTGGAAAAATACAAAGAGTTTTCTTTTAGAAAAATACCGGTTTGATTTTTGATATTCAAGTTTACATGTTTTAACCAAAACCGTATTTAGAGCTTAATGTCAAAAACATAGATATTTCACCATGTTTGTGTAGTGGATCATATCCATACACACTATGCCTTAAAAGAGTTTTAAAAATCTTGTTTTTGTATTTGGTGAAGTTTTGGAAAAACAAGTTTTAGAAAAACCAATTTGGAAAAATACAGTTTTTGTTTTGAGCCAAATTTTCTAAGTTACAAAAATAGTTCAAATTGTTTGTAACATGTCTTGATTTTGTTCAAGCATGTTTGTTTATCAAAGTATAATGTTAAAACTATTTTTGTAGATTTTTCATGATTTTATGGGTTTTTATTGAGTAAAAAATAATCAAGTTTTTAGTCCCAGAATTTCTGTCCAGGCTTCAGCCGGTCGACCGGGCCGGTCGATCGAAATCTGAAGTCGGTCGACCGGGCGGTCGACTGACATGCACGCCAGTTCAGGCAGGAGGGCCGGTCGACCAACCCGGTCGACTGTCCAGAGAGCTCTGCTCTCTGGAAAGGCCCGGTCGACCGAGCGGTCGATCAGACAGAGAGCAGTGCTCTCTGTATCCAAGCCACGGTCGACCGGCCGGTCGACCGCTGCCCCAACGGTCAGAAAAATGACCGTTGGCGGTCGACCGGGCGGTCGATCGTCAGGCCAACCTGGCTCCCAACGGTTAGTTTTTCTAGCTTTATAAATTGGGACATTTGGGGGCTGTTTTCTACAAGATTTTTTAGTAGGTTTTGTGCTAGTTTTTCCAACTCCATTAAGAAGTTTTCTCCACTTATTTGAGAGCAAATATTTCTAATCAAAAGAGGAGTTTATCAAGAGTGATTTAAAAGTGATTTTCTTGAGTTTTCCTCCACCACTTCCATCCTTGTTTTTCTCCACACACTTGAACAACCCATTGATATATTCATCCTATAGGAGTGTTCTTGTGAGAGGATTTTAGGTGATCAAGAGTTGTGATCACCAAAGTTCATCTTATACTTTGAGGAGGCAGACAAGTGTGTTCGTGGTGTTTCGAGTTCAAGTGCGAACTTGTTGTTTGAGGTGCGACCTCGGCGAGCTAGTGAGCTTGCGGTGTGTACGGACTAGGGAGTCCTAGAGCTTGTAGGTTTTACGGCACCGAGTGATCCGGTGGGATCGATTTTAGTGGAAATCCTTCGTAGTGTCGAAGGCGGGGACGTAGAGCAAGTATGCTCGAACCTCGAAACAAATCTCCCGTGTTTGCGATTGCTCTTTCTCTCTCCCCCTTACTTGTTTATATCTTGCATGCTTATATTGCTTTCATCTTTATATGCTTGATATATATTGTGAGCTTAATTGTTATATGCTTGGGGATTGTTTGCTAACACTTGTATTTAACCAAGAGAGCCATCGCGGCACCTCAACTCTTATTTAGAGGAATCTTGAGGAGTTAGTCCAGAGCCCTTCATGAGGAATTCGGCTACACTCTTGTGTTATACGTGGTGTTTAGTTTAAGATTTTGTGTTTGCATCATAATAGTTTTTAATTCCGTATTTTGTGACCATTAGATTAGCCATCACCTATTCACCCCCCTCTAGGTGATTTACAAATTTTGTACACTATATTAAATAGAGTTTATAAGTATTAAGATATGTTTATAAAACTATTTTATATAAAAGAGAAATATCTTTCAAAAATCGTGTGCAAACACTTGTGTGTGGGAAATATTGAACTTCAACACTACACACTATCCTTTAACAAACTAAAAATAAAAACTGAAAAGAAAGTCCCAGAGCCGAGTTACACCGAGCTAGAGCCTCTCTTCTATGAAAACGTCCTCTTGCTCTATTTGCCTTTTAGCATCAAAATTCCTTGTAATAGCTTAGAAAGGCCATCATTACTAGTACAAATCTGAAACTCATTCTAAACAACTTATTAGTACCAAATAGCTTCTATGTGTTTTGTTGTCATCAAAACTTATACAAATAGAGAGTGTAACCTTTTGGGCCAACACTCGTCTTCCCACAGAACTATGTGATTCCTCGAGCCGTCTCATTAACCGAGTCTTGTTCCAATAATGTAGCAGAGTACACTGCCCTTTTGATTGGAATGCAACTGCCGATGAGATTGGTGTTAAAAATCTTCGAGGCATATGGTGACTCTAAACTTATCGTTAACAAGTTCGTGGGGAGTATGGAGTCAGATATGAAGATCTAGTACCCTATTACAACGCAACTGTCTACATGGCCGGAAAGTTCATAAACTTTTACATCGACCATGTACCACGCAAGCAAAATGCGCATGCAGATGCACTGGCGTCTCTCGCTGCCTCTTTAGCCCTTCTAGCTGGAGTAGTAGAGAAAATACTTGTCCATAGCCATGACCTGTATTACCAATAGTCGCTTCTGAGGATTACCAGAAGCCAACAGGAGATTGTCAAGTCAAAGAAGCTCTTGAGTCGTCAACCGGTCCAGAGCCTAGAGATTGGCGATTCTCTTACATTGATTATGTCTTATACAACATCCTGCCTGATGATACCAAGAAGCGGCTGCCATTAGAAGGAAAGCCCCTAAATTCTACTATAATGCGATCACACGAACATTGTATCGTCGATCGCATGACGGGATCTTACTTCGCTTCCTATCACAAAAGAGGCACAAGAGGTATTGAAAGAAGCCCATGACGGCATGTGTGGAGCCCATCAACCTGGCCCAAAACTTGGGGATCGACTCCAAGGTTAGGATATTATTGGCCTAAGATGATCACTGAGGCTATCACTTATGCCAAAAGATGTCACGCCTGCCAAGTGCATGGTGATTTTATCCATCAAGCATCAGGATACCTCCACTCTATAACTTCTACCTGGCCATTTGAGATGTGGGGCATGGACGTAGTTGGCCCTATCAACCCACCATCATCAAAAGGATATCGGTTCATTTTAGCCATAACCGATTACTTCTCTAAATGGGCTGAGGCCATTCCTTTGAAGGAGGTAAAGTCCTCTGATATGATCAAATTCATTAAACATCACGTCATCTACCGTTTTGGTGTATCTCGCGAATCATCTATGACAATGGACCCCAGTTCGTTATTTAGGCTTTCCAGAGGTTCTGCACTAAGTTCAGAATCTAGAGTGTGTCCTCAACGGCATACTACCCCGCCTCTAATGGTCTCACAGAAGCTTTCAACAAGACCATTGGCAAACTTCTCAAGAAATTCGTCTCGAAAAGTCAGCGTGACTGGGACGACAAGTTAGGTGATGCTTATGGGCCTATCGCACAATTGTTCGAACTCCAACTAAAGCTACGCCATTTTCTTTGTATATGGGTGTGAAGCCGTGCTTCCACTAGAAATTCAAATTCCATCTCTACGCGTCGCCTTGACAGCAGAGATGACAAAGGAGGAGAAGCATCGACCGCGACTCCAAGAATTGGAAGCCTTAGATGATAAAAGTCTGCAGACCCAACAACAAATCGAGCTCCACCAAGCTCAGATTACCAGAGCCTTCAACAAGAAAGTTAAGGCGTGAACATTCAAGAAAGGTGACCTTGTCTTAGCTGTCAGAAGACCTATGGTGATAACACATAAGACAAAAGGAAAATTCTAGCCCAAATAGGAAGGACCATTTGTAGTAGAGTCAGTCTACTCAAATGGAGCATATCGCCTCATAACTTCAAATGGTGATACACTCATGATGCCGATCAATGGCAGATTCTTGAAGAAGTACTTTCTTTGAATAATACTTTTTCTCTGATCAAGTTAATATTACACCTCTGATCAAAACTCCAGATCTAAGAAAAGCTTCTTTCCTTTACTAGGTCACATCACGATAGACCAGTGACAAGCTAATTGAGCACTGACTGCACCGTGATGTATGTTGTACATATTAAGAAAGCAACAAAAGGCAAAACTTGGGTTTTAGTATTTTTACCTTCATTAACGTCCAACGCCTCTGGCGGCTAAGGATAGAGAAAAATGTTGGCTTCTAAGCCCAACATAAGTCTTCGACAACTCATCATGTTGAGGGGAATAGCATGGCTAGCCCAACTCAAACGGTAGTTGGTAAAGGCACACCAAATCTGTTGATAGCCGAGGGTTTACTAAAAATCCTAGGTGGACTTGAACCCACTCCCTCCTCCAAAATCTCTTACCAATTCTCATACACGAATGGTAGGTCTATAAAATACAGTCACTGCTACGTTAACATTATACCTCTGGCAATGAAAAATCTTAATACTCCCTAGTAAGTGCAAATCTTACTTGTCTCAGCTCTAGATGGAGTAGCAAGTCGTCAAATTTGTCAAGTTAACACTACACCTCTGACACTTCAAACTTCACTTGTTAACTCTTATCAATAGAATGATAAGTCTTTAAAATTGCCTATATCGCAAATCAATCACTGTCAAGTTAAAATTACACCTCTGACATTTTAAATTCTACTTGTCACTTCTCATTAGTAGAATGGCAGGTCCTCAAATTGCTCCTATCTCGAGCCAATTTCTGTCAAGTTAATACTGCATCTCTGACAAATTACTGTTAAGTTTCACATTACACTTCTAACAGTGATTAAGTTGCTGCCAAGTTCAATACTATACCTCTGACAGTCACTTTCCGTCATACTTCCGTATCGAAGCTGAAATGAGCGATGCTAAGTTTAACATTACACCTCTAGCATCCAGGTCATTGCTAAGTTCAACGATACACATACGACCATGACTTTCCCTCGGACTTCCTTGTCAAAGTCGAGATGATCAATGCCAAGTTCAAAATTATATCTCTAACATTACCCTCACTGCCAAGTTAAACATTACACCTATGACAGTGACACTTTTAGTTTTCCCAAATGAAGCTGGAATACTCTTGAGTTAAGTTAATATCACACCTCTGACTCACACCCTTGTCGAGTTAACATCACACTTCTGACAAGACTGTATTCAACCCGTTAAGTTAATATCACACCTATAATGGAAAAATCCTCCTAGATTCCCCGTGAGTCTAGTCTCACTTGTTATTCTCGTCAACAGAATAATAAGTCCACTTAAAAACATTGTCAGGTTAACATTACACCGTTAACAATATTTTCACTAATTTCCCAGCTGGGTCTTAGTCAAGTCAATTCCAAACCTCTGATGAAAACTCATCCTCTCTGGGGGTACAAATTTCACTTGTCATTCTCATTTATAATTGGCAGGTCCATAAGAATTATCTTACTTCTGTTAAGTTAATATCACACCTCTGACAGCACTGTCGAATTTCCTGAAACTGGGTTTTTCTATAAACTTTGACTCGTTAAGATTATTATCATATTTTTAGCAAGCCAAAGATCCTTTACTTCTATTCATCTGACTTTCAATATGAAAAGGGAATTCAAGACAATGGAAGGAGACAAGAAAATAAAGTGTCGCTTTTTTTTTATGTCTAGACATATGAAAGTGATACAAGACGCTCTCTTATACAATAAGATTGAGTGTTACAATAAAGGAGTACAAAGAAGTCCCTCTCTCTTAATAAAAGGTTGCACTCGCTCCTTGAAGCATGCTCACCACCAAATACAAGATGTTTGGAAGGGCGCCAAAGAAGGGCTGAGCACTATGGTGACGATCGGGTGCTGATTACATTATGATGCATGACGTAAACATCGAAGGAGTCCATCGTTGGCCAAGAACAACGATGTTTCTTGAGATCAAAATACAGCAAGGCCTTCTGATTCCACCCGACCAACTGGTATAGGTCATGACCCTTCGTTGATGAACATCTCTACCACCAGAAAGTCATCTAATAGGCATGGATTTTTCGTCGATATCACTTCTGTGGTAAGACTGGTGAAGGGAGAATCCGAGACCTTATAGTGACGTCCTTTTTCCAGTGACCTGCAAGAGGACCATACCCACCACCATATCCACTGCCATACCCACTGTGACCATCACGAGCCGGGGGTATTGTCGGTATATTATGTCCAATGAGGTCTTGACGGATGTCATCAGTCACGCAAATCCTCATCTCCCATAAACATGAGCCGTAACTTCTCCTCCAATGGTCGATCATCGAACAAGTTCGCTGGTTGATATATTCTCCCAAGGGCCCAGCGAATATGCGAAAGGATGATTGAGGCTACCTGCGAGAAGTAAAAACCAGAAGGTTAGAATTCTGAAACAGAAAGATTGAAGAACAGACGCGGCTATAGCTGTAAACTTCAGACGCAGGGATGACCCGCGCAGAAAGTCAAAATCCTGTTGCGACAGAAACAGATGCGATCAAAGTTATGGATTTTAGATACACACAGATCTGAACGCGGTCTAATGTTAGACCCGCGTCCAAAATAATTGACGCAAAGGGAACCAGACGCAAAAATTGCCACATCCTTATTCGAGAAACGAGAGTTGCTACATCCAAGTCTGAAGCCCTTGACCAGAATTAAAGTTCTTTGAAGTCAACAACCTCAAACGCGAGCTCTATATGCAAAGTTCGCGTCTCATAGTCCAGGTACAGAGTTCATCACACTGCGTCCAAAGGACTTTAAGTTAGAGTTCAGACTCAGTCAATTCGCGCTTCATCAAGAAATCTAAAAGGCGCGGCTTCCAATTAATGGGTACACTAGTCAGACCTCAAGAGAAGGTCAAGAGAGTAAATCTCTTCAAGGGACAGTAAAACTGAAACACATGATAGGCCGAGTATATCATCGTGACAATTAATTCCTATCCGCAGAAGAACCCGCTAGATGTTGAACTTTTGCATCAAGGCGCGGGTATAAAAGGTGCTTCGAGGGACACTTTTTGATCTTGAAATTACTTGACAGTGATAATCTTAGAAAAGATTAAAGGAAAGCATGAAAGCTTTGGGTCTTCGCTGTCCATGGGGGCACATCCCATTGAAGAAGAAGATTAAGTCAAGATGAAGTTCCTTAAAGCGCCTGCTCTTAAGGGGAAACAGTCTAAGCAATGGACTGTTAAGGGGGCGAGGCCTATTTATAGGCAACCTATAAGGTCTGTAATTAATGGCGTAAAAATCAGAGCCATCGGCCTTAATTCCCGCACGAACGTCAAAGCCCAGTAAAGAGCTGACGCGTGGATTGCCATTTCGGGAAACGTCAAGGACGCGAGTCCCCAATCGTCAATGCCGACCTGGCATTTAAAGATATTAACGTCAAAGCCCAATGAAGAGCTGACGCGTGGATTGCCATTTCGGAAAACGTCAGAGGACACGAGTCCCCAATCGTCAACGCCAACTTGGCATTTAAAGATCTAACAAAATCTTTAAGACGAGCTGCATGTAACGCTTAGGAGGTTGCGTCAAGCACAGATTAAAGGTCGCATCCTGAAATCCGCGTCCTTTCATAAACCCAAGGCCTGCGTTCTTTTCATTTCTGCTAAGAGACTCGCGATCGCGTTTCTGAGAGTGATTCAGAGTCGCGTCTCCTCAACGAATTGGATCCTGAGTCCACATCAACTTGAAAGCTGCGTTCCGAAGCTTATGTCCTCAACGACCAGAGAAGGTCTATGTCATTCACGAGAAGCCCGGAACTGCGTCTCCATTGCGAGATGACAATCGTGTCTTTATCATAAACTCAATACAGCCTGAGTTTGCGCCTTATCAAGGGTCCAGAGACGCGTCTCTACTGAGCCAGTGCCAGGTCCCCATCAATTATCTGGGATCCATGCATCAGTTTTTGAGGATCCTAAGATCGCGCTTCCACTGCATCCTTAACAGAATAAAGGGCGTGTCTATGGGTCTGCGTCCTTTCATAAATATGAAGGCCGCGTCCCCTTTAGTGAAGAACACAAATTTACGTTTTAGAACAACGCTCTTTTGTCCTTAAGCCAAAGCTGCGCCCTTAATCAGAAAGGAAGGTTCGTGCGTCTTCCTTGATAGCTTGAACGACGTCTTCAGTAATGACTTAGGGCCGCGTCCCCCAGTATCGCGTCTCCATTATGAATGAAAATTGCGTCTCACTCAAGAACTCACTTCTGAGTTTATTGTTCATGGCCGGCTAAAGACTACGTTTTATAAATAGTCAAAGACTACGGTTATGAAAATTGAGTTCATCGACAGCGAGCAAAAATTTGAAGGGATGAAGATGGAGCAAAAATTTGAAGATTTTTATTATTTGATTCAAAAATGGTAAAAGTGATACAGATACTCTTGACAAATAGAGTGTTTTTAAAAAAAAAGGGTGAACAAATTCAAAGAGGAGAAGAAGGCTAATAATCTTGCTTTGCCAAAGAATGGATTTGTTCTCGGAGACGATGCAACTCATGCTGACGTGTCTTTTCAGCCTCCATCAGAGCTTGGACCCTCAGCTCCTCCTCAGACAAAAATCTCTTCGCAGCCAGTTGTGCTTGAAGAGACTCCAACCTAGAGGAATGAGCAGAGAGGTTTTTTTTCAGCCTGTGTCCTGGCAGTTTCCAGCTCCTCCAGCCTTTTTCTAGCAGTGATATGTTTCTACTCATTCGTCTCAATCAAGGCTTGCGCCCTGGCTATGGTAGCTTGAGCAGTGGCAATAACCTGTTCTGCACTCTGTATGATGATTTCAGATTCCTTAGAATCACCAATCAGCCTTTGGTGATCAGCTTGGAAATGCTGGAGATGGCGGATCTCTTTAGCTATTTGTTCCTCCATCTCCTTTCGCTCATGTTCTTGAGTGACAAGAAGCTTATTCAGGGTTGTCCGAGCCTCATCTACTGAACCAGTATTTTCCAGAGACTTGAGCTCCCTTAGATGGCTTCCCAGCTGCTTCACCAGCATCAGGCATGTCTTAGCCTGCGAAGGACTCCTAGTATGACCAATGTTCTCGATCTAATTTTCAAGAAGTATTCGGGCAAACTCGAAAGAACTACCTCCAGAAAGGATGAGGTCAATACAAGATCTCATGGAATTAAAAAATTGCTGCACCATTTGATGTGCCAGCTCTTCCATCATGTCGTTAGCTAGAGATAACCCTGCTGATGTACTCCCGGACCCCCTTTCCATGACAGGGTGAGAGATGGGAATTAGTTCATCTTGTACAGGAGTGAGGCGACGATAGGTTCGTCAGGTGTTGAGGTAGTCACCGATACTTCCGGGACGGTTATTGTCATAGCTGCCTCCACTACGACAGGAGTAACAGCAAACCTTGCGACATCGGGTTCCCCGGTCGAGTTTTGAACTGTACTACCTTCTGCGTCAATGGTTGCTGCAGGATTCTCTGCTTGAGCTACTCCAGCACTCTCTGCAAACCACTGAAACATCAACCATGACAATAAAAAGGAGAATATTCAATGCGTCAGTATTCTCTTACCAAGTTGAGGGTCTAAAGATGGCAAGTTCTTGGATAGGTTGTGTGGGGTTGAGGCCTCCCTGACCTCAATGGTCGCACTTTCTTGAGGCATCCCCGTAATAGGAGCCTCAGGGCCCTCTTGCTGGGCAAGCTCTTGAATCATCTCTTCGATATGAGAGGAGGTGGTGGCTTCACTATCGACAGCCTTGAAAATCAAAAGTAAATGTCATAACCTTCCCTAACTTGAGAAGGAGACGGTTCAAGAAAACAAGGAAAGTACCTTCGGTAGCAGCAACTATTGCTATCGGTGAAGCCGTTACAGGGTTGTATCCTTATATCTCTTCCTCTGAAATATACGAAAATTGCTCGTATGAGGAAGAGCGGTTCATCGCCGAAATCAACTTCTTCGCCAGAATAATACCCATGTTCTTCGGACGATGAAGATGACAGTTCAACACAAGCGGGCTCAGCAATCGAGACTTTACTACTGAGCACCCCAGTAGTAGGACTGGATCAACAACCCGTGAAGTGGGCATCAATACACTGGGAGACCCAGGCTGTTGCATCTCAGCCCTCCTCTCATAAACTGAAGAAGGCCCAGGCTGAGTTGAAACCCCTGGGATTTCAATGTCATCCCTCCCGACCAAGTCAACTTCAGGTCGCTCAGCCTCTTCAGCCATGATGGTTTCACCTGCAAATTCCCCTTCTTCCAGGATCTGGGGCCCCTGCTGCGTAGACCACGAGGACGAAGAGGGGGATCTCCTCTTCCTCTTCCTCCCTCTGCTCCTCAACACCAGAAGGGACTACCTCGAACATTGAAGCTTCGGCCTCCGATTTCCTCCTAGCCTTTTCAGGATAGGCTCACCCTTGAAAGTAGAGCCATGGGAACGTTTGGATACAACCTGCCGACTCTTTTTAATGGACTGTTCCTTGAGTGCTGCTGCTCTCGGTCCCGCCCCTGGTTCCTCTCCTGCTTCTTTCTCGGCTGCCTGATATTCCTCCATACCTCGCGCGCGTTTATTGGACTCCAATTTGTCCTTATAAGACGCCTTAATGCTCTTAATACATGAAATATTTATTGAGAAACTAGGCATCTTGCTAGCAAGGGAGTACCAAGTACAGAAGCTAAGGCTAGTGTAACAGTTGGGCGTCTTGTGAGGTAAGCTAAAAACAGCTTTTATCCCTCCAGCCATGCTATAATACTATGCCCGAACACCTTCAAATAAATTTCCGCTGAAGGAGAGATAAGTATTAGGGTTACCAATATATAATTGATTATAGCTGAACTGTCGAGCAAAACGGCTCAGCATATAAGGCTCGATCGTACATGAGTTCCCTTGCCGAAAGAGCAGATACCCAGGCCGAATATTAATCAGCCACCAGAAGATTCCCGATGGCAGTCTTGTGAAATCATCTGGTCCCGTAAGATCAGAAAATTTATCCCCGCAAGATGCACCAGTAATCTCGGGGAAGCAACGGTCGAGCTGGTAGTTTGAAGCGTTCAGAATATATTTTCGAACGAAGAACATATAGTAGTTGGACCAGCTCGAATTCTCCAGCTTCTGCACAAAAGGGACAAACCTCTCAGACAGAGGCACCGCTGTCATCAGCGACGGGCAGTGCATAACGTACCAAGCCATGAAGTACATATATGGAAGCTCGATCCTGGGGTTGGGGGTCTTTACCCTCGGCCTTCCCTCCGAGTCAACCTCTAGTCTACCTTTGGAGTCGACAATGGCCTCCACTTGGCACAGGCATTTAACCAGAGCCCGTAATTTACTTTAAATTCCAGCCACCATTGCTGGGAGAAGGGCGATAGACTTTCCATAGGCTAGCAAAACCGCCAGGTACACCACATCGGCGACAATTACTTCATGTGGCAATGTTGGTACCACACAACGCTTCAGCCATAGCATAAGAAAGCCTGCCAATAGCGCCCGGTCAGAAATGGGAACTCGGGCTTAATGATAAAAGCTTTCAAAGACCGTGTCAGGTTTGAAAATATCCTCATTTGACTCCGTGGTGTAAGAGCTTGTAGAGGCATTGATCCTCTCAGTAATTTCTTCATCAGTGCAAGGAGCCAGACTGGTCACTGGGCTATCTTTCTTATTTATATCGTTGAATAGGTAGCTCGCCCAGAACATCTGCTTAACACCCCTGTTCCTCCAGGAGGTTATTTGACCGCAGTGTGGAAGTGACACAATACTTTCCAGTATGTCTCGTATACTTGAGGGCTCTCCTTCTTCAAGAGTTGAAGTTCTTCAGAAGTCGGAACGTATTCTTTATACGGGGCATCTCCCATAACAAGCCCTGAGACTTCATACAGCTCATGAAGAGTGAGCCCCATCTCTCCGATCGGGGTAAAAAATGTACCCGTCAAAGGATTAAAGTGCTCCAGGATGCCATAGAAATTATGGGAGCTTTGCGGGAGGCCATACTGCACAGCCCTAATCCAGTGGTACAGCCCCACTTGTTCCAGCAGAGCTCCAAGTTCGATAAGGACAAATCCAACCATCTTGCCCCACCAGGATTTGTTGGAAGAATGAACCCACCCGAGCGGGCGGAAGTCGACGGGAAAATCACCCCTGACCTTAATGAACTGGTTGATGAAGGTGGTGCCAAGTTGAGGGGTTTCCCTCTCAGATATTCAGACCTGACCAACCGGGGAATAAACCAAAGACCTCTTTCTCAAGGCCGACAGAGTGTATTTCTTTGGCACCTAGTCAGTCAAGAGAGACACCAGAGACAAATCGAGAAAGATCCCAGTCCATCATACGGTGAACAGACATATGCTGAAGATAAGATAGGGGATACATTCTCTTCATATTGGGAAGAAAGAACCTCCTATCCCCTATCTAACGAAGCCATTTATAATCTTTATCGTGCAAATCCTATCTTCTAAAAAGTCACCTAGGGGGGGTGAATAGGTGACAATTCTAATCAAAGGGCAAATAAAAAATTTAAAGCTACAACAATTACCAATCAAGATTCACAAGATGAATGCAAGCAAGTAAATATGACAATGATTATGATGAGCAAGAATAAGAGCAAGTATAGTAAAGTAAAGAGTGCAAGAAAGTAAACCAATCGCAAACACAAGGATATGTTATCGAGGTTCGAGCACCCAGCTCTACTCCCCGCCTTCCCCAGAAGGATTCTAGCTACTTCCACTATCACAAAGAACAATTACAACCGGAGTACCCAACTCCACAATTACAATCACAAGAATCTCTGAGTAGTCACAAGACCACAAACTCTCTCTTTCAAAAATCTCTTCCCTTACAAAGGTCCTTAGAGAATAATGAGTAGAATTGAAGCTCTTTTGTGTGTAAGGAAAAGAAATTGAAATCAGAGAAAATCTTTTGAAAACCCTTCAGAAAATTGAGAGAATTTAGCACAAAAACCAAGAACTTTTGAAAGCCTTAAACTTTTGAATTTTGTAGCAATAATTGTTGTAACCAATCTCTCCCCAAACACCCCTATTTATAGGAGAGGGCTAGGGTTTAGGGATAAAACATAATTACTGATGTTTAGGAGGTAATTAGTTCATAATATATTAATTAAACTAATTTTAAACACAAAAAGACAAAAATAAACAGCTCTTTAAAAACTGCCCGTTACTGTTCAACGGCTAGCTCGGTCGACCGGTGCGGTCGACCGCTAGTTCAAAATTATGACCGTTACAGGCATTCGGTCGACCGACCCGGTCGACCGGAAAAACCAGAGAGCAAAAACTATAGTCCGGTCGACCGTGTCGGTCGACCGACAGACATGCACACGGATACGTGCATCTGCCAGAACCTCGGTCGACTGGGACGGTCGACCGGTATAACCTGACACAGATTCGGTCGACCGGCCGGTCGACCGGAACTGGTCAAAAATCAGACTTAGAAGGAATTTAAGAAAAGATTAAGATTTTGATAAAAATACTTTTGAACAGGGATTAGTATAAAACATAAATATATATCTGTAGGCAAAATCTTGTATGCAAAATATTTTTGTATAAATTATAGGAAAACATTTTGGATTGAACATGTGCGCAAAAACGTGTGTGATAGAGCTTCAAACCTATCCACTATTCTTTAACAAACTTCTAAACTATAAAACTAAAAATAAAGTATGCATAACAATCTTCACAATCTTTGAGCCATGCAATCCTTGCTATAGCCTTCTTCTTCTATGATCCTTCCTTGATGTGCAATATGCCTTCATAGCTTCATGAACCTAGAAGTTGTTGCAATAGCAAGCAATGACCTCCAAAATTTGTACAAACCTGAAACTCATCTTAATAAACTTATTAGTACCAAATAGCTCATATTTGGTTTGTCATCATCAAAACCAAAAACAAATGGAGAGTGTAACCTTTTGGGCCAACAATCTCCCCCTTTTTGATGATGACAAAACAAATAGGCTATAAACAAAAATATAGGGGAGGAGAAAACTCCCCCTCAAATTGTGCTATATTATTTAAACTTAAAACACAAGAATTCATAGAAAAGATATTAAATGAAACCAAATTGAAACAATACCAATAGAAACAATACCAATAGAAACAATATACAAGATTTCTCAATTTCATAAAACACAAAACTCATATCAAAATTTATTAAAACAAAAACATATAAATTCACCAAAACATATAAATTCATATGGAACCAAGACCAAATGAACTTATTTTTGTCCATGTAAACTTATTCTCCCCCTTTTTGTCATACATCAAAAAGGGTTATGAAAAACATGTCTATTCAATAATACAAACATTAAGTTCTCCACAAATAAACGAAAATCTAGCAAAATCAAGAGGTTTAGTGAAAATATCGGCTAGTTGTAAATCCGTGGAAACATAATCAATATCTATATCATCTTTCTCAAAATGATCTCTAAGAAAGTGATATCTAATCTCAATGTGCTTGGTCTTACTATGTTGATTTGCATTCTTAGTCATGTGTATAGTACTAGTATTATCACAAAATATTTTTATATGATCAAAGTGCAAATCAAAATCAAGGAGAGTATGTTTCATCCAAAGGATTTGTGCACAACAAGCCCCCGCGGCAACATACTCCGCCTCGGCGGTTGAGAGAGCTACGGAATTTTGCTTCCTAGAGGACCATGAAACAAGACAATTACCAAGAAATTGACATGTCCCACTAGTACTCTTTCTATCTACTCTACAACCCGCATAGTCGGCATCCGAATAACTAGTCATTGAAAAATCTCTAGTTTTCGGATACCAAAGACCCATTCCAATTGTGCCCTTAATATAACGAATAATGCGTTTTACCGCAATAAGATGAGACTCTTTAGGACACGATTGAAATCTAGCACAAAGACACACACTAAACATGATATCCGGCCTACTTGCCGTTAAATATAAAAGACTTCCTATCATGCTTCTATATAATTTAATATCAACATTTTTACCTTGATCGTCCTTATCAAGCTTGGTTGTAGTTGCCATTGGAGTGTTGCAAGCCTTTGATCCTTCAAGCCCAAACTTCTTTACTAGCTCCTTTGCGTACTTGGCTTGGTTAATGAAGGTTCCGTCTTGCAATTTCTTGATTTGGAGTCCAAGAAAGAAATTAAGCTCACCCATGGAAGACATTTCAAATTCTAGTTGCATTACCTTTTCAAACTCCTTGCACAAAAGCTCATTAGTAGATCCAAAAATTATATCATCAACATAAATTTGCACAATTAAAATATCATTATCAACATGCTTAGTAAAAAGAGTTGTGTCTACTTTGCCTTTAACAAATCATTTGAAATGAGAAAACTAGAAAGCCTTTCATACCAAGCTCTTGGAGCTTGTTTCAATCCATACAAAGCTTTATCAAGTTTAAAAACAAAACCGGGAGGTTGAGCAACATAAACTTCTTCATTAATAAAACCATTAAAAATGCACTTTTTACATCCATTTGAAAAAGTTTAAAATTTTTAAAACATGCAAAAGCTAGTGTCATCCGTATGGCGTCAAGCCGTGCCACGGGTGCAAAGGTCTCCTCAAAGTCAATTCCTTCAACTTGAGTGTAACCTTGGGCCACTAACCTAGCTTTATTCCTAATGACATTTCCGGACTCATCCATCTTGTTTCTAAAGATCCACTTAGTACCAATTATTGGTCTATCGTGGGGCTTAGGAACAAGGTGCCAAACTTGGTTGCGCTCAAATTGATTGAGTTCCTCTTGCATGGCAAGCAACCAATATGGGTCCGTCTCGGCTTCGAGAATGCCCTTGGGTTCAAAATGAGAAATGAAAGCAAAGTTACCACATAGGTCATGGAGTTTGGAGCGCGTAGTGACTCCTCTAGATGCATCACCCAAGATGAGCTCCTTCGGATGATTTGTAGCGTATCTCCAAGCTTTAGGAAGCGGTTGAGAGCTTTCCTCCTTATCCTCTTGAACTTCACCAATAGGGTCTAGCTTTTCTTCTTGAGCGGGTGAGTCCTTCAAGGATAGTCTCTCCATGTCTTCACCTAATGGTTCAATCTCTACAACATTCTCAACAACCACATTAGATTCTTCAAATTTAACATGCATGGATTCTTCAATGGTAAGTGTAGATCTATTAAACACTCTATATGCTTTGCTAGTAGAAGAATATCCAACAAAGATAGCTTCATAAGCCTTAGCATCAAACTTACCCAAATTATCCTTAGTATTTAAAACAAAACACTTGCATCCAAAAACTTTGAAATATGCAACATTTGGTTTTCTAGAATGATACATTTCAAAAGAAGTTTTTGAAGAATTTTTGCATAAATAAATACGATTCGATATATAGCATGCGGTGTTTACGGCCTCGGCCCATAAATATTGAGGGAGGTCATACTCACTTATCATTGTCCTAGCCATCTCTTGAAGTGTTCTATTTTTCCTTTCTACAACTCCATTTTGTTGTGGAGTTCTAGGACAAGACATTTCATGCTTAATTCCTTTTTCATCACAATAAGTCATGAAGAGTTGGTTAACAAACTCACCACCTCTATCACTCCTTATTTTCAAAATCGGAAAACCTTTTCTTTTTCAGCTCTTTTTCGAAAAATCTTAAAATGAGAAAAGGTTTGATCTTTATGTTGCAAAAAGAAAACCAAGTAAAACGGGAGAAATCATCAACCAAAACAAATGCAAATCTACTTCCATTTAAACTCTTAGTTTTAGTTGGTCCAAAAAGATCCATATGAATTAATTCTAAAGGCCTAGTTGACATGATATCCTTAATGGTTTAAAGAAGACTTGGTTTGTTTCCCAAGTTGGCACGCACCACAAATGCGGTCTTTCTCAAAATTCAAGTAAGGTATACCCTTCACCAATTCCTTTGAATTAATCCTAGAAATATGGTCAAAAGATGCATGTCCTAGTCTTCTATGCCAAAGCCAAGAATTTTCATCAAAAGCATTCAAGCATTTAGTGGAACAATCTAAATTAAGCATGTCATAATATAAACATTATTATCACGAAAACCGGTAAGAATACAATCATTGGATTTAACATTAAAAATCTTGCATGAAGAATCATCAAAAACAACTTTAAGTCCACGGTCACAAAGTTGGCTAATGCTAAGCAAATTATGTTTCAAACCATCAACTAAAACAACATTCTCAATAATAGGAGATGCACCAATTTGAATGTTACCTATACCGATGATAGTTCCTTTGGAGTCATCCCCGAAGGTGACGGTGCCACCTTCCATGTACCTTGATAGGGTTGTGAAGTTGTTGATGTCCCATGTCATGTGTCTTGAACAACCACTATCAAGGTACCACCGCTCCCTACGTCTTGGAGCTTTGGTGTGTACCTACATCAAACAATTTAAGACTTGATTTTGGTACCCACATTTTCTTGGGTCCTCTAGGGTTAGTGTCATGAACCCAAACAAGATTATTTGTTCTATTTAGTTGATCATAGCAAAACTTAGCTAAATGTCCATTTTTACCACAATATGTGCATCTATACACTCTACCATATTTAAAAGCATAGTGAGTGTGTGATTTGTGAGCATGAGAAACTTTAGCATGAGTGGTGTGAGCATGAGAATTCTTAGCTTGTGAAGTGTTAGCATGTGAAGTGTGCTTTTTAGAAAACATGTTTCAAGTTTCTTGGTATTAAAAGCACAATCATTTAAAACTTTTTCAAAATCATTCATTTTTGATTTAAAGGAAGAAATTTCTTGTTCATCAATAATAGGAGATTGCTTTACAAGAAACTTTGTAGGCATTAAATTCTTTTTGTATAGAAATGAGATTAGAAGAAATATTATCCTTTTCTTTAGAAACCATAGCAAGTTCATTCTTAAGAAAAGCAACTTCTTTTTGTAATTTTATGCATTCAAGTTTCTTGTTATCATAAGTTTCAGAAAGTTCCACAAAAGCATGCACTAGAACTTCCTTACTTACATCATCATCTTCATCATCAAGGGATTGAGGGGTTACCTTGGGTGTGTTTGCCATGAAACACATATTAGCTTGATCCACCTCCTCTTCGGACTCGCTTTCCGAATCCCACGTAGCTTTGTAAGCTTTCTTTTCCTCGGCTTCTTTGGCTTGAAGGAGGAAGTCATTTTCTTCTTGAACTCCGGACAATCCGCCATGATATGTCCGGGTTTGCGGCAATTGTAGCATATGATCCTCCGCTCCTCTTTGCCTTCAAATTTCTCCGGAAGTTGAGTTGTTCTTCCGGTACATCCTCTTGACGTTGCGAACAAGTAGAGTAAGCTCCTCATCTTCTTCTTCGTCATCTTCATCGTCATCATTGGTGGATGAAGTCTTGAAGGCTATGGATTTCTTCTTTGAAGTAGTGGCCTCTTCTCTTGCCTTCTTCTCCATCTCATGGGTCTTTAGGTTCCCAATGAGACTAATGAGGTCCATCTCGTCCTTGTCGTTCAACTCCTTCAAGGTGGTGGCCTTGATCTCCCATGATGAAGGAAGAGCCCGAATTACTTTCCGCACCTTTTGATCGTTGGAGATGTCATCACCTAAGGAAGAAAGACCATTAGTGATTTTAGTAAACCTTGTAGCCATACTATCAATAGACTCATCATCAAGCATTTTAAATGACTCATATTGGGACCTCAAGAGATCTATCTTAGCTCTTGACTTGTGAAGTCCCCTCGTGTGTGACCAATAAGTGTTGCCAAATCTCATAGGCGGATTGGCAATGATTACCCGTGTAAGGTCATCCTCATTCAAGGCGGTTAATAGGGAGTTTTGGGCCTTGGAGTTAGCCTCATATAGTTTAAAGTCAAGGTCGGTCAAGTGATCTCATCACCATCGGGTGCTTCATAGGGTTTGGTCAAGGACTTGGCTACTAAGCTACCAAAGATTGCAAAAATATAGTCATCCTAACCTTTCAAATTGGGAAATTGAGTCCATCAAATTTAGGTGGGGATTTAATGTTGTCGGCCATGTTTACTAGTGATGAATGGATGAAATGAAAATATTGATTAGCAAGTTTTAAGGATCTCTCTATGGATGTTAAGCCAAACCTAGAGTCCAAACTCTGATACAATTGAAAAGTCACCTAGAGGGGGGTGAATAGGTGACAATTCTAATCAAAGGGCAAATAAAAATTTAAAGCTACAACAATTACAATCAAGATTCACAAGATGAATGCAAGCAAGTAAATATGACAATGATTATGATGAGCAAGAATAAGAGCAAGTATAGTAAAGTAAAGAGTGCAAGAAAGTAAACCAATCGCAAACACAAGGATATGTTATCGAGGTTCGAGCACCCAGCTCTACTCCCCGCCTTCCCCAGAAGGATTCTAGCTACTTCCACTATCACAAAAGAACAATTACACTGGAGTACCCAACTCCACAATTACAATCACAAGAATCTCTGAGTAGTCACAAGACCACAAACTCTCTCTTTCAAAATCTCTTCCCTTACAAAGGTCCTTAGAGAATAATGAGTAGAATTGAAGCTCTTTTGTGTGTAAGGAAAAGAAATTGAAATCAGAGAAAATCTTTTGAAAACCCTTCAGAAATTGAGAGAATTTAGCACAAAAACAAGAACTTTTGAAAGCCTTAAACTTTTGAATTTGTAGCAATAATTGTTGTAACCAATCTCTCCCCAAACACCCCTATTTATAGGAGAGGGCTAGGGTTTAGGGATAAAACATAATTACTGATGTTTAGGAGGTAATTAGTTCAGAATATATTAATTAAACTAATTTTAAAACACAAAAGACAAAAATAAACAGCTCTTTAAAAACTGCCCGTTACTGTTCAACGGCTAGCTCGGTCGACTGGTGCGGTCGACCGCTAGTTCAAAATTATGACCGTTACAGGCATTCGGTCGACCGACCCGGTCGACCGGAAAAACCAGAGAGCAAAAACTATAGTCGGTCGACCGTGTCGGTCGACCGACAGACATGCACACGGATACGTGCATCTGCCAGAACCTCAGTCGACTGGGACGGTCGACCGGTATAACCTGACACAGATTCGGTCGACCGGCCGGTCGACCGGAACTGGTCAAAATCAGACTTAGAAGGAATTTAAGAAAAGATTGATTTTGATAAAAATACTTTTGAACAGGGATTAGTATAAAACATAAATATATATCTGTAGGCAAAATCTTGTATGCAAAATATTTTTGTATAAATTATAGGAAAACATTTTGATTGAACATGTGCGCAAAAACGTGTGTAATAGAGCTTCAAACCTATCCACTATTCTTTAACAAACTTCTAAACTATAAACTAAAAATAAAGTATGCATAGCAATCTTCACAATCTTTGAGCCATGCAATCCTTGCTAGAGCCTTCTTCTTCTATGATCCTTCCTTGATGTGCAATAGCCTTCATAGCTTCATGAACCTAGAAGTTGTTGCAATAGCAAGCAATGGCCTCCAAAATTTGTACAAACTGAAACTCATCTTAATAAACTTATTAGTACCAAATAGCTCATATTTGGTTTGTCATCATCAAAACCAAAAACAAATGGAGAGTGTAACCTTTTGGGCCAACATCTTCCTCGTCAATATCGTCACCAAAGAAGAAGACAGGCTTCCGTAATGGAGTGCGAGAATCTGTCTCAAGCAGCCATCAGAGATAATCTCTCGGAGGGTCATCATACTGGCTTTAGAGATCCTCTTCTTTCGCTCCTTCGACTTACCAGTAGTCACAGGAGCAGTTTTCTGTAGCACGAAGGTCATGATTACGATCAGCGCCACACATGCCCAAAGTGACACTTTGGACAAAGGGTTGGAGGAGTATCGTACTGCAAAGAGAACAACACTTGGTTAGAAACCTAAAAGAAAATGGCTAAGTGTTTGAAAACCAACGCAGGGGGAATCGAGACGCGGATACTAGCAAAATCTGCTTTCAGACTCAAAGAGTGCGAGGCTTGTATGAAGCCCGCGTTCCAAAATCCAGAACTTAGAAAAATTTCTAAGTATAGGATTCAGACGCGAGATTCATTAAAACTGCATCTGATCTTACAAGACGTAACAATTATAAGAAGTCTGCATCTGAACTCCTCACACTTAGAAAATTTTTTTTAGTGCTGACTCAAGACACAGGGTTCAATGAGGCCCGCGTTCAGCAAACAGATACGGACTCAGATGATGAAGCAAAGATGCAAAAGTCATCAACTCGCATCTTGTCCACTATTCAAGAGCCGCGTTTGATGATCAAACACGGGCATGAGCCCCGTGTTGGCGGTTCACATTCAAGAGGACTTAGGAGTTGAAAGAACTCTATAAGCCCCTTTAATGGTGGAAACCTAGATCAGATGATATACTACTGAAATAGGGGCCTTCTGCGTGGAAGAACTGCCCATTTGAGTCTCAAAGAGCGACAGCTTCGAGGACGAAGCAACATGCTTGGCTTTTGGTGCCATCGCAACCGGAATCGGTGTTGAAGATGGTGAAAATGGAAAAAAGCTTCGAGCTTTTCTTAACCCTAAAAGGCTTCGTGAAGAAGAAGAGTCTAATGATGACTCTTGAAAGACTGTTGTCTTTATAGGCACAGTGATTCATAGAGATACGCGGCTCTTGGCTCGACGCTAATCCCTATCTGATGCGTGGCAGGCGTATTAAATGCAGCGCAAAATTCGCGCCAAAAGGAAGATGTCCCCTCAATTCTGCTGGACGCGTGGCAATGCTCCCACAACACGGATTGTGTTCAACAGAAAATCGCGTCCCTCCGAAGGTCGCGCCTCTTCAACTAGGCCAAAGTCGCGTCTACTTCACAGAGTGAAAGCTGCGTCTTCATCCCAAAAGACCACCCTACAAGAGGCGCGTCTTTAAAGCAGCATGACCACTGCGTCTACAGGACTTGCATTCCAGTCCTTGCTTCTGCATTCAGTTCAATAGTATACTGGCACAAGCAGGTGACTGTGTACCCCTGGTTCAAAGTACACCAACAACAAACTCAGAGCACTGAGGAGGTCTAGACTGTGTAGACACTCGCTACGATCATTTCTGGCAGCTTCAAAGGGTTTCACAGTACACTCACGAAGACTACATTCTAGACAGAATCAAGTTCATAGCATCTCAAAATGATTGTCAGTCCAATCTTGAGAAGTATGAACTCAACCGTAGTCAAAGTATTTTGAAATCCGTCCCAGTCAATCGCGAAATATCGAAACTTGGAGGGGTTCTATAGGCTGTCTAAAAATCACTAAAGACAAGTCATCAAAAAGCAGAGTCTAAACTCCAGACGCAGGGCTAATCATAGCCATCAACAACAGCATCAAGACGCGAGGGTCGAAACCCGCGTCTCAACATCACTGCAGCATCAAGGCGCAAGGGTCGAAACTCGCGTTTACTACAGCATCAAGACGCGAGGGTTGAAACCCGCGTTACTACAGCGTCAAGACGCGAGGGTCGAAACTCGCGTTTCAGTATCACTGCCGCACCAAGATGTGAGGGTCAAAATTCGCGTCTCAAAATTGCTTCAGCACCAAGGCGCGAGGGCCGAAACCCGCGTCTCAGTTATAATTGCCCTCGTTATTGGGTCAATCACTACCCACATAATGAGGAAGTTAACCCCATTATGGAGCATTTTTAGGGGGGCACGTTCCCCCTGAAACCTCTATAAATAACCCGTTTGCTAGGGAGAAGGGGTCGGTTGACCATATAATTCTTGGAGAAGAATTCAACTTGTGAGCTATAGAAACACCGAGACTTCCACCAAAAAGAAAGAGAGTGCAACTCTTCAAGCAACTTGCTGCGTACAAGTCAATCTTTGAGATTCCTGGTCGACAGGGGCTGTGTTACTCCGTCTGCCATCTAAGAGGGATTCCCAAGAGGTCCGGACGTTCACCCAGTCAACGGAAAATAAGATTCACTTTTCACCGCCACATCAAGAACCCAACATTAAATAAAGGAGAGATTCAAGTCTAAACATCTCCCCTCCCTTGTAGTCGGAGTGTTAATCCACTATAATCTTCATTTAATTCAAGAAAATTTATAAGGAACTCCTCCCACCAAACACTATCTTTCATAATTTTCGTATTTCACATGTTCTGTTCCTCAACTCTTCAAGTTCAGAAATTTGCAATTTCTGAAGTTCACCGGCCTTATCTAGATCGAAATAAGCTGCTTAATTGCCCATAAGGCTCAGTGCTCTAACTCAACAGGAAGGGACAAGCCTTTCAAAGACTAGTTTATAAGGAGACATTCCTAGAATCGTTTTAAAGGCGGTCCTATATGCCCATAAGGCAACTACCAATTTGGTGGATCAGTCCTTCCTATTTGATTCACAGTTTTCCAAGATAAGGTTAACTTGCCTATTGGAAACTTCTACCTGTCCATTGGTTGAGGATGGTATGGTGTAGATAACTTGTGCGTTATAGCATATATTCGCAAAGAGCTTCAAAAGTTCTATTGCAAAAATGTGTACCATTGTCACTAATTATGGCACGAGGGGTTCCAAAGCGTGAGAAGATGTTTTCTTTTAAGAATTTGACAACAATTTGTTGTCATTTGTCTTGTAAGGGACGGCTTCAAATCATTTGGATACGTAATCTACAGCCAACAAGATGTATTAGTGCCCAAACGAATTAGGGAAGGAACCCATAAAATCAATGCCCCAAACATCAAAGAGTTCTACTTCTAGAATTAGATTTAGGGGCATCATATTAAGTTTAGAAATCCTTCCTATCATTTGGCATCTTGTGCAAGTTTTGCAAAGTCAAATGCGTTTTAAACAAAGTGGGCCAATAGAAGCCACTTGTAGGACCTTTTCGGCAGTTTTACGAGGACCAAAGTGTCCACCGCAAGCAAATTCGTGACAAAAGGCTAGAACGCTTCTAGTTTCCTCATCAGGAATACATCTCCTAAATTTGATCACTGCAATTTTGAAAAGGTAAGGATCCTCCCATATGAAATACCGGACTTGAGACAAGAATCAGTATCTATCCTATTTTGACCAACTAGGTGGTGTTTGATTGTGACTAAGTAATACTACATCGGCAAACCATGGTTCCGTAGAGATGGCTAGAAGTTGTTCGTCGGAAAAAATTATCTTGATGGGCAGTTCGTCGGAAGGTGCGTTTGGCACACCGAGAGAGATGGTCTGTGACGACATTTTTAACCCCTTTTATCTCAAATTTTGAGATCAAATTCTTGAAGGAGGAGGTTCCAATGAATGAGTCGGGCCTTCGCATCCTTTTTGAGCATTAGGTATCGAAGTGCAGAATGGTCGGTGAATATTGTGGTTTTTGTCCCAAGTAGGTATGGACGGAATTTCTCCAAAGCGACACTACTGCCAAGAATTCTTTCTCAGTTGTAGTATAGTTCACTTGGGCATTATTGAGTGTCCTACTTGAATAATAGATCATGTATTGCTTATTATCTTTGCATTGTCCTAAGACAACGCTATCGTAAATCTGAGGCATCACACATGATCTCAAAGGGTTGGACCAGTCTGGAGGTGAGATGATAGGTGCAGAGATAAGTTTCAATTTTAGCTTCTCCCACGCGCTATTACACTTTTTTCAAAGATGAAGGGCACGTGTTTGGCTAAAAGGTTTGTAAAGGTCTAGTAATTTTGCTAAAATCCTTAATGAACCTACGGTAAAACCCGACGCGTCCTAAGAAAGAACGAATGTCTTTCACGCTTCGTGAAATTGAGACTTTGGCTATGATCTCCACCTTAGCCTGATCCACTTTGATCCCTTTTCTAGATATCTCATGACCTAGACAATCCCATGCTGCACATAAAGTGACACTTTTTCAATTTAGGGTCAAGTTCTTTTTAGTGCATCTATTTAGCACTAGCTCTAAGTGATG